>WNGS01145354.1:704126-737101 GCA_020271785.1 Procambarus virginalis
GCTCACACTGGAGCCTCAGCTCACACCGGAGCCTCAGCTCACACTGGAGCCTCAGCTCACACTGTCTGGAGCCTCAGCTCACACTGGAGCCTCAGCTCACACTGTCTGGAGCCTCAGCTCACACTGGAGCCTCAGCTCACACTGGAGCCTCAGCTCACACTGTCTGGAGCCTCAGCTCACACTGTCTGGAGCCTCAGCTCATACTGTCTGGAGCCTCAGCTCACACTGTCTTGCCTGGGGCCAGCCCAGACATGGCACGGGCATGAATAGCCCGTAAGTGGTGGATGTTTGGAGTGAATGTGATGATGTTGTTTGACATTCAGCTACTGGGAACAAGTTCCAAGTAGCACCGGCTATGGTGAGCCCGTAGTGGACTTACCTGGCACAGGAGCGGGGCAAGTAGCACGGGCTATGGTGAGCCCGTAGTGGACTTACCTGGCACAGGAGCGGGGCAAGTAGCACGGGCTATGGTGAGCCCGTAGTGGACTTACCTGGCACAGGAGCGGGGCAAGTAGCACGGGCTATGGTGAGCCCGTAGTGGACTTACCTGGCACAGGAGCGGGGCAAGTAGCACGGGCTATGGTGAGCCCGTAGTGGACTTACCTGGCACAGGAGCGGGGCAAGTAGCACGGGCTATGGTGAGCCCGTAGTGGACTTACCTGGCACAGGAGCGGGGCAAGTAGCACGGGCTATGGTGAGCCCGTAGTGGACTTACCTGGCACAGGAGCGGGGCAAGTAGCACGGGCTATGGTGAGCCCGTAGTGGACTTACCTGGCACAGGAGCGGGGCAAGTAGCACGGGCTATGGTGAGCCCGTAGTGGACTTACCTGGCACAGGAGCGGAGCAAGTAGCACGGGCTATGGTGAGCCCGTAGTGGACTTACCTGGCACAGGAGTGGGGCAAGTAGCACGGGCTATAGTGAACCCGTAGTGGACTTACCTGGCACAGGAGCGGGGCAAGTAGCACGGGCTATGGTGAGCCCGTAGTGGACTTACCTGGCACAGGAGCGGGGCAAGTAGCACGGGCTATGGCGAGCCCGTAGTGGACTTACCTGGCACAGGAGCGGGGCAAGTAGCACGGGCTATGGTGAGCCCGTAGTGGACTTACCTGGCACAAGAGCGGAGCTATAACTGGATGAGTGAATGTGATCTTCTGTCTTCAATTAGATTGATTGATGAAGATTAAGCCACCCAAGAGGTGGCACAGAAGTCTTCAATCAACCTGATCCCATCTTCTATACCCGCAGGATCCTCCTGTTGCCGATGGATTATCAGACGAAGTTGGTAACGCCTGGTAATGGGGGCACTCACCAGACCACACACTAGAAAGTGAAGGGGCGACGACGTTTCGGTCCGTCCTGGACCATTCTCAAGTCGTGTGTATTCGACTTGACAATGGTCCAGGACGGACCGAAACGACCTCGTCTCCTCGTCGTCTGGTGTGTGGTTGTGTCGTCTTTGATAACTATCAAAGGCTGGTGTTGCCACAGCAGACCAGAGTCGTACAGGGACCCTGCGGGAGTCGAGTGGTGATGATGTTGACCTCGGCGCGTGTGTGGCCAGCCAGCCAGCCAGCTAGCCACAACCCCCTGGTGTAAACACCCGCCCAAATACCTCACCGGCCTAATAGCCGTGCCTTCTGACCACCACTACAGCTCCCTCGCTCCCCATCATCACCCCCACAACCCCCTCCTTTAACAAGAGCCTCGTTTAACCCGACAACATCGCCATCTACAGATCAATTTACCAAACACACACACAGCCTCCAGATTAACAGGATATTTTTTAATATGTGGTGAGTGTGTGTGTGGCAGCGTGGAACTGGTTGGGCCGAGTCGGCTTAAACTGTGCAAAGTGGCCGGACCTCTGGTGGTGGTCCTGGATAACGCCGGGGAGGCATAATTCTCCCCCTAACTGGTCCTCATCATGGGGGAATTTGCTGCAATTCTCTTTGTAAAAAAAACTCTGATTGCTGGCCGCGGCGCCTGATTTCGTGCGACATAAATCTTGAAAAACAAACAAGGAAGCTGTTTGTGCTTTCATATGCGGTGTGTGAAGGCTGCGAGGACCCGCCACTTCTGCCAGGGGGGGGGGGTCCTGCATCCCCCCTGACGGCTGGGACGACCCCCAGACGGCTGGGACGACCCCCTGACGGCTGGGACGACCCCCAGACGGCTGGGACGACCTCTGACGGCTGGGACGAGCCCCTAACGGCTGGGACGACCCCCTGACGGCTGGGACGACCCCCTGACGGCTGGGACTATCTCTGACGGCTGGGACTATCTCTGACGGCTGGGACGACCCCAGACATATGAGACGACCCCAGACATATGAGACGACCCCAGACACACGAGACGACCCCAGACACATGAGACGACCCCAGACACATGAGACGACCCCAGACATATGAGACGACCCCCAGACACATGAGACGCCCCCAGACATATGTGACGACCCCCAGACATATGAGACGACCCCAGACATATGAGACGACCCCAGACACATGAGACGACCCCAGACATATGAGACGACCCCAGACACATGAGACGACCCCAGACACATGAGACGACCCCAGACATATGTGACGACCCCAGACATATGAGACGACCCCCAGACATATGAGACGACCCCAGACACATGAGACGACCCCAGACACATGAGACGACCCCAGACACATGAGACGACCCCAGACACATGAGACGACCCCAGACATATGAGACGACCCCCAGACATATGAGACGACCCCCAGACATATGAGACGACCCCAGACATATGAGACGACCCCCAGACATATGAGACGACCCCCAGACATATGAGACGACCCCCAGACATATGAGACGATCCCCAGACATATGAGACGACCCCCAGACATATGAGACGACCCTCAGACATATGAGACGACCCCCAGACATATGAGACGACCCCCAGACATATGAGACGACCCCAGACATATGAGACGACCCCCAGACATATGAGACGACCCCCAGACACACGAGACGACCCCGAGACATATGAGACGACCCCCAGACATATGAGACGACCCCAGACACATGAGACGACCCCCAGACATATGAGACGACCCCCAGACATATGAGACGACCCCAGACATGTGATCAAGGCACCGTCCGAGCCCCAACCACAGGCCATGGTCGTTAAGAGAGACCAATGATGGTTGAGACTGTAATCATGTGATATGAAAACCTCGTATACTGGTTAATTTGGTCTCTGTCCAAAATGTTTTCAATTTGAAGACATGTTGCGGGAGTGTGGCCGGAGGCAGGCGGTGGCTGGGTGGTCTCTCCTGCTCAGGTGAAGGTCTAGGCCTCCAGGGATAATAGGGACCTCTTCTCCCAGAGACCATTTGAGCCAGAGACCATACGTACTAGCGACCTGTACCCCCAGACCACTGGTACCAGGGACCACTGGTACCAGGGACCTGTATCCTCAGACCATTGGCATCGTGGACCAGTATCCCCAAAGCACTGAAACCAGGGACCTTCTCCCCCCAGACTACTGGTACCAGGGACCTTTCCCCAGACCACTGGTACCAGGGACCTCTGGTACCAGGGACCACTGGTACGAGGGACCACTTTCCCAGACAAAAGAGGAAGCGCAGAAACAAGTGACTCTCAGGAAAAACGAAAATCGCCCCCAGTTCTTACGTGTAAAATAAAAATTATGTCCCTAATTTTCCTCTGCCAGACATTGTCTTCCTCCGTTCAAGTGGAAGGGGACAGAAAGCAGGCGGCTTGTTAAAGCTTACTCCACCGTATGAGCCGGTCGGCCGAGCGGACAGCACGCTGGACTTGTGATCCTTGTGTGGACTTGTGAGAAACAACGGGCTGAGTTTCTTTCACCCTATGCCCCTGTTACCTAGCAGTAAAATAGGTACCTGGGTGTTAGTCAGCTGTCACGGGCTGCTTCCTGGGGGTGGAGGCCTGGTCGAGGACCGGGCCGCGGGGACACTAAAAAGCCCCGAAATCATCTCAAGATAACCTCAAGATAAGCAAGGTGGAGGAATGTAACAAGTGGGGTCCCACAAGGCTCTCTCTTGGGGCCGCTGCTGTTCCTAATATATGTGAACGACCTACCCGACTGTGTGAGCTCAGACATGTCAGTGTTTGCAGACAGCACAAAGCTGAGGAGAAATGTAAAAACAGAAGATGACTGTAGGAAGACTAGTAGCGGCTTGAGCCGGGAGCGTCAGGGTCATTCTGAAGGCTGCAGCTACGACACTCTCACGTCTGTGTGTTCTCAGCCCAGTGTGTTCCATTTACCAGGGCTCTAGGAGACTCGAATCCTGAACCCCGCGAGTGTGAGGCCGAAGCTCTCTCGACCGAGCTATTGAATAGTCGTATTTTATTTGTCACGTGAGCTTACCATGGGCCCTGGCGGCTGAGTGAACAGCTCTCGGGATTCATAGTCCTGAGGTTCCGGGTTTGATCCCCGGTGGAGGCGGAAACAAATGGGCAGTTTTTTCATCCTGATGCTCCCTGTTACCTAGCAGTAAATAGGTACCTGAGAGTTAGACAGCTGCTACGGGCTGCTTCCTGGGGTGTGTTTAACAAAAAGGAGGCCTGGTCGAGGACCGGGCCCCGGGGACGCTAAGCCCCGAAATCATCTTAAGATAACCATCCTGATAATCCGAATTCTCACCACGGCATCGTCGCCACCAACCCAGAAGACCTCATGAGCTACGATATATATAATTCAAGGTCTTTATGAAGCACCAATTGGGCTGGTACCTGTGGTCTGAACAGTCACGTGACCTCCCCTCCCCCCCCCCCCCCATTGTGTGGGAAGAAGAAGGGCATAGGTGAGCGTAACAATGACGGTGCTGGCCGTCATTATTCACTAACAAGTGTCCACCAATTGCGGTGGCCGTCCATCTACAACCATCTGACAGTGTTGAAATTTTTAAAAAAGCTAGAGCGCCATTATCGTCATCACTTTCCTCCTGTCTGCGGTTCGAGGCCTGCGGACGGTTAGGGCGCAAGTTACCGCAAGCCGCCTGCGGTCACAGCCGTGAAGGGGGGCGGCATGCGCGTGCAGTCAAAGATGCAAAGTGACATTTGATTTCGGTATAAGAAAAATGGCCTCGTTTCCTCGGCTACTCAAGAGGTAACTCAGTTGGATTCGCTTAAAAGCGCCTCTGGAGGAGTTAGAGGGCGAACGGGAGAGGCTGGAGACGTTCCGAACTCTCACCCGATGTGAGAGTGAGTGAGTGTAGGGAACTATCAGGAGAAAGCGTCAAGCATTGCGACTACATAGCACTGGGAAGGGGTCAGGATAAGGATTTGGGATGGGACGGAGGGAAGAAATGGTGCCCAACCACTTGGATGGTCGGGGATTGAACGCCGACCTGCATGAAGTGAGTGAGAGTTCATAATTAACCCACCTGTATTACCGTATCTCCACCCTGTATGTAGCTACACACATATATGTAACTATGTATAGATGCACATATTATGTGGGTTTTTGTTCATATCTACAGTGTATCCACAGTATCCACAGTATCCACAGTATACACAGTATCCACAGTATCCACAGTGGAACTCCTGTCATCACCTTTGTAACTGTGGCAGTGATTGGGTACCTGGGCCCAGATTCACGAAGCAGTTACGCAAGCACTTACGAACCTGGGGCCAGATTCACGAAGCAGTTACGCAAGCACTTACGAACCTGGGGCCAGATTCACGAAGCAGTTACGCAAGCACTTACGAACCTGGGGGCCCAGATTCACGAAGCAGTTACGCAAGCACTTACGAACCTGGGGCCAGATTCACGAAGCAGTTACGCAAGCACTTACGAACCTGGGGCCAGATTCACGAAGCAGTTACGCAAGCACTTACGAACCTGGGGCCATATTCACGAAGCAGTTACGCAAGCACTTACGAACCTGGGGACAGATTCACGAAGCAGTTACGCAAGCACTTACGAACCTGGGGCCATATTCACGAAGCAGTTACGCAAGCACTTACGAACCTGGGGCCATATTCACGAAGCAGTTACGCAAGCACTTACGAACCTGGGGCCAGATTCACGAAGCAGTTACGCAAGCACTTACGAACGTGTACATCTTTCCTCAATCTTTGACGGCTTTGGTTACATTTATTAAACAGTTTACAAGCATGAAAACTTGCCAATCAACTGTTGTTATTGTTATAAACAGCCTCCTGGTGCTTCCGAGCTCATTAACTGTTTAATAATTGTAAACAAAGCCGCCAAAGATTGAGAAAAGATGTACAGATTCGTAAGTACTTGCGTAACTGCTTCGTGAATCTGGCTCCAGGTTCGTAAGTGCTTGCGTAACTGCTTCGTGAATCTGTCCCCTGGTTGTTGAACGATTGGCGGGTTGTGTTCCAGGGAAAACTGATGGAGTTATCTTGATGTTATCTTGAGATGATTTCGGGGCTTTAGTGTCCCCGCGGCCCGGTCCTCGACCAGGCCTCCACCCCCAGGAAGCAGCCCGTGACAGCTGACTAACACCCAGGCATCTATTTACTGCTAGGTAACAGGGGCATCAGGGTGACAGAAACTCTGCCCATTGTTTCTCCCCGGCGCCTGGGATCGAACCCAGGACCACAGGATCACGAGTCTAGCGTGCTGTCCGCTCGGCCGACCGGGGTAAGGCTTACCCTGAGCAATGGGAAGGGAAAGCTCTCAGTCGGCTAACAGGAGTCAGCAGTCTTCTGCTCCTGTACCCGCCTGTGTAAAAGAAACAACTAAATAATCCGTATATTGACCACTTGGGCTGGACGGTAGAGCGAAGGTTCTATGCAGGGCGGGGTTCAATCCCCGACCGTCCATAAGTGGTTGTGGACACCATTCCTTTCCCTCCGTCCCATCCCAAATCCTTATCCTGACCCCTTCCCAGTGCTATATAGTCGTAATGGCTTGACACTTTCCCCTGGTAGTTAACTTCTGCGAGACGGTTTATATATTTTATTACTTTTGTTTTTATTTAATTTATTTATATATACAAGAGTTGTTACGTTCTTGTACAGCCAATAACAAGCATAGCGTTTCGGGCAGGTCTTTAAGCCTAATATTCCTCGGAATACGACCCGCCAAAGCGTTTAACAACCAGGTCAGTATATCACTCTGGATATCACCAGGATATCACCAGGATATCACTCTGGATATCACCAGGATATCACTCTGATTAGCTTTGTGTATGACATGTCGTTAACATGAGTATAGCTACCCGCAGACCCTCGCATATAGAATTAAACGCTATTAAATATTTAGGTTATCAGCGACAGGTTTTACTGAGACATGTTTAACACATGTTCTCTCATTCTCCTCCAGGCATATATCACGCGGTTGATAGTGTGGAATTATTGTGACACTGTATTCCTTTAGCATTGTCACCTGCAGCATTGTCACCTTCAGCATTGTCACCTTCAGCATTGTCACCTGCAGCATGTCATCTTCAGCATTGTCACCTTCAGCATTGTCACCTTCAGCATTGTCACCTGCAGCATTGTCACCTTCAGCATTGTCACCTGCAGCATTGTCACCTTCAGCATTGTCACCTGCAGCATTGTCACCTGCAGCATTGTCACCTTCAGCATTGTCACCTGCAGCATTGTCACCTGCAGCATTGTCACCTGCAGCATTGTCACCTTCAGCATTGTCACCTTCAGCATTGTCACCTTCAGCATTGTCACCTTCAGCATTGTCACCTTCAGCATTGTCACCTACAGCATTGTCACCTTCAGCATTGTCACCTTCAGCATTGTCACCTGCAGCATTGTCATCTTCAACATTCTGTTCTGGGACCTTTGTGGGGGTCACAATGTATATCGAAATGTGAACCTTCCAGAGGTCGCCTCAGTAATTGTGTTAGACTTTATTTAACTACTTCAGATGCAATGGACCCCTGGGTTAGGGCAGATGTTGGCAGCATCCTCTCCAGACGGAGTTCTGGGAGGTGTTCTTTTCAGACTTTGTGGGGGAGCTGTCCTTCCAGGAGATCTTTAAGACGAAGATCAAGGTAGGATCTGTTTCTGGCAATGTGATCAGTCTGCGTTTCAGACGACGTTGGGAGTCTGCGTTTCAGACGACGTTGGGAGTCTGCGTTATAGACGACGTTGGGAGTCTGCGTTATAGACGACGTTGGGAGTCTGCGTTTCAGACGACGTTGGGAGTCTGCGTTTCAGACGACGTTGGGAGTCTGCGTTTCAGACGACGTTGGGAGTCTGTGTTTCAGACGACGTTGGGAGTCTGCGTTACAGACGACGTTGGCAGTCTGCGTTTCAGACGACGTTGGGAGTCTGCGTTACAGACGACGTTGGGAGTCTGCGTTACAGACGACGTTGGGAGTCTACGTTTCAGACGACGTTGGGAGTCTGCGTTACAGACGACGTTGGGAGTCTGCGTTTCAGACGACGTTGGGAGTCTGCGTTACAGACGACGTTGGGAGTCTGTGTTTCAGACGATGTTGGGAGTCTGCGTTACAGACGACGTTGGGAGTCTGCGTTTCAGACGACGTTGGGAGTCTGCGTTATAGACGACGTTGGGAGTCTGCGTTTCAGACGACGTTGGGAGTCTGTGTTTCAGACGATGTTGGGAGTCTGCGTTACAGACGACGTTGGGAGTCTGCGTTTCAGACGACGTTGGGAGTCTGCGTTCCAGACGACGTTGGGAGTCTGCGTTTCAGACGACGTTGGGAGTCTGCGTTACAGACGACGTTGGGAGTCTGCGTTTCAGACGACGTTGGGAGTCTGCGTTCCAGACGACGTTGGGAGTCTGCGTTTCAGACGACGTTGGGAGTCTGCGTTACAGACGACGTTGGGAGTCTGCGTTTCAGACGACGTTGGGAGTCTGCGTTCCAGACGACGTTGGGAGTCTGCGTTCCAGACGACGTTGGGAGTCTGCGTTTCAGACGACGTTGGGAATCTCCAATCCAGACGACGTTGGAAGCCTACGTCCCAGAGAATATGTAGGTAACTCCCATTCCAGATAACGTGCAGAATGTCCAAATGAAGTTCGGGAAGCGACTATTCCACACACACACTGTCAGGAATGGTCATTCCAGTCGATGTGACCGCTCCTACACAGACATAAATACCGTGAATATGTGTGTACTCCACACGGAGCCTCGAGGCTGTAGGGATCTGACCAGCGAATCACGGAAAAAATCAACCTTGTTTGAGATGGATTAGCAAGGCTTGGTCCCTCGCCTGACAGATGGCTCTGCCTCCCGTTCCTCGGCTGCTCGTTCTGGCGCTCATGATGACTTAATTGCGCGTTGTGGGGACCACTAGTGCATGATTTACGATAATTCATGCTCTCTCAGCCTAATGGCTAGGATGCCTCTCATTCAGGATCACCCACCTTGTTCTGTCACACGTGCGTGGTAGCAGGTATACAGGTGGACTGGTAGATGGTAGATGACTGGGTATTGGTGGTAGATTTCAGTGGTTTAAGTGGCAGTAGTGGTGGCGTAATGGGGGTTCAGAGCTGGCTTCCAGCGCGACACTACAGCCATGAAACCTTCTGTTTTGTAACTAAATTCAACTGTTTTAAGTTGTAAGTTTGATTAGTTTATATAAGACAAGGTTATGTGTATTGTAACTTAGAGAGTAGTTAAGTATTGGGCATCATGAGCCTTGGTGGGCGTCACGGCCAGGCCTTAGAGGGCTTCTTAGTTGTTCAGCTCTAGAACATCTTGGTTGTTCAGTCCTAGAACATCTTGGTTGTTCAGTCCTAGAACATCTTGGTTGTTCAGTCCTAGAACATCTTAGTTGTTCAGTCCTAGAACATCTTAGTTGTTCAGCTCTAGAACATCTTAGTTGTTCAGTCCTAGAACATCTTAGTTGTTCAGTCCTAGAACATCTTAGTTGTTCAGTCCTAGAACATCTTAGTTGTTCAGCTCTAGAACATCTTAGTTGTTCAGTCCTAGAACATCTTAGCTGTTCAGTCCTAGAACATCTTGGTTGTTCAGTCCTAGAACATCTTAGTTGTTCAGTCCTAGAACATCTTAGTTGTTCAGTCCAAGAACATCTTAGTTGTTCAGTCCTAGAACATCTTAGTTGTTCAGTCCTAGAACATCTTGGTTGTTCAGTCCTAGAACATCTTAGTTGTTCAGTCCTAGAACATCTTAGTTGTTCAGTCCTAGAACATCTTGGTTGTTCAGTCCTAGGACATCTTGGTTGTTCAGTCCTAGAACATCTTAGTTGTTCAGTCCAAGAACATCTTAGTTGTTCAGTCCTAGAACATCTTAGTTGTTCAGTCCTAGAACATCTTGGTTGTTCAGTCCTAGAACATCTTGGTTGTTCAGTCCAAGAACATCTTAGTTGTTCAGTCCTAGAACATCTTGGTTGTTCAGTCCTAGAACATCTTGGTTGTTCAGTCCTAGAACATCTTAGTTGTTCAGTCCTAGAACATCTTAGTTGTTCAGCTCTAGAACATCTTAGTTGTTCAGCTCTAGAACATCTTAGTTGTTCAGTCCTAGAACATCTTAGTTGTTCAGCTCTAGAACATCTTAGTTGTTCAGCTCTAGAACATCTTAGTTGTTCAGTCCTAGAACATCTTGGTTGTTCAGCTCTATAGTATCCCATTTGTTCAGTCTTAGTGCCTCAAAGTAAATTTTTTTATTATTGAATTTGTGCAAACACGAAACTTTTTTCTGACCGCAACAAAAATATGAACTAACCTCTCCTAGCACCCTTAGGCCTAATGAACGCTATATTTAGTATAATGCACACACACATAATCTGGTTATATACATATAATATAAACCAAGCCGTTCAGGCTTGTTCGCATATATATATATATATATATATATATATATATATATATATATATATATATATATATATATATATATATATAATGTCGTACCTAGTAGCCAGAACACACTTCTTGGCCTACTATGCAAGGCCCGATTTGCCTAATAGGCCGAGTGATTTTCTTTATTTTCAATAAATTGTTTCCAATTAGTTTATTTGAATTATTATTATTATATTATATTAGGAACATAAATTATTGACTTAGTTGTGTTAGTTTAGGCTAGGTTAAGATAGGTTAGATTAGGTTAGGTAGGGTTGGTTAGGTTAGGTTAGGTTAGGTTAGGTTAGGTTAGGTTAGATTAGGTTAGGTAGGGTTGGTTAGGTTCGGTCATATATCTGTGTTAGTCTGTACATGGTACTGGTACTGGTGTACATGGTACCTTATCCACTCGACCGTCAATGACCGTACAAAAGACGATGATAGCCGAGGCTATTTTGTACAGTCATTGATGGTCGAGTGGATAAGGTACCGTGTACACCATTTGCATTGTGCTCCTGGCGGTCTGGGTTTGAGTCACTTCTGGGGTGAGGAGTTTTCAGTTGTATATATGCTTGGAGACCATTCAAGCTTGTTCGGAATTGTGTTGCTCACGTGGTCCCAAATAGCGAGGTGATTTGATGAAATAACTCTGCCCAAAATTACCATCAAAGTGCCGTCGGGACGGTGGTCAAATAGCCTCGGCTTCCGTGGTCTTTTGTACAGTCACTGATGGTCGAATGTTTGCAGGTGTGTGTGTATATGGGAGAAAATATATGTGGCATATATTATAGCAGACAATAGGTCTTGAGTCAATGCATTTGACAGCAACTGCCGGTTAGAAAGGCGGGGTCCAAGAGCTAACATCTTGATGCTACAGGCATAAATAGTAAATCCAGCCAAGACAGACTCCCAGACAGGACATGACAGACTCCCAGACAGGACATGACAGACTCCCAGACAGGACATGACAGACTCCCAGACAGGACATGACAGACTCCCAGACAGGACATGACAGACTCCCAGACAGGACATGACAGACTCCCAGACAGGACATGACAGACTCCCAACAGGACATGACAGACTCCCAGACAGGACATGACAGACTCCCAGACAGGACATGACAGACTCCAGACAGAACAAGACAGACTCCCAGCTGGGAGTCAGCCAGACGGTGGTCAGCCAAGCGGTGGTCCGCAAGCGGTGTCCGCAAGCGGTGGTCCGCACCTTGACTACAACCTGGTCTCGTTACTGGCGTGATTTATCACCCTGTATCATCACGCTAACCTCAGGTGTCAGGTAGGCATTTTCCTCCACCAGTCATACTTACAATCACACCCCCACACTAACAACCGTATCTCAATAACCTGCAATCGTGTTCGTTATAATATTAATAATAAAATTCAGTCCCGTACGAGAGAATTATGCAACAAAGTTGGAATTAACACACAGGTGATAGTTTTACCTGTGTGTAGCACCGCTCCGGGACACTGTGGAAGTCATTATTGTATGTGCAAATTGATCTGTGTATTGTAGCAGGTGTGGGGCTCAGTCTGTGTATTGTAGCAGGTTGTGGGGGTCCAGTCTGTGTATTGTGGCAGGTGTGGGGGTCCAGTTTGTGTATTGTAGCAGGTGTGGGTCCCGTCTGTGTATTGTAGTAGGTGTGGGGCCCAGTCTGTGTATTGTAGCAGGTGTGGGGTCCAGTGTGTGTATTGTGGAGGTGTGTGGGGCTCAGTCTGTGTATTGTAGCAGGTGTGGGGGTCCAGTCTGTGTTGTGGCAGGTGTGGGGTCCAGTTTGTGTATTGTAGCAGGTGTGGGCCCAGTCTGGTATTGTGGCAGGTGTGGGGTCCAGTTTGTGTATTGTAGCAGGTGTGGGGTCCAATCTGTGTATTATAGCAGGTGTGGGGGTCCAGTTTGTGTATTGTAGCAGGTGTGGGGCCCAGTCTGTGTATTGTGGCAGGTGTGAGGGTCCAGTCTGTGTATTGTAGCAGGTGTGGGGCCCAGTCTGTGTATTATAGCAGGTGTGGGGCCCAATCTGTGTATTGTAGCAGGTGTGGGCCCAGTCTGTGTATTGTAGCCGGTGTGTGGGGCCCAGTTGTGTATTGTAGCAGGTGTGGGGCCCAGTCTGTGTATTGTAGCAGGTGTGGGGTCCAGTCTGGGTATTGTAGCAGGTGTGGGGCCCAATCTGTGTATTGTAGCAGGTGTGTGGGGCCCAATCTGTGTATTGTAGCAGATGTGGGGTCCAATCTGTGTATTATAGCAGGTGTGTGGGGCCAAGTCTGTGTATTGTAGCAGGTGTGGGGTCCAGTCTGTGTATTGTAGCAGGTGTGGGGCCCAGTCTGTGTATTGTGGCAGGTGTGGGGGTCCAGTTTGTGTATTGTAGCAGGTGTGGGGCCCAGTCTGTGTATTGTAGCAGGTGTGGGGCCCAGTCTGTGTATTGTGGCAGGTGTGGGGGTCCAGTTTGTGTATTGTAGCAGGTGTGGGCCCAGTCTGTGTATTGTGGCAGGTGTGGGGTCCAGTCTGTGTATTGTAGCAGGTGTGTGGCCCAGTCTGTGTATTATAGCAGGTGTGGGGCCCAATCTGTGTTTTGTAGCAGGTGTGGGGGCCCAGTCTGTGTATTGTAGCCGGTGTGTGGCCCAGTCTGTGTATTGTAGCAGGTGTGGGGCCCAATCTGTGTATTGTAGCAGGTGTGGGGCCCAGTCAGTGTATTGTAGCAGGTGTGGGGTCCAGTCTGTGTATTGTAGCAGGTGTGGAGTCCAATCTGTGTATTGTAGCAGGTGTGGGGGCCCAGTCTGTGTATTGTAGCAGGTGTGGGGCCCAGTCTGTGTATGATAGTGCATAGATAATAAGTCCCAGCCAAGCTGTGCCATAGTCGTATCAGGAGGAAGATGACTGGGAATGATCAGGTTATCACACTTGACAAAACTGAAGGACACACGGAGAATGATAAGGAAGTGTGTGAGGAACTTAACAAAAGCTCTCAGGAAGTACTCAAGCTGGAGCCTTTTGCCACTAGAGCTTAGAGCCCAACCTGAACGGGCGATACCACAGGAAATCTTCATTGAAATAGCAGTGACCGCAGGAAGAAGTATAGAAGCAGCTACAGGAACTGTGACAGAAGCCGGGGAACCAAGAGAATATCGCCATGGATACTAAACGAGGCAACTGAAGCATTGTGCAGCCCACTTGACAAAATATTTAATGCCTCTCTAGAAACGAGAGAACTTCCGGACTGGTGGAAAATGGCTAACATGGTGCCATTATATAAGAAAGAGGGGAAGACAGAACCCATTAAGGAACAGACTTGTGTCACTAACAAGTGTCCTCTACAGATTTCCAGAGACTGAGCCGAAACAGGTCAGCAGAACATTTAGAACTGATAAATTTGGTCCAGGCACCAGCATGATTTTAGTAAATGAAAGTGTTGCTTGACAAACATGCTGGAGTTCTACAACAAGATGGACAGAAATCAAACGAGAGAGAGAGAGGGATGGGCAGGCTGCATATTCCTTGACTGTCAGAAGGCATTTGATACGGTCTCACATGAAAAACTCCTACTCAAACTAGAAAAGTAGGCTGGAGTATCTGGTAGGGTTATAAGGTGGGTCGGAGAGCATCTCAGAGGAAGGAAGCAGAGGGTTACGAGTGGGGTACCGCAAGGCTCGGTTCTAGGGCCCCAACCTGTTTCTAACATATGTCAATGACCTGACGCAAGAAATTGGCTCCTTCATATCAGTGTTTTCAGATGATACAAAACTAATGAGAAGAGTCAAGTTAGGGTTAAATTGTGATGCAATGCAAGCGGTTTGGACACACTCCAGGAGGGTGAGGGAGGGATTATCAGGGAAAGCGCTAAGCCATTACGACTATATAGCACTTGGAAGGTCTCAAGATAAGAATACGGGATGAGACCGGAGGAAGGAATGGTGCCCTAACCACTTGGACGGTCGGGGATTGAACACCGACCTGCATGATGCGAGATCGTCGCTCTACCGTCCAGTCCACAATCCAGGAGTGTCTGAAAAATGGCTGCTAAAATTTAACCCAGGCAAATGCAAAGTTCTAAGGATTGGAACAGGAGTGCATAGAAACAAAAGGTACAGCAATATAGGATGAAGGGAAGACAAATTACTCAATCAGAAAAGGAGAAAGACCTGGAAGTGGACAACCTCAAATAATATGGCCAGAAGCCCACATCAGCAGAACAAGAGCAACTGCAGATGACATATTGTCCAACATTTGCGTATCCTTCAGAAACTTGAACAAAGGGGCTTTCCGGGCCATATATACAGCAAACGTGAGACCCACACTTGAGTATGCATCTCCAGCATGATACCCTTACCTGAGAAGGTTATCTTGAGTTGATTTCGGGGCTTTAGCGTCCCGCGGCCCGGTCCTCGACCAGGCCTCCACCCCCAGGAAGCAGCCTGTGACAGCTGACTAACACCCAGGTACCTATTTTACTGCTAGGTAACAGGGGCATAGGGTGAAAGAAACTCTGCCCATTGTTTCTCCCGGCGCCCGGGATCGAACCCGGGACCACAGAATCACAAGTCCAGCGTGCTGTCCGCTCGGCCGACCGGAAAAAGCACAAGGAGAAATAGAAAAGGTCCAAAGATATGCAACGAGACTCGTTTCGGAGCTGAGGGGATTGAGTCATGAAGAAAGACTGATAGAACTGGACCTAACCACACTGGAGGAAAGGACGATGGGGGACATGATAACAACATACAAGATTCTAAGGGAAATTGGTAAAGTAGACAAAGCAGCGTTGTTCAAAGCTAGGAACAGCAGAACGAGGGGTCACAGATGGAAACTAGAGACGCAAATTAGTCATAGCGTTATCAGGAAGAACTTTTTCAGTGTTAGAACTGACAATAAAGGAAACAGATGCCAAAGGTGATGAAGTCATTTAGATTTAGAATTTTATATATATTTAATATATATATATATTATATATATGATAAAAGTGTGAGAAATGAGTCATTGCATTACTGTAAGAAAGTTCGGAAGGCGGGGCTAGGAACCTAGCTCGCCTCTGCAAGCACATCTAGGTGAGTACAGAGAGAGAGCAACCCGTCCTCTTAAAAATAACGTCACTTTTGGCTGGTATGCGCGGCGCTATGGCCAAATTTGGACGTAATTTGAAATGAAATCGGATCACCAAAGTGACGTACTGTTCCGTTTTCTGTTTGAGCGTCCGGCTTACTCGTAAGGTTAGGAGAGGAAACTGTCAATTAAACGTTTTCATAACGTTTGAAACATAGAGAATTTCCTGCCCAACTAACCTATCAGAGACCCTTAACTTACTGTTGTTGAAAAAAATTCCAATTATTTTCATTTTTTTGTCATTTTCATTACGTTATATTCGGCCATATGGGCAAACGGCCAAAGCAACGTTCTTTTTAGAGGACAGGTGGGAGAGAGAGAGAGAGACGACGAACTGACAGAGAGATTTGGAGAGGCGGGAACATGTGTTTAGAACCCTAATCATGGATCATTGAAAGAAATTCTCTGATATGGAACACTCAGTTACACGTCAGAACACTTACTATCCACACCCAAGCCCTGGGTGGCTAAGTGGCTTACTCACCACAGCAGCTCTGCACTCCACCACCACACCAGCCACGAGGGCAGCCACCACACACATCTGCCTTGCCAAACATCGCACAAACGTGAGGAATTGATCCATGAACATAATGTCAACATCAGTGGCTTCCATACCAATGTTGGATCACACACAGCTTAGTCTACACTCATCGTCCTGATGTGGTTGTCGTGCAAGTAACAGTTCTAGATGACGGAACTCTTGAGAACTTTGGCACAATTGCCGGTTATACCTCAAGGATGCACCGAGACAGGCAGGGGTCAAGGAGGGGGCGTTGCAGTGAGCATCAGGAAATCTGTGCATGTTTAACCCATTGATGTGGTCATCTCTGATCATCTTGAAATTATGTTCTTCAGAATTTGCAAACATACTGGAACGTCAGTACTTTTATGTGCAATGTTCAGACCTCACTGGCAAGGTGCTTCTCCATTCAACTTCCTGATGGACAGTTTAACTTGTGTTCAACAGTCAGCACATTATAATATCCAGTGACCTCAACCAGTGTCTCATACAGAGGGATTTTGAGGAACTCTTAGCAGTCTTCAACCTCGAAAATGTTGAGAGCTTTCCAACCCACATATCAGGCTCGTCCCTCGAGCCTGTCGTAACTGTTCTTCCTGCAAGCATAGTTCACTACAGACCTCTGAGATATGTTGGTTCTTTAGACCACCAGGCTGTCTTTACTACAATGTTTATCCCGACAGATCGAGGTGAAGAATTTGATCGAACTACTTGACTTTGGGACAGAGGGAACTGGCCAGCCCTACGGTCAGAGCTTGAAGTAACTGATTGGAATGCCTTGCTCCAGGGGAACGTGAACAGCCAAGTAAACGCTTTCACCAGTCATATACTGGACCTCTAGTATAGACATATCCCTCACCGGCAGTATGTGACCAAGCCCACTCATCAGCCTGGGGGTGGATATCGCTGCCGGATGGCAGCTGAAGCCAAAAGCAAAGCCTGGAGGATATTTAAAAAACATCCTTCGGCTCATAACAGAAACATTCATTGACGATCTTAATGCATACTGAAAGACGATAAAAAATGGGTTATATCCAGATGGGCATCAGAAATCGAAGAAAACTTGCATCCTAAAGGGTTGGATCCAAGGTCTGGTGGTCCCTGGTGAAGGCTCGACAGGGGTACTCATCTGAGGACACAATCCCGCCTCTAACAGCTAGGATGGAACTGTTGCAGTTAGCAATCAGGAGAAGTCTGATCTACTGGCAAACAAGTTTGGATCAGGGACTTGCATCTTGGCATCAAGATGTAAGTCCCTGATCCTGAACGTCAGCCTCCACATCATATTCCAAGCACTGCGTCTAAGATGACTGAACTGATTATACAGAAGGCTGAAGTTCTTCCTCTCCTTCAAACGCTTATCCAGTTAAGTATATGATAGCAGAAAAGAGATAATAGAGAGATAACGGGGAAGTACCACGAAGTATTAAGCAGCTAGGATATACTCAATGAAGACAGTCAGGAAAGAAAGATAAGCAAGAACTGTAGGGAACCACGAAAAATGTCACAGTGCACAAGAACCAGTAAACCTGACAACAGAGGGTAATACAGAAGGGAAATAGCAGCGATGCCTAGCTTGATGAGGCATCCATACAAGCACGAGTGATTCGATCATCACACGCCCCATTCCGTCCCATCTTGTCTCGTCATAAATTTAAGTCGAACAACTACTCCTTCAGCAAAACCAAAGCAGTCCACTAGTGATTAACAGCATATACTTTCTGTACACTAATACAGATGGAATGACAAATAAAGCAAATGGAGTCAGAAGCAAAACCACACATTATTGCAATGACAGAAACAAAACTAACAAGTGATATACGATACACAATCTTCCCCGAAGGGTATCGACTTATAAGGAAAGTTAAGGAGCTTGCGGTCACCTTGTTCACTCCTTACCATTAATTATATTACATTTGCTTGGATTAAGTCCAGTAAGCCATCTTTCAGACCACTCGTACAAAGTTCATGCCCATTATAATTGTTTTCCAGAGTTATGCATCATCCCGTACGACTCTCGTAAATATTAGTACTGTACGTGACGGCCAGGCCACCGGCACGTACAGCCAGGGAGGTCCAGGTTCCGGCTTTGGTCCTTGTGGTACTCGTCTCTCACCTCCTCAAGGGGAAGAGATGCCCACACTAGGGGGAGTAACATGCCCACACTAGGGGGGAGTAACATGCCCACACTAGGGGGGGTAACATGCCCACACTAGGGGGGTAACATGTCCACACTAGGGGGAGTAACATGCCCACACTAGGGAGAGTAACATGACNCCACCACCACCACCAGGGACAATAATAGTGTTTGGAGAGAGCACCACCGCCAGGGACAATAATAGTGTTGGAGAGAGCACCCACCACCACCAGGGACAATAATAGTTTGGAGAGAGCACCACCACCAGGGACATAATAGTGTTGGAGAGAGCACCACCACCAGGGACAATAATAGTGTTGGAGAGAGCACCACCACCACCACCAGGGACAATAATAGTGTTGGAGAGACACCACCACCACACCAGGGACAATAATAGTGTTGGAGAGCACACCACCACACCACCAGGGACAATAATAGCGTTGGAGAAAGCACCACCACCAGGGACAATAATAGTGTTGGAGAGAGCCCACCACCACCACCAGGGACAATAATAGTGTTGGAGAGAGCACCCACCACCACCACCAGGGACAATAATAGTGTTGGAGAGAGCACCACCACCACCCCCAGGGACAATAATAGTGTTGGAGAGAGCACCACCACCACCACCAGGGACAATAAGTGTTGGAGAGCACACCACCACCACCACCAGAGACAATAAGTGTTGGAGAGAGCACCACCACCAGGGACAACAAGTGTTGGAGAGAGCACCACCACCAGGGACAATAAGTGTGGAGAGAGCACCACCACCACCAGGGACAATAAGTGTTGGAGAGAGCACCACACCAGGGACAATAAGTGTTGGAGAGAGCACCACCACCAGGGACAATAATATGTTGGAGACAGCACCACCACCACCACCACCAGGGACAATAAGTGTTGGAGAGAGCACCACCACCAGGGACAATAAGTGTGGAGAGAGCACCACCACCAGGGACATAAGTGTTGGAGAGAGCACCACCACCAGGGACACAGTGTTGGAGAGCACCACCACCAGGGACAATAAGTGTTGGAGACAGCACCACCACCAGGGACATAAGTGTTGAGAGAGCACCACCACCAGGGACAATAAGTGTTGGAGAGAGCACCACCACCAGGGACAATAAGTTTGGAGAGAGCACCACCACCAGGACAATAAGTGTTGGAGACAGCACCACCACCAGGGACATAAGTGTGGAGACAGCACCACCACCAGGGACAATAAGTGTTGGAGAGAGCACCACCACCAGGGAAATAAGTGTTGGAGAGCAGCCCACCACCAGGGACAATAAGTGTTGGAGACAGCACCACCACCAGGGACAATAAGTGTTGGAGAGAGCACCACCAATGACTGGTCAACCACTACAAACACAACCAACTTGCCCTCCTACAATTACCTGTAATTGGGCAACTGGTGGAGCTTGTTAAGACCACCTGGAGGCGCCGCACCATTCTCCAGTTTTTCTCTCTAATAATTCACCTTTATGCATAGTTGATGGTTGTTGTCTTGGAGGTGGACCTCACCTGGTGCTCCCTCGCCTCCTAGTCCTCCTGATGCTCCTTCACCTGCTGCTTCTTCACCTGCTCCTTCACCTGCTTCTCCTTCACCTGCTCCTTCACCTGCTTCTCCTTCACCTGCTCCTTCACCTGCTTCTCCTTCACCTGCTCCTTCACCTGCTTCTCCTTCACCTCCTCCTCCTCCACCTCCTCATTGTTCTCAAGTTAACAGTAAAATTCTTGAATGAGATTCCGGCCCTCAGAGTGACGTCAGCTAGTGCTGAGCACCCACCACAGTGACGTCAACTAGTGCTGAGCACCCACCACAGTGACGTCAACTAGTGCTGAGCACCCACCACAGTGACGTCAACTAGTGCTGAGCACCCACCACAGTGACGTAAACTAGTGCTGAGCACCCACCACAGTGACGTCAACTAGTGCTGAGCACCCACCACAGTGACGTCAACTAGTGCTGAGCACCCACCACAGTGACGACAACTAGTGCTGAGCACCCACCACAGTGACGTCAACTAGTGCTGAGCACCCACCACAGTGACGTCAACTAGTGCTGAGCACCCACCACAGTGACGTCAACTAGTGCTCAGCACCCACCACAGTGACGTCAACTAGTGCTCAGCACCCACCACAGTGACGTCAACTAGTGCTCAGCATCCACCACAGTGACGTTAACTAGTGCTCAGCACCCACCAGTGACGTCAACTAGTGCTGAGCACCCACCACAGTGACGTCAACTAGAGCTGAGCACCCACCACAGTGACGTCAACTAGTGCTCAGCACCCACCAGTGACGTCAACTAGTGCTCAGCACCCACCACAGTGACGTCAACTAGTGCTCAGCACCCACCAGTGACGTCAACTAGTACTCAGCACCCAACACAGTGACGTCAACTAGTGCTCAGCACCCACCACAGTGACGTCAACTAGTGCTCAGCACCCATCAGTGACGTCAACTAGTGCTCAGCACCCACCAGTGACGTCAACTAGTGCTCAGCACCCACCAGTGTGACGTCAACTAGTGCTCAGCACGCACCACAGTGACGTCAACTAGTGCTCAGCACCCACCATAGTGACGTCAACTAGTGCTCAGCACCCACCACAGTGACGTAAACTAGTGCTCAGCACCCGCCAGTGACGTCAATTAGTGCTCAGCACCCACCACAGTGACGTCAACTAGTGCTCAGCACCCACCACAGTGACGTCAACTAGTGCTCAGCACCCACCACAGTGACGTCAGTGCTCAGCACTCAGTGACGCCAACTAGTGCTCAGCACCCACCACAGTGACGCCAACTAGTGCTCAGCACCCCCCACAGTGACGCCAACTAGTGCTCAGCACCCACCACAGTGACGTCAGTGCTCAGCACTCAGTGACGCCAACTAGTGCTCAGCACCCACCACAGTGACGCCAACTAGTGCTCAGCACCCACCACAGTGATGTCAATGCTCAGCACTCACAGTGACGCCAACTAGTGCTCAGCACCCATCACAGTGACGTCAACTAGTGCTCAGCACCCACCAGTGACGTCAACTAGTGCTCAGCACCCACCACAGTGACGCCAACTAGTGTTCAGCACCCACCACAGTGACGCCAACTAGTGCTCAGCACCCACCACAGTGACGCCAACTAGTGCTCAGCACCCACCACAGTGATGTCAATGCTCAGCACTCACAGTGACGCCAACTAGTGCTCAGCACCCATCACAGTGACGCCAACTAGTGCTCAGCACCCACCAGTGACGTCAACTAGTGCTCAGCACCCACCACAGTGACGCCAACTAGTGCTCAGCACTCACAGTGACGCCAACTAGTGCTCAGCACCCACCAGTGACGTCAACTAGTGCTCAGCACCCACCAGTGACGTCAACTAGTGCTCAGCACCCACCACAGTGACGTCAACTAGTGCTCAGCACCCACCAGTGACGTCAACTAGTGCTCAGCACCCACCAGTGACGTCAACTAGTGCTCAGCACCCACCACAGTGACGCCAACTAGTGCTCAGCACTCACAGTGACGCCAACTAGTGCTCAGCACCCACCAGTGACGTCAACTAGGGCTCAGCACCCACCAGTGACGTCAACTAGTGCTCAGCACCCACCACAGTGACGTCAACTAGTGCTCAGCACCCACCACAGTGACGTCAGTGCTCAGCACACCACAGTGACGTCAACTAGTGCTCAGCACCCACCAGTGACGCCAACTAGTGCTCAGCACCCACAAGTGACGTCAACTAGTGCTCAGCACCCACCACAGTGACGTCAGTGCTCAGCACACCACAGTGACGCCAGCCAGTGCTCAGCACCCACCACAGTGACGTCAGTGCTCAGCACTCACAGTGGCGTCAACTAGTGCTCAGCACCCACCAGTGACGTCAACTAGTGCTCAGCACCCAGCAGTGGCGTCAACTAGTGCTCAGCACCCACCATAGTGACGTCAGTGCTCATCACTCACAGTGACGTCAACTAGTGCTGAGCACCCACCACAGTGACGTCAGTGCTCAGCACTCAGTGACGCCAACTAGTGCTCAGCACCCACCACAGTGACGCCAACTAGTGCACAGCACCCACCACACTGACGTCAGTGCTCAGCACTCACAGTGACGCCAACTAGTGCTCAGCACCCACCACAGTGACGCCAACTAGTGCACAGCACCCACCACACTGACGTCAGTGCTCAGCACTCACAGTGACGCCAACTAGTGCTCAGCACCCACCACAGTGACGCCAACTAGTGCTCAGCACCCACCACAGTGACGCCAACTAGTGCTCAGCACCCACCACAGTGACGCCAACTAGTGCTGAGCACCCACCACAGTGACGCCAACTAGTGCTCAGCACCCACCACAGTGACGCCAACTAGTGTTCAGCACCCACCACAGTGACGCCAACTATTGCTCAGCACCCACCACAGTGACGCCAACTAGTGCACAGCACCCACCACACTGACGTCAGTGCTCAGCACTCACAGTGACGCCAACTAGTGCTCAGCACCCACCACAGTGACGCCAACTAGTGCACAGCACCCACCACACTGACGTCAGTGCTCAGCACTCACAGTGACGCCAACTAGTGCTCAACACCCACCACAGTGACGCCAACTAGTGCTCAGCACCCACCACAGTGACGCCAACTAGTGCTCAGCACCCACCACAGTGACGCCAACTAGTGCTCAGCACCCACCACAGACTCGGGTCCGCGAGATTTACGCAAGACTAGACCGGCTGGGGGCCGGATATAACCCGTGCGGGCCACCTGCTGCTGTTAACAATAGGCAGGTGAGTCAGGCCGCCACCACCAGCTGGTCTGCTGTGTGTCAGGGAGGTCTGCCGCCGCCCGGGCCCCGGCACCGTCCCGGTAAGGAGGGTCTCAAGACCTATGGAAGGTAGTTATTAAAATATTCCGCCTGACGGCCATGAAACATTCTATCGCCTCTGTGGCCACATTGTGAGGGGGCGCGACCATTGTGGGGGGGGGGCCATTGTGGGGAGGGGGGGCGCGGCCATTGTGGGGGGGGGGCGCGACCATTGTGGGGGGGAGGGGTCAACGAAGGGGTCTGCTTGAGTGCAGGTGAGCGAATGAGTGAATGTGAACGCAAGAGTGAATGTGAACGCAAGAGTGAATGTGAACGCAAGAGTGAATGTGAACGCAAGAGTGAATGTGAACGCAAGAGTGAATGTGAACGCAAGAGTGAATGTGAACGCAAGAGTGAATGTGAAATCATCAGTCAACTAGAGCTAACTAGGACCCAGCGTACTCTAGAACTGATCTTCCCAAACAGTGAAGAAATATTGAGGGTCATTATAATGTCAGGTCACAACCTCAGATTTACAACCAGGCCAGGTCACAACCTCAGATTTACAACCAGGTCAGATCACAACCTCAGATTTACAACTTGGTCAGATTACAATCAGGTCAGATCACAACCTCAGATTTACAACCAGGTCAGATCACAACCTCAGATTTACAACTTGGTCAGATTACAATCAGGTCAGATCACAACCTCAGATTTACAACCAGGTCAGATCACAACCTCAGATTTACAACCAGGTCAGATCACAACCTCAGATTTACAACCAGGTCAGGTCACAACCTCAGATTTACAACTAGGTCAGATCACAGCCTCAGATTTACAACCAGGTCAGATCACAACCTCAGATTTACAACCAGGTCAGATCACAACCTCAGATTTACAACCAGGTCAGAACACAACCTCAGATTTACAAGCAGGTCAGATCACAACCTAAGATTTACAACCAGGTCAGGTCACAACCTCAGATTTACAACTTGGTCAGGTCACAACCTCAGATTTACAACTTGGTCAGGTCACAACCTCAGATTTACAACTTGGTCAGGTCACAACCTCAGATTTACAACTTGGTCAGGTCACAACCTCAGATTTACAACCAGGTCAGATCACAGCCTCAGATTTACAACCAGGTCAGATCACAACCTCAGATTTACAACCAGGTCAGATCACAACCTCAGATTTACAACCAGGTCAGATCACAACCTCAGATTTACAACCAGGTCAGGTCACAACCTCAGATTTACAACCAGGTCAGATCACAACCTCAGATTTACAACCAGGTCAGATCACAACCTCAGATTTACAACCAGGTCAGATCACAACCTCAGATATACAATCAGGTCAGCTCACAACCTCAAATTTACAACCAGGTCAGGTCACAACCTCAGATTTACAACCAGGTCAGGTCACAATCTCAGATTTACAACCAGGTCAGATCACAACCTCAGATTTACAACCAGGTCAGGTCACAACCTCAGATTTACAACTATGTCAGATCACAACACCATTGATCAGTCCAAACTAAGCCTCCCTACACGTATCAGGTCTAGGGAAAGGACCCCCTAAGATCAGGGAATATTCAATAAATTACATTTTAATAATAAAGGAATAAATTGGGAAAAAATTAAACACGGAACTTACAAATTCCATTGGAAACTAGTCAGTCCCAATGGGAAGACACCATTCAATGGTCAGCTGTTGTAAGTGATAGATATCCCACGCAAGGAATAGAACAACTTTCTATTATATAGAATGGAAATATTCTATATTCTATAGCATATATTCATTTTATATTTCATTTTATAGAACAACTGACTTCGGAAGTCAGTTGTTTCGAAGTCATATAAAGTCTGTTTGAAACATGTTCCAGAAAGAGTACTCAGAGAGCACCAAATAATCAACACCAGTTGATTGACAGTTGAGAGGCGGGACCAAAGAGCCAGAGCTCAACCCCCGCAAGCACAACCAAGTGAGTATAGAAAGAAAACCACAATATTTGAAATACTTAAACAAACATGACTACCCATCCAAAGAAAGAATAAAACGGAGATTGAAGAGCTAAAACAAAGACTGAAACGGTCGTATTGCTTTGATATAATGCAATTAGAACTGAAAGTCACACTGGATACAGCAAAATAAAAATATAAGATAAATATTCGAAATTGAAATCAAAAACCTCCACCAGCATTTGACTAATACGTCAAATCAGGCAGGAGTAACAGGAGCAACAGGCAGGAGTAAAAGGGAAGGTGCTCCAGTGGATAAAGGAGTACTTAAGCAACAGGAAACAGCGAGTAACGGTGAGGGGGGAGACATCAGAGTGGCGAGATGTCACCAGCGGAGTCCCACAGGGCTCAGTACTTGGACCCATCCTGTTTCTAATATATGTAAACGATCTTCCGGAGGGTATAGACTCATTCCTCTCAATCTTTGCTGATGATGCAAAAATTATGAGAAGAATCAAGACGGATGAAGATAGACAGAGACTACAGGATGACCTGGATAAACTGGAGGAATGGTCTAGAAAATGGCTGCTAAAGTTCAACTCAGGAAAGTGTAAGGTGATGAAATTAGGCGAAGAGAGCAGGAGGCTGAACACAAGGTACCATCTGGGAGGTGAAATCCGGCAAGAGTCAAATAGAGAGAAAGATCTGGGGGTTGATATCACACCGAACCTGTCCCCAGAGGCCCACATCAAGAGAATATCATCAGCGGCATATGCTAGACTGGCCAACATAAGAACTGCCTTTAGAAACTTGTGTAAGGAATCTTTCAGAACCCTGTATACCACTTATGTAAGACCAATCCTGGAGTATGCAGCTCCAGCCTGGAGTCCATACCTAGTTAAACACAAGACAAAGTTAGAGAAGATTGAGCGGTATGCCACCAGACTCGTCCCGGAACTGAGAGGAATGAGCTACGAGGAAAGGCTAAGGAAGCTGAACCTCACGTCCCTGGAAAACAGAAGAGTAAGGGGAGACATGATAACCACCTACAAAATTCTCAGGGGAATTGACAGGGCGGACAAAGACAAACTCTTCAGCACGGGTGGGACACGAACAAGGGGACACAGGTGGAAACTTAGTACCCAAATGAGCCACAGAGATGTTAGAAAGAACTTTCTCAGTGTCAGAGTAGTTAACGGATGGAATGCATTAGGCAGTGATGTGGTGGAGGCTGACTCCATACACAGTTTCAAGTGTAGATATGATAGAGCCCAGTAGGCTCAGGAACCTGTACACCAGTTGATTGACAGTTGAGAGGCGGGACCAAAGAGCCAAAGCTCAACTCCCGCAAGCACAATTAGGTAAGTACGTACAAGTGAAGGTTTATACACAGAGGACGACCAAGAATTTAGTGAAATCCTTAAAGGATTTTAAGATTTAGGATAAAGGGATTACGAGGTTTAACACCCCAATTAGCAGAAACAAATGGACAGAGTTTCTTTCACCCTGATTCCCCTCTTCACCTAGCAGTAAATAGGTACCTGGGAGTTAGACAGCTGCTACGGGCTGCTTCCTGGGGGTGTGTAACATAAAGTAGGCCTGGTCGAGGACCGGGCCGCAGGGACGCTAAGCCCCGAAATCATTTTGGTAAGATTGCATCAGTAATATTTCCCTCAGGACTGTGGAGACAACAGTCAAGAACAAGGGGGGGGGGGCGTCCTCCAAGACACTCGTCCTGTGTGAGGAAGATATCATGCATGATGGGATATCAACATGTTATCTGATTGCTGTTGGTATTAACAATGACTTACACGACACAAGCAAAAATCACTGCAACTTTTGCACTGATATATATTTTCTTGTTAATTTCAATGTTATTATACATAATTTTTCAATGTTTAGCCATTATTAATCTTTTTTTTGATAAGTTACCCTTTCTTTACCATTCAAAACCCGATAATTTTAACCAAAAGTTAGGTTTTATTAAATACAGGTGTAGTTGACAACCTTCAACTGATTGAGCAAAACCATGGTCGTTTTTTCAATTCATCGCAGCCAGATTATTTTGGGAGTGATTGGGCACCATTCCTTCCCGCCGTCCCATCCCATATCCTTATCCTGACCCCTTCCCAGTGCTATATAGCCGTAATGGCTTGGCGCTTTCCCCTCCTAATTATCTCCCTCCCTCAGCTCAGCCAGGTTATTTACAGTTAGCGTAACTACCTGACAACATCATGAAACTAACAACTAACAATTGGTCAGTTAGAAACACCTAACTGACAGACAACAGGAAATAAATGTCTAAACGCCGGCCTGGGGAACAGATCAACAGAACTACATCTCATAGCCTTAGATGATTGAACAAACAGAGCGGATATGATCACAACCTACAAAATAACCTACAAAATATGCGGGACCAAAGAGCCAAAGCTCAACCCCCGCAAGCACAATTAGGTGAGTCACAGGGAAAGATTGCCAGACATGAAGCAGTCAATGACATCAAGAGAAGTTTGGCTACAGCTGGGTGTCCAGCAGAAAGGGAACCCCAGTTGTGCAGACCTGACAACAGTAACAAACGCCCAGATGGAGTCACCCGGCAGCCGTGGAGGGAAGGTAAACAGGTCGTATGGGACTACACATGTGCGTCTACATTGGCTGATACCTATTTACCTTACAGCACAGCTGAGGGAGGCGGGGCAGCCACCTTCAGGGAGACCCAGAAAACCAACAAGTACAGGGACCTGTACTCGTTACAGGTTCGTGCCGATAGGCTCTGAGACTCTGGGCGCCTGGGGTAAATGTGCACTTAAGTTCCTGAAGGAGGTGGGCGAAGAACTCATTAGGTAAACTTGAGACTCATGGGCAGGCAGTTTACAGTTCTAGCGCCTCGGTCTCGCAATCCAAAGAGGAAACGCTTGCTGTATCTTGGGCACGCACCCCATCCTTGAAGAGCTGGATGAGGTCTTCGAACAGTGATTACTATACATGTGAGTTTTCTGTGTAACACAGTGTAATATAATTAAATAAATTAATCACATTGTATAAAATAATGAAAAATCAGGAGTGGTATGAGGGGGAAAATACTCAAGTGTTCAGGAAGAATTTAAAAGGTATTCTATGCATACCATTTATTCTCATCGCCGAGGCTATGGGTCCCCACAATTGCACAAGCGGTGGTACCCCAAATATGTTATATATGTGTGTGAAAATCACGAAAAAATGAACTCATAATGAACAATGTGACAGTGTCAGACCACGAAGGAAGAAATGAAACAGGAATTTCCTTAAATACTTTCGTATTTATAATACATCTTCAGAAAGATGTAGATGTATTATTATGATGTATGAAGATGTATCCGTGGTCTGGGTGCCGGCGCAGACCCGCGTATGATCACAGCTACGACAAAAACATTGCAGGTTTTGCCAGTAATGAATATTTACATGATCATTCACCGATGGTGACCAGTTTTTTTATTTTTATTATTATTTTCTACCACAGACGTGGCCGGACATTTACAATGCTAACCAGCATATATACATTTTCTTCTGTACTCCATGGACAGGGTTAGAGATGTATTAAAGATGTAGTTCAAGGGTTTATTGAACAATCAACCACTGAAGGTGAGTCGGTGCTTTTAAAATGCTAAGCTAACCTATATACGTAAATACATAGATACACAGATTTACGTATGCCTTACATAAAGTGTTCGATGTGTCTTTTACATAGTGTCATTAATGTACATTTACAAAGGTGAAATGTAATTCTGATCAGCTTCCATATATACTTTATACCCATACATATACATACACACACACATATACATATATACACACATGCATTCACAGACATTTATCTCATTCACTCTGACAGGGTGAGATAGCTGATAAAGAAATTAGTGTGTAATTAGACACTTTATCACTGAAGGTGATTAAGGTGCTTTTACAAGCTCAGGTTATATAGTTACATCATATACATTGTATAATTAATCTATTACATGGTCAATCTTGGATAAAAGTCCAATATATCATCAAGTGTTCCAGTACTCATATAGTAATTACACAGATCAGCATACCTTAGCCCAGGGGGGCGAAAGTCAGCCAGTATGGGACATTCTACAATATAATGTTCAAGAGAGTGCATGTTTTCTCTTTCACAAAGTTGACACATTGTGTACTCGACATTTGGGTTTTGAGAAAGCTGCCAGATACGTCTATATCCCAGGCGTATTCTGGCCACTATAACATCACATTGCCGGGTTCTTGTTCTATTAGTCCCATATGTGAATGTTTCCTCACGATATCTATCATAATATTTAATGCTACAACTTTCAGGTCTTTTGTGAATTTGTTAGGTCGGTGAGATCTTCATTAGATATTTGTTTAAGTATTCTCTTTGTTACTGCTAATGAAATACCCATATCAATTTCTACCACTGGTTTTCTACAGGCTGTCTATCCTCAACATGTCACCCCCGGGAGATCATTGCTTGCTTCTTGTTTTCACTTGGCAACAAGTGTTCCTTCTGGCCAACAAACCTCCTCCTTGGATGGAGATGCACAGGTCTGCTCGTCTTGGACCACGTCCTTGCTCACAGTAGAGCTGTTGCAGCTTTAAAAAATAATGATAGCTTTTCTATAGGTTTTCAGAGTGAAATCGGCAGTGGAATCTGCAATTTTCTCATACTTTTTATCTTTACGCCACGAAACACGATGTAGCAAAGATCCCCCCATCCAATACATACTGGTATGTGTACTGAACGTCTAAAGCTTCTTCCATGTGTAAATTGTCAGTGTATTTGAGTATTACCTGAGCTGGGCCGAGTCTTAGCGGCTTTACTCGAGAGACGCCTTGATTTGGACAATACAGGAGGGTCCGCACCGAGTTCGTTAGACAGGAAATCTTTAAGATTCCTGTCACCGCCAGTGGCAACAGTCATCATTCTCTGAAGCAGGAGTGCAGGTCAACTTCCATGTGGATATCGACAGGGCTCACAACGACAGGAATAGATTATAGATCCTTTGTCAGATCTTTTGTCAGAATATGTGAAGGTTTGTGTATAATTTGGACGACAATGTCCGTCCCTATTGAATGCAATTCATGAACTTTTAACTCCAAGATCAGCAGTTGTTACAGAGACCCGAGTCAGAATGGAATGGGAATATGGATTTCAGCCGTTCAACTACTTTCTTAATGTCACTACTTGGTCCTCCTCCCTTTCATTTACCTGTGCTGTTCACTACTTTCCAACACAACTCTGGTGTATTCCTGCATTGCTAAGTTATGAACAGAACACCGGGACATAGAGGAGAGCCACGGTGTTCTCTGGATTTCTGTTAATGCAGTTCCTCTTGTCAGTCTGCCTCTGCTTTTCAGGGAGGGCATTAGTCCTTTGTTCCATCACCAGGTCTGTGCCGCCTCCGGCCCATAATCTGTCCCTTCTTGCCGCAAACTGACCTTCCTAGACACTTTATTCACGGCGGGATTTTCAGAAGACAAATAACATTTTCTGCAGTTGTAGGTATATGAATTTCAGGCAATTGTGAAGTCTGGCTGCTGCAATTATGGGGATAATCTCTGGCATAGTTTGCAAGTGCAAATCCCTCGAGCTGGTCGTGTCTGCTGTTGTTATCAAGGTATGTGCAATGTTGATTATTCGCTGTCATTCCAACCAGAGTTTTCTTGTTTGCGAAGAAGACTGTTGGTGAGTTTTCTTCTCCAAAGCTGTAGCAATCTGAGACGATGCATTTCTTGATCCTACATCCTCAGCTGCCTTGTTTGGTAGCCATAACATCATCGAACAGGTCAGTCTAAATCATGCGACCTCACAGTAGGAAAGGTAATTTGTTTTAAACTATTTTACCTGTCAAGAATCACATCATATTTCTCGTTACGAAGTGTAAACTAGATTTGGTATTTCAGCAGATACAGCCACTCCGCCTATTTTTTAATTCATTTTGGAGGTGTTGCCGGGGACCAGATTTTATAGTTTGGATATGGTATTAAGCGTTGGTTCCTGAGCTGGAAACAGCTTAGAGAGCTTCTAGAGCAATTTTGTCCAGGTTTAAGGGATATTCGCTCTAGATTGTCTGAACTAATTGTATTTGTGGGGTTTTGTGTACTCACCTGGTTGTGCTTGCGGTGGTTGAGCTCTGGCTCTTTGGTCCCGCCTCTCAACTGTCAATCAACTGGTGTACAGGTTCCTGAGCCTATCTACACTTGAAACTGTGTATGGAGTCAGCCTCCACCACATTACTGCCTAATGCATTCCATTTGTCAACTACTCTGACACTGAAAAAAGTTCTTTCTAACGTCCCTGTGGCTCATGTGGGTACTCAGTTTCCACCTGTGTCCCCTTGTTCGCGTACCACCAGTGTTGAATAGTTTATCTTTATCTACCCTGTCAATTCCTCTGAGAATTTTGTAGGTAGTGATCATGTCATTTGTGAGATGCATTTCACACAATTTTTCCTCCTAACTCATGCCTCTTAGTTCTGGGACTAGCGTAGTGGTATCCCTCTGAACTTTTTCCAGCTTCGTCTTGTGCTTCACAAGGTACGGGCTCCATGCTGGGGCCGCATACTCCAGGATTGGTCTTACATATGTGGTGTACAAGGTTCTGAATGATTCCTTACACAGGTTCCTGAAGGCAGTTCAGATGTTAGCCAGCCTCGCATATGCCGCAGATGTTATTCTTTTTATGTGGGCTTCAGGAGACAGGTTTGGTGTGATATCAACTCCTAGATGAACAAATCAGCTTGGACAAATCAACTCCCAGATCTTTCTCTCTGTCCGTCTCATGAAGGACTTCATCTCCTATTCTGTATCCTGTGTCTGGCCTCCTGTTTCCTCTGCCTAGTTTCATTACTTTACATTTACTCAAGTTGAACTTTAGAAGTAATTTATTGGACCATTCATTGAGTCTGTCTAGGTCATCTTGTAGCCTAATACTATCTTCCTCAGTCTTAATCCTCCTCATAATTTTTGCATCATCAGCAAACAATGAGAGGAACGATTCAGAGATTCTCCCTCTGGGAGATCATTTACATATATCAGAAACAGTATACGTCCAAGGACTGACCCCTGCGGAACTCTACTGGTGACGCCTAGCCAATGTGAGGCCTCACCTCTCACAGTGACCTGCTGTCTTATGTTGCTTAGGTACTCCCTTATCCAATGGAGTACCTTCCCTTTCACTCCAGCCTGCATCTCCAGCTTTTGTGCTAGTCTCTGGTGTGGCACTGTGTCAAAGGTTTTCTGGCAATCCAAAAATATGCAGTCTGGCCACCCCTTTCTTGCCTTATTTTTGTTGCCTGGTCGTAGAATTCAAGTAACCCTGTGAGGCAGGACCTGCCATCCCTGAACCCATGTGATGCTGTGTTACAAAGTTCCTTCTCTCCAGATGTTCCACTAGCTTTATTCGCACAATCTTCTCCATCAGCTTGCATGGTATGCAGGTTAGGGACACTGGCCTATAGTTCAGTGCCTCCTGTCTATCACCCTTCTTGTATATCGGGACTACGTTTGCCGTCTTCCAAATTTTTGGCAGTTCACCTGTTACCAGTGATTTGTTATACACCATGGAGAGTGGCAGACACGTTCACATTCACAGGCACACTAGCATTGACTCTCCGCTATACACGATTGTATTGATCCTATTCTCCACACTAGTAAT
>WNGS01145354.1:740645-752718 GCA_020271785.1 Procambarus virginalis
GTGATATAGCATCATACTCCTGTATGATCGATAGAGAAGCAAAGCCGTCAACAACCTCATTAAAGTGAACGCCTCATTTAAACCTGATATCCTGTTACTGATATCCCAATTTATCTGAAGACTATCATCAAACTATCTTATTCCCTCATTACGAAGTACCAATTTCCAACGTAAAGCTTAGGGTCTAGTTAGCATTATGTTGACGCTGATGGCTCAGTCAACAGGACGCACAGCTGGACGCACAGCAGGACGCACAGCTGGACGCAATTGGAGGACGCAGCAGCAGTAGCCTGTAGGTGTTGTAGAAATAATTGTTTGCACGCAGATTATGACTGTTGGGCTAAATGAATGGTTGAACTCAACACTAAACCAGCTGCACTACAACCAGCTGCTCTACAACCAGCTGCTCTACAACCAGCTGCTACAACCAGCTGCACAACAACCAGCTACCCTACAACCAGCTGCCCTACAACCAGCTGCCTACAACCAGCTGCACAACAACCAGCTGCTCTACAACCAGCTGTCCTACAACCAGCTGCACAACAACCAGCTACCCTACAACCAGCTGCCCTACAACCAGCTGCCCTACAACCAGCTGCACTACAACCAGCTGCACTACAACCAGCTGCACAACAACCAGCTGCACAACAACCAGCTGCACTACAACCAGCTGCCCTACAACCAGCTGCACAACAACCAGCTGCACAACAACCAGCTGCACTACAACCAGCTGCACTACAACCAGCTGCCCTACAACCAGCTGCACAACAACCAGCTACACTACAACCAGCTGCACTACAACCAGCTACACTACAACCAGCTGCACAACAACCAGCTGCCCTACAACCAGCTGCACTACAACCAGCTACACTACAACCAGCTGCACTACAACCAGCTACACTACAACCAGCTGCACTACAACCAGCTGCCATACAACCAGCTGCACTACAACCAGCTACACTACAACCAGCTGCACTACAACCAGCTACACTACAACCAGCTGCACTACAACCAGCTGCCTACAACCAGCTGCACTACAACCAGCTACACTACAACCAGCTGCACTACAACCAGCTACACTACAACCAGCTGCACTACAACCAGCTGCCTACAACCAGCTGCACTACAACCAGCTACACTACAACCAGCTGCACTACAACCAGCTACACTACAACCAGCTACACTACAACCAGCTGCACTACAACCAGCTGCCCTACAACCAGCTGCACTACAACCAGCTACACTACAACCAGCTGCACTACAACCAGCTGCACTACAACCAGCTGCCCTACAACCAGCTACACTACAACCAGCTGCACTACAACCAGCTACACTACAACCAGCTGCACTACAACCAGCTACACTACAACCAGCTACACTACAACCAGCTACACTACAACCAGCTGCACTACAACCAGCTACACTACAACCAGCTACACTACAACCAGCTACACTACAACCAGCTACACTACAACCAGCTACACTACAACCAGCTACACTACAACCAGCTACACTACAACCAGCTACACTACAACCAGCTGCACTACAACCAGCTACACTACAACCAGCTACACTACAACCAGCTGCACTACAACCAGCTACACTACAACCAGCTACACTACAACCAGCTACACTACAACCAGCTGCACTACAACCAGCTACACTACAACCAGCTACACTACAACCAGCTGCACTACAACCAGCTACACTACAACCAGCTACACTACAACCAGCTACACTACAACCAGCTACACTACAACCAGCTACACTACAACCAGCTACACTACAACCAGCTACACTACAACCAGCTACACTACAACCAGCTGCACTACAACCAGCTACACTACAACCAGCTACACTACAACCAGCTACACTACAACCAGCTACACTACAACCAGCTGCACTACAACCAGCTACACTACAACCAGCTACACTACAACCAGCTGCACTACAACCAGCTACACTACACCAGCTGCACTACAACCAGCTACACTACAACCAGCTGCACTACAACCAGCTACACTACAACCAGCTACACTACAACCAGCTGCACTACAACCAGCTACACTACAACCAGCTACACTACAACCAGCTGCACTACAACCAGCTACACTACAACCAGCTGCACTACAACCAGCTACACTACAACCAGCTACACTACAACCAGCTACACTACAACCAGCTGCACTACAACCAGCTGCACTACAACCAGCTGCACTACAACCAGCTGCACTACAACCAGCTGCACTACAACCAGCTACACTACAACCAGCTGCACTACAACCAGCTACACTACAACCAGCTGCCTACAACCAGCTGCCTACAACCAGCTGCACTACAACCAGCTGCACTACAACCAGCTGCACTACAACCAGCTGCACTACAACCAGCTGCACTACAACCAGCTGCACTACAACCAGCTACACTACAACCAGCTACACTACAACCAGCTGCACAACAACCAGCTGCACTACAACCAGCTACACTACAACCAGCTACACTACAACCAGCTGCACTACAACCAGCTGCACTACAACCAGCTACACTACAACCAGCTACACTACAACCAGCTACACTACACCCAGCTACACTACAACCAGCTACACTACAACCAGCTGCACTACAACCAGCTACACTACAACCAGCTACACTACAACCAGCTACACTACAACCAGCTGCACACAACCAGCTGCACTACAACCAGCTACACTACAACCAGCTACACTACAACCAGCTGCACTACAACCAGCTACACTACAACCAGCTGCACTACAACCAGCTGCACTACAACCAGCTACACTACAACCAGCTGCCTACAACCAGCTACACTACAACCAGCTGCACTACAACCAGCTGCCTACAACCAGCTACACTACAACCAGCTACACTACAACCAGCTGTCCTACAACCAGCTACACTACAACCAGCTGCACTACAACCAGCTACACTACAACCAGCTGCCCTACAACCAGCTACACTACAACAGCTGCCTACAACCAGCTACACTACAACCAGCTGCACTACAACCAGCTGCACTACAACCAGCTGCACTACAACCAGCTGCACTACAACCAGCTACACTACAACCAGCTACACTACAACCAGCTACACTACAACCAGCTACACTACAACCAGCTACACTACAACCAGCTGCACTACAACCAGCTACACTACAACCAGCTACACTACAACCAGCTACACTACAACCAGCTGCACTACAACCAGCTGCACTACAACCAGCTACACTACAACCAGCTACACTACAACCAGCTACACTACAACCAGCTACACTACAACCAGCTACACTACAACCAGCTACACTACAACCAGCTACACTACAACCAGCTACACTACAACCAGCTACACTACAACCAGCTACACTACAACCAGCTACACTACAACCAGCTGCACTACAACCAGCTACACTACAACCAGCTGCACTACAACCAGCTACACTACAACCAGCTACACTACAACCAGCTACACTACAACCAGCTACACTACAACCAGCTACACTACAACCAGCTACACTACAACCAGCTGCTCTACAACCAGCTGCACTACAACCAGCTGCACTACAACCAGCTGCACTACAACCAGCTACACTACAACCAGCTACACTACAACCGCTACACTACAACCAGCTACACTACAACCAGCTACACTACAACCAGCTACACTACAACCAGCTGCACTACAACCAGCTGCACTACAACCAGCTACACTACAACCAGCTGCACAACAACCAGCTACACTACAACCAGCTACACTACAACCAGCTACACTACAACCAGCTACACTACAACCAGCTGCTCTACAACCAGCTGCTCTACAACCAGCTGCCCTACAACCAGCTACACTACAACCAGCTACACTACAACCAGCTGCACTACAACCAGCTACACTACAACCAGCTACACTACAACCAGCTACACTACAACCAGCTACACTACAACCAGCTGCACTACAACCAGCTGCACTACAACCAGCTGCTCTACAACCAGCTACACTACAACCAGCTACACTACAACCAGCTGCTCTACAACCAGCTGCACTACAACCAGCTGCTCTACAACCAGCTACACTACAACCAGCTACACTACAACCAGCTGCTCTACAACCAGCTGCACTACAACCAGCTGCTCTACAACCAGCTGCACTACAACCAGCTACACTACAACCAGCTGCTCTACAACCAGCTACACTACAACCAGCTGCACTACAACCAGCTGCTCTACAACCAGCTACACTACAACCAGCTACACTACAACCAGCTACACTACAACCAGCTGCTCTACAACCAGCTGCACTACAACCAGCTGCTCTACAACCAGCTACACTACAACCAGCTGCTCTACAACCAGCTACACTACAACCAGCTACACTACAACCAGCTGCTCTACAACCAGCTACACTACAACCAGCTGCTCTACAACCAGCTACACTACAACCAGCTACACTACAACCAGCTACACTACAACCAGCTACACTACAACCAGCTACACTACAACCAGCTGCCCTACAACCAGCTACACTACAACCAGCTACACTACAACCAGCTACACTACAACCAGCTACACTACAACCAACTACACTACAACCAGCTACACTACAACCAGCTACACTACAACCAGCTACACTACAACCAGCTACACTACAACCAGCTGCTCTACAACCAGCTGCTCTACAACCAGCTGCACAACAACCAGCTGCTCTACAACCAGCTACACTACAACCAGCTACACTACAACCAGCTACACTACAACCAGCTGCACTACAACCAGCTACACTACAACCAGCTACACTACAACCAGCTGCACTACAACCAGCTACACTACAACCAGCTACACTACAACCAGCTACACTACAACCAGCTGCTCTACAACCAGCTGCACTACAACCAGCTACACTACAACCAGCTACACTACAACCAGCTGCACTACAACCAGCTGGCAGAACATTTAAAAATATAGGAAGGAGAATAATTTGCATATTCAGAATATGCTCTTAAAGCAATTGAAGATTTATCTTGCAACATCGACATAATACCAAATATAATTATTTGCAAATATAATCAAATAACTTCCTCGCTGCACAGAATGTAGGGTTAAGAGGGGCCTGGCGGCTGAGTGGACAGCGCTCGGGATATGTAGTCCTAAGGTTCCGGGTTCGATCCCCGGTGGAGGTGGAAACAATTGGGTAGTTTCTTTTACCCGGATGTACCTGTTCACCTAGCAGTAAATAGGTACCTGGGAGTTCGTCAGCTGTCACGGGCTGCTTCCTGGGGGTGGAGGCTTGGTCGAGGACCGGGCCGCGCTGACGCTAAGACCCACTAAGGTCTAAAAGCAATTGTATAAAAAGTTGCAATTTCTGTAGGTCTGAAACCTGTGGATATTGGCCCGTTACGCGTGGCAGGTGGCTACAGGTGATTTTTTTTTATTGTTGCCTCCAGAGAAGGCTAGTTTATTGTGCACCCCATACTCATACTGTGAGCGGTAGCGCAAAAGCATTACAGAGGGCACAAAAGGTCTTTATCAGACCTCATCTTAGATTATTACATTAACAATTTCAGCTATCCATCACACCTTATAGTTACAATGTCAGCTAGTTACAGAGTAAGTGCTATTTCAAGAGCTACATATTTACAGTAAGTCATCATACATTAATGGTAGGTCTTATCGCTAATACATAATTGTTTGAGCAATGGAGATATCATATAGTCATATCATATAGTCGGCTCAATTTTACTACAATCCAATATATAGTGTTCGAGTGTGTGTCCCTGTCTTTGTCCACACACTTTACACTTTACTTCATCTAGATCCCTATACAAGCCGAACTGCCAGAGATACTTGTAGCCAAGTCTTATACGAGCTGTGACAATATCTGTTAGTCTACTGACTTTGTTACTTGCCCCATACACATGTTTTACTTCACACATTTCATTGTGATAAACAATGGACCTGCTAGTTCCAGTTTGCACAGTTCTACTTTCTTCAAATTCATCCAGGAGTTCTCGTCTAATGACATTTTTAAGGGACCTATTTGATAACTCAAGATTCCGTTCAATACTGTCTTTATTTACTGCAGCCTTAGCAAGGGCGTCAACTTTGTCATGTTCCTGCAGGCCAATGTGAGAAGGAATCCACAACATTTTTATATTTACCCTCTTGCTAAGTATTCTTATATATCTACGTCTAGCTTCCAAGACAAGCACGTTATTACTTGATTGCAAACTGTTTATTGCTCGTAGTGAGGAAAGGGAGTCGGAAATAATTAAGCTGTCTACTTCAGTGTTGTCAATAATTTCGAGTGCTACCAGTATTGCTACCAACTCGGCTTGCATAGTGGACGCCCAGTTACTAATTCTTATATTCCTTTGAATTGTGCTGTCATCGGGCTGATGAGCAATAACAGCTACAGGTGACGGATCTCCCAATCCTGAGCACTCCAGGTGCAAACTCTGTGAGCAGGAACTGCGGCATGATCTCCCACACTACATCACCGAATGCCCAGTTATTACACCATTCAGACCCGTTGGTATGAGGTACCTGGAGCTTTGCAATTACTTTATTACCTCTCGTGTTCTTGATGATATCCTCATAATGCACCCAGAGTCTGCCAGTGTTGACTACTGATCACATGGCCCTGTATGACTAACTACCCTGGGTGATGGGAATTGTAGTAACGATGTAACCGTTCATACAGCCAAAGGCAGCTGTATCAATGTGTATGTTCCTAAGTGGTATGCCCAGGCTGGTCTTGGGTAGTGCAACATGATATATTGCAAGCAGATAAAGTATATGTATTAAGTCTGGGGGCAGTTGGGAGCCTAGAATACAGCCAGACGCATGACTCATTAATACCATGTAAGCTCCTGGCCAGTTTTTAGAGATGTTAGTGAGTAAATCATTTAACAGACAGCCAGAAGGTTACATTATATGTGTGAGAACAATGTAACAGATTGATGGTGGTTGATGATTGTCAGAGAAGACCTGTTACAGTATGATCATTTGGGCTCCTCTGAGGCAGCGTGAGAACGCTGATTCAATTTGTTGCTGAACTGTGTAAATGGTCGACTTAGTGTGTTGACTGTTGGGGTATTAACTGAGATAAGTCCTTGTTTCTCTGTTATATACTTGCTACCTTTCTCGTTGATTTAATACATCATTGATGTGCAATTTCTCACCTTCACAACGTTTGTAGAGTGGTGAATTAAAGTTGATTAAATCCCGACAAATATCACAGCCTCATGACACTAATTTAATCAAATTTAGTAGCTCGCCTTTTCGGCATTGTTCCCCAAACAATTATATTTGTGGAACAATATTTTTGTGGTTCCAAAAACCACAAATAATTATAGTAAACACGGGAACTTGACCACCACTGTTAGTGTTGCTCAATAATCATACTTAAACTAATTTACACTTTGTTAATTTTTCCTCTCACTGAGACACTTATGTAAGTAATGCCTACATAAGGTGGGTTCAGATGGTGCCCATCACAGTGTGGGTCATTACACTACTGTAATAGGGGGGGGGGGACTATTACTGAGTGCCCACACCTGGACGTACCCCCAAAGTGCCACAGTCTCTAAGGGGCATCCGGACTCTCACCAACACACTACCAATATGGCACTCGCCTCGAGTGCCTTCTCAACGGAGCTAAGGAGAAGTCTCTTTCTCTTATACTTACAAGTCAAAATATAATCTGCTGCCTTTACTTGGAGGTGGGGAAGAGCTGGGAGCATGGCGCCCCACTGCCAGGAATGGCGACTGCTTCACCACATAATTCATCAGACCACAGCCTCTCCTGCAGTGACCTCCTCCACTCAACTTACTGGTGTCACTTCCTCGTTAATTTAGAATAAACTCTATTAAATCATAGGCTAGACTGTGTAGTTTGTCAGCCCTCTGTGATCGTACTTCAGGTCTAAGGCAGCAGTAAGAGAAGTTGTATCAAAATATAATACGAGTTAAATGAAATCAGTAATTATTTCTTCTCTCAATTCTCTATCAAACATAAATCTACAAATAATCAATAATATAATAATAAAAATCGACTACTAAAATAGACATCTTGAATATTCAATTTCCAAAAGAAAGAGCAGCCTAGTTTCTAACTATGCCACGAAATGACTTCAGTTCTTAGACTATTCAAAGTTATCACAGTCTTCCTCTGTCTGCTATAATATTATAGTGGACAGAGAAAGAGTATATATATATATTAGCAATATTAATGCAAGAAAATCACGTGCACAGACTAATGGCATGGTCCCAGATACTGCCTCCCTGCACAATGTCCCTAACGGCAATTCAGGCTGCCCATCGGGTCTTCTGGGACTAGCTCACTAGTCCCAATGTTTACCGTCATTGCTCACATAAGAGACACTAGGCTCCCTTACCTCTGACCTTACTCTTAGACCAAACCGCTGCGGTGTTTAGCTCCTGGTGTCTGCCTCACAGCTGATGGCTCACGTACAGCACCCCCTCGAGGTGTTCGGGCCTACATGCACATCGAACACTTCATCTTGACTCAAAGACACTCGGAGCTGGTGCACGACTTCCTCTGCCGGCTCCTCCAAAGTTGTGTCAACTTCCTTGGTGCAGGAAGAGCTCCGTCCCTCTCCAGCGCGTCCATGAGCTTGAAGCTCGTGGACGTCGCCTCAGACCACCAACAACGGACTACTCTCAGGATCGTTGTAACTTTTCTCGTGACGCTGCTTAGCTGTCCAAGCCTCCGACGAACGTCGTGGTCTTGAGACCAGCTCCTGCACACTGCTGGCTGTCATCACAACCCTTTCTTGGGTCGGCGCAACTGTCACGGCAGCAGACAGACGAAACAGAACAAACAGGGGGCTCTCTAATGTGTGTAGAAACAGACTTAATCTGGGTGAGAAAATAGTTCCCAGATGATGCAACTGTGGAGGTGTTGACAATGCCAGCTCGGCTGTGTGTAGCAAGAGGCCGAGTATGGATGTTCCCCGGCCGGTGAATGTTAGGCAAGAGCAGGCAAGAGCTCTTACCCAAGGACTGGGAGCACTGCTAAACAGTCTGCCCCAAACAGCGCCAGTGAACCGGACGAATGCGTGGGTAAAGAAGTCACCTTTACTTCGTCAGGCTCAAGCAACAAGCAGCTACGCCACCACTCAGGACTCCGGCAGTGACAGTGTAACGGTGAGTGAAGTGGTTACTGTGGCTCAGAAAGAGGGCCATAATGGTATGGTCAAGGAGGTGTGGGCTGAACTAAGAAAAGTTGGTGAGTTCCTCCGAAATCTTGGGCAGAGAATCGAGTCCATCGAGGCGAACTTAAACGTTCAGGTGAAGGTTAAGGAAAGTCACAAAACAGTGAAGGAAAGTCAGGAAATAGTGGTTGAGGACAATAATGTAACAATGAGTGATGAAATGAAGGAAAGTGAAGAGTGTGTAATTGATGGTAGTCGTAGTGACAGGAAGAACTCTATAATTAAACATAACATGACGGAATCATTTGGGCCAATAATGGACGTCACGGGACTGAAAAAATCTCTTGAGAAACGCAATGTTGCTTTTACCGGTGAAGTTAGGAGGAGGTGGGAGATGTTATACAAGGTATGGCTATCATTTAGTGAACTTATTGGGGATGACTTGGAAAGTGAATTGATTAATAATGGATCGCCCTAGACTGAAATGTTGTCATGGAATGTTAATGGTTTAAGAAACAGGGTTACAAATGTTCATTGTTATGTATTCTGGAGAGATATAAGAATTTTGCACCAAGACTGTAATCGTTTGTTGAATTATCTGCATGTCTCTTGCAAATTGTCTATAAAGTATACCTAAGTCATAAAAGTATTTGTGTGTACGTCTGATACCATACTACTTGTGTAATGGAGGAAATGTATTTGTTTATTTCTCAGAATGTTTGGTAATATGTTTATTGTTTGTGATGTGTGTATATATATGTATGAACACGTTGTACTGAACGGGGTGAGAATAGCTTGAGCTACCTCATCCCTTTGTGTGTATTTTACCTCAATAAACTTAGTACAATTTCAATTTCAATTCAACAGGGGGGGGCTAACATCAGACGACAGATCCAGACTCCATGGTATCTCATGCATGAGTGAAGCATCTTGGCCTATTTTGACCTGCCTGGAAAGATGTTAGGAGCCTGCAGGGGCGCACGGGGCTGAGTCCTACAAGTGGGGCCCATCCTGGATGTAATGGTAACCCGGTGTCTTGACTTTCTGGAATATTCTGGCGTGCCGTCCACTAGGCGGGAAAATGTCCTTGCTCCTTTGAGTGCTTTTCACCATATAATGGCTTCATAACTCCCTCAATCACACTCGCACGGATCCTACCTAATACCTCTGAGGTATTTCGCTTGTTACTTTACACCAGTTACTACTACACCTCACTTTGACACACTGACTTCTGTCTGTTAGGCACCCTCTAACCCATGTCAATGTGTGCATTTACTCTTTGTATTTAATATTTGTATCTGCAGAATCGAGCTATTAGCTCTTCGACCCCACCTTTCTAACCAATTAATTTTCCTCTATTATGTCTACTACATATATACTCTCTAGCACACGCACAAATATATCCCCAGGAAGCAGCCCGTAGCAGCTGTCTAACTCACAGGTACATATTTACTGCTAGGTGAACAGGAACACCAGGAAGAAACAAACTCTGCCCATTTGTTTCCGCCTCCGCCGGGGATCGAATCCGGACCCTTTAGGACTACGAATCCCGAACGCTGTCCATTCAGCCGTCAGGCAGGTGTGTGTGTGGGAGGGGGGATACCCGTCCCATACGCCCCATACCCCCATCACTGCCCCTCCCCCCTCCGTCCCTCCACACCCCGCCGTTATCACTTAGTGATCAGAGAGCACGTTGTCTGGTGGAGGAAATTATTAGGACAAGCAAATCTCACAGGGCGTGGATGGTCCGGCCCTCGCCTTCCTGGCTGTCTTGTGCACACCTGCTACTGTTGCTGCTGCTACTGTTGCTGCTACTACTGTTGCTGCTGCTGCTACTGTTGATGCTGCTACTGTTGCTGCTGCTGCTACTGCTGCTGCTACTGCTGCTGCTGCTGCTGCTGCTGCTGCTACTGCTGCTGCTGCGTGGATGGTCCGGCCCCTCGCCTTCCTGGCTGTCTTGTGCACACCTGCTACTGTTGCTGCTGCTACTGTTGCTGCTGCTACTGTTGCTGCTACTGTTGATGCTGCTACTGTTGCTGCTGCTGCTACTGCTGCTGCTACTGCTGCTGCTGCTGCTGCTGCTGCTGCTGCTACTGCTGCTGCTGCGTGGCTGGTCCGCCCCCTCGCCTTCTGGCTGTCTTGGCACACCTGCTGCTGTTGCTGCTGCTACTGCTGCTGCTGCTGCTACTGCTGCTGCTGCTGCTACTGCTGGCTACTGTTGCTGCTGTTGCTGTTGCTGCTGCTACTGTTGCTGCTGCTGCTGTTGCTGCTGCTACTGTTGCTGCTGCTGCTGCTGTTGCTGCTGCTGTTGCTGCTGCTGCTGCTGCTGCTGCTGCTGATGATGCTACTGCTGTGCTACTGTTGCTGCTGTTGCTGTTGCTGCTGCTGATGCTACTGCTGCTGCTACTGTTGCTGCTGCTGATGCTACTGTTGCTGCTGCTGATGCTACTGTTGCTGCTGCTGCTGCTGCTGTGCTAATGTTGCTACTGCTGTGCTACTGTTGCTGCTGCTGCTGCTGCTGCTGATGCTACTGCTGATGCTACTGCTGCTGACTGCTGCTGCTGCTGCTGCTGCTGTGCTACTGTTGCTGCTGCTGCTTGCTGCTGCTGTTGCTGCTGCTCTGTTGCTTGCTGCTGCTGCTATGTGCTGCTGCTGCTGCTGTTGCTGCTGCTGCTGCTGACTGCTCTGTACTGTTGCTGCTGTGCTGCTGCTGCTACTGTTGCTGCTGCTGTTGTTGCTGCTGTGCTGCTGCTGCTGTTTCTGCTACTGTTGCTGCTGCTGTTGTTCTGTTGCTGCTGCTGTGCTGCTGCTGAACTGCTGATGCTACTGTTGCTGCTGTTGCTGCTGCTGCTGCTGTTGCTGCTACTGGCTGTGCTACTGTTGCTGCTT
>WNGS01145354.1:766805-776880 GCA_020271785.1 Procambarus virginalis
AGTTCTTTTTGGGGGTGATAATTCCTAGCTCAACCAGGTACTCAAAGCTCAATACACTATGAATCACTCATTCCCAAGGGGGCTTCCAACTTAACTTCCCTTATATCCGACTCATTTATGGTAAATATCAGATCAAGCAAGGCTGGTTCATCCCTCCTCTCATCTTGTCGGTCCCTTGACGTGTGACTTAGAAAGTCTTGTTGCCACATCCAGCAGCTTAGCTCTCCATGTGTCTGGGCCTCCGTGTGGGTCTCTGTTCCCCCCACATCTATCTTCCCATGGTTGAAGTCTTCCATGATAGTAGCCTGGATCCGTTCCTGCTAGCCACAGAAGCTGCTCTCTCATTATTGATGGTGGCCATGTGGTTTCTATCTATTCCTGTCTGGGTCTTCTGTCATTCGGTGGGGGGTTATATATGACTACTATGAAATTTTCTGTCCTCCAGTTGCTATGGTGCCTGATATGTAGTCACTGAAACCTTCACAGTTCTGAATTACCATCTCTTCGAAACTCCAACCTTCTCGAAGAGATGGTAATTCAGAACTGTGAAGGTTTCAATGACTACATATCAGGCACCATGGTGTGTGTGTGTGTGTGTGCTGTGTGTGTGTGTGTGTTGTGTGTGTGTGTGTGTGTGTCAGTGTTAGAGAAAATATGATTGTTGATTGACAGTTGAGAGGCGGGCCGAAAGAGCAGAGATTAACCCCCGCAAACACCACTAGGTGAGTACACACACACACAGGCCAGTGTCCCTAACCTGCATACCATGCAAGCTGATGGAGAAGATGTGCGAAGAAAGCTAATGGAACATCTGGAGAGAAGTAACTTTGTAACACAGCATCAACATGGGTTCAGGGATGGCAGGTCCTGCCTCACAGGGTTACTTGAATTCTACGACCAGACAACAAAAATAAGGCAAGAAAGAGAAGGGTGGGCAGACTGCATATTTTTGGATTGTCAGAAAGCCTTTGATACAGTGCCACACAAGAGGCTAGTGCGAAAGTTGGAGATGCAGGCTGGAGTGAAAGGGAAGGTACTCCGGTGGATAGAGGAGTACCTAAGCAACAGGAGACAACGAGTCTGTGTGAGGGGTGAAGTCTCAGATTGGCGAGACGTTACAAGTGGAGTCCCGCAGGGGTCAGTCCTTGGACCTATACTGTTTCTGGTATATGTAAATGATCTCCCAGAGGGTATAGATCGTTCCTCTCAATGTTTGCCGACGATGCAAAAATTATGAGGAGGATTGAAACAGAGGATGATAGTAGGAGGCTACAAGATGACCTAGATAGACTGAGTGAATGGTCCAACAAATGGCTGTTGAAGTTCAACCCAAGTAAATGCAAAGTAATGAAACTAGGCAGTGGAAACAGGAGGCCAGACACAGGATACAGAATAGGGAATGAAGTACTTAATGAAACAGACAGAGAGAAAGATCTAGGAGTTGATATCACACCAAACCTGTCTCCTGAAGCCCACATAAAGAGAATAACATCTGCGGCATATGCGAGGCTGGCTAACATCAGAACGGCGTTCAGGAACCTGTGTAAGGAATCATTCAGAATCTTGTACACCACATATGTAAGACCAATCCTGGAGTATGCGGCCCCAGCATGGAGCCCGTACCTTGTCAAGCACAAGACGAAGCTGGAAAAAGTCCAAAGGTATGCTACTAGACTAGTCCCAGAACTAAGAGGCATGAGTTATGAGGAAAGGCTGCGGGAAATGCAACTTACGACACTGGAAGACAGAAGAGTAAGGGGGGACATGATCACAACCTACAAAATCCTCAGGGGAATTGACCGGGTAAACAAGGATGAACTATTCAACACTGGAGGGGCGCGAACAAGGGGACACAGGTGGAAGCTGAGTACCCAAATGAGCCACAGAGACATTAGAAAGAACTTTTTCAGTGTCAGAGTAGTTAGTAAATGGAATGCACTAGGCAGTGATGTGGTGGAGGCTGACTCCATACACAGTTTCAAATGTAGATATGATAGAGCCCAATAGGCTCAGGAAACTGTACACCAGTTGATTGACAGTTGAGAGGCGGGACCAAAGAGCCAAAGCTCAACCCCCGCAAGCACAATTAGGTGAGTACAATTAGGTGAGTACACACACCACACACACCACACCACCACACACACCACACCACCACACACACCACCACACACCACCACAACCATCTTGGGGGTCCAACAGATTAAGGGGTAGTTTTTGCCAAGGGTCAGATTAGTTTAGGATGCAGTTGGCTACGTATATAGTTACCCCCGGGTAGTTGGCAGGTAATGATAGGCTGTCAACTGCCGCAAAATCCACAGTTACAAACCCAGTTCCCGGGGTGGTCTACAGACAGACAGACAGACAGACAGACAGACAGACAGACAGAGGGATAAGAACACTGCAGGGCTTAATAAACTTGAAATGCTCTCTAAAAGAAGATATCGTAGATAGCAAAACATGTGCAGGCCAGCCAGATAACAGGTGGATAAAACACCTGTATTATCCAAACACAAGGCGCCACCCACTGTAACATCTCATATGTTTATCCACTTGAAGCGAAACATGGATACAGGGCAAGGATTTCAGGTGTTTTATCGTCAGTAATGCGATGGTTTGCCATTTGATACAACGTGAGTTTAGATTTATCTGTAAATGGGTCAGTTTGACTACAGTCCAAGATATAGTGTTGGAGTATGTGTCCCTGTCTTTGTCCACACACTTTACACTTCCTGTAGATCCCTATACAAGTGCCAGAGACACTTGTAGCCCAGTGGAACTGTGACACCGTCTGTTAGTCTGTTGACTCTGTTCCCTATACAAGTGCCAGAGACACTTGTAGCCCAGTGGAACTGTGACAACGTCTGTTAGTCTGTTGACTCAGTTCCCTATACAAGTGCCAGAGACACTTGTAGCCCAGTGGAACTGTGACACCGTCTGTTAGTCTGTTGACTCAGTTCCCTATACAAGTGCCAGAGACACTTGTAGCCCAGTGGAACTGTGACACCGTCTGTTAGTCTGTTGACTCTGTTCCCTATACAAGTGCCAGAGACACTTGTCGCCCAGTGGAACTGTGACACCGTCTGTTAGTCTGTTGACTCTGTTCCCTATACAAGTGCCAGAGACACTTGTCGCCCAGTGGAACTGTGACAACGTCTGTTAGTCTGTTGACTCAGTTCCCTATACAAGTGCCAGAGACACTTGTAGCCCAGTGGAACTGTGACACCGTCTGTTAGTCTGTTGACTCTGTTCCCTATACAAGTGCCAGAGACACTTGTAGCCCAGTGGAACTGTGACACCGTCTGTTAGTCTGTTGACTCAGTTCCCTATACAAGTGCCAGAGACACTTGTAGCCCAGTGGAACTGTGACAACGTCTGTTAGTCTGTTGACTCTGTTCCCTATACAAGTGCCAGAGACACTTGTCGCCCAGTGGAACTGTGACACCGTCTGTTAGTCTGTTGACTCTGTTAACTGTTACTTGCCCCATACACATGTTTTACTCGACACATTGTGATGAACAACGGACCTGTTAGTTCCTGTTTGTACTGTTCTCCGTTCTTCAAGTTCATCCGAGAGTTCTCGTCTAATGACACTTTTAAAGAACCTATTTGGCAAAGATTCCGTTCGACACTGTCTTTATTTACTGCAACCTTTGCAAGGGCGTCAACTTGATTATGTTCCTGCAAGCTATATGCAACCTGTCTTGCAACTTCCCACAAGCTGAGAAGGAAGCCATTATCTATAAATATTTAACTATCGAAATGAAACATTCACTGTAACTACCTGACACTGTAATTATAAGGTGTGCAGGATACATGAAATTGTTAATGTAATAATCTCCGTTGAGGTCTGATAAAGACCTTTTGTGCCCCTCTGTAAGCCTTTTTGCGCTACGGGTCACAGGATGAGTATGGGGAGCACAATAAACAGTCTTTGGGTATACTCAACACAGACAATTTTCCACGTGGATCTTGAATATATATCATAGTTACCTAGGTAGCTTGGAAACTATATTATTACCTCGTTACCAAGCTAGCGTATACCTCGCTAGCTAGTATACCAAGCAGGTATACCTCGTTAGCTAGTATACCAAGCAGGTATACCTCGCTAGCTAGTATACCAAGCAGGTAAACCCCGCTAGCTAGTATACCAAGCAGGTATACCTCGCTAGCTAGTACACCAAGCAGGTATACCTCGCTAGCTAGTATACCAAGCAGGTATACCCCGCTAGCTAGTACACCAAGCAGGTATACCTCGCTAGCTAGTACACCAAGCAGGTATACCTCGCTAGTTAGTATATCAAGCAGGTATACCTCACTAGCTAGTATACCAAGCAGGTATACCCCGCTAGCTAGTATACCAAGCAGGTATACCCCGCTAGCTAGTACACCAAGCAGGTATACCTCGCTAGCTAGTATACCAAGCAGGTATACCCCGCTAGCTAGTACACCAAGCAGGTATACCTCGCTAGCTAGTACACCAAGCAGGTATACCTCGCTACCTAGTACACCAAGCAGGTATACCTCGCTAGCTAGTACACCAAGCAGGTATACCTCGCTAGCTAGTACACCAAGCAGGTATACCTCGCTAGCTAGTATACCAAGCAGGTATACCTCGCTAGTTAGTATATCAAGCAGGTATACCTCGCTAGCTAGTATACCAAGCAGGTATACCTCGCTAGCTAGTACACCAAGCAGGTATACCTCGCTAGCTAGTATACCAAGCAGGTATACCCCGCCTCTGTACACAAGCCATTATTGTGCAAAATAATTCATGATAAGGATTAAAAGTCGCGAGGAATTGAATAAGTTGTCAGTTCTATCAGACTGTTGGAGCTGTGCAACAGTATCATTGATCACTCTACCTGTCCATCATTACGTTGAGTCTGTCAATCACCCGCCCGGCACAGCACTCAAATTATGTCTGTCAGTCGGGCTAATTCCCCCTGGCTGACGGGGTTAGTACGGGTCATCCGGCGGGTGGAGCCGGGCCCCGGGAGCTAGAACTCGACCCTAAGGAAAGAGTATTCCTTATATTCCCTCCGAGTATTTTATACGTTTCTAACATGTCTCCTCTCTCTCTCTCATCAAGCGTCGAAGCAAGATTTCTGAGCTGGGACCAGAAGCCGCTTGGCCTCCTAAGGCTGCTCAACGTAAAGAAAACGGGCAATTTAAAGTGTCCTCTCCTAACCTACCAGAGAACCTAAAACAGAAAACGGGACAGTAGGTCACTTTCGCGAGTGGCTTCCATTTTCTAGTACGACAATTTTTGGCCTTATGTAACGCATAGGCGCGAAATTGGGTTGACCCAATTTTGACGGTCAAAATTGACGGTCAACTGGGTTGACCGTCAGTAATTTCAATTTCTTGCTTTACTATGCACCCCATACCCATCCTGTGGGCGGTGGTGGAAAGGGTTACAGAGGCATATAATGGGCTCAGGAACTGCGGCCAGATTCACGAAGCAGTTACGTAAGCACTTACGAACCTGGGGCCAAATTCACGAAGCAGTTACGTAAGCACTTACGAACCTGGGGCCAGATTCACGAAGCAGTTACGCAAGCACTTACGAACCTGGGGCCAAATTCACGAAGCAGTTACGTAAGCACTTACGAACCTGGGGCCAGATTCACGAAGCAGTTACGCAAGCACTTACGAACCTGGGGCCAGATTCACGAAGGAGTTACGTAAGCACTTACGAACCTGGGGCCAGATTCACGAAGGAGTTACGTAAGCACTTACGAACCTGGGGCCAGATTCACGAAGCAGTTACGTAAGCACTTACGAACCTGGGGCCAGATTCACGAAGCAGTTATGTAAGCACTTACGAACCTGGGGCCAGATTCACGAAGGAGTTACGTAAGCAATTACGAACCTGGGGCCAGATTCACGAAGGAGTTACGCAAGCACTTACGAACCTGGGGCCAGATTCACGAAGCAGTTACTCAAGCACTTACGAACCTGTACATCTTTTCTCAATCTTTGGCGGCTTTGTTTACAATTATTAAACAGTTAATGAGCTCGGAAGCACCAGGAGGCTGTTTATAACAATAACAACAGTTGATTGACAAGTTTTCATTCTTGTAAACTGTTTAATAAATGTAACCAAAGCCGTCAAAGATTGAGGAAAGATGGACAGGTTCGTAAGTGCTTGCGTAACTGCTTCGTGAATCTGGCCAGGTTCGTAAGTGCTTTCGAACTCCCTATGGAACTTTAAGCAAGGAATTCAAGACATTTTATACACATACGTTAGACCAATCCTGGATTATTCAGCTCCAGAATGGAGTCTTTAGAGAGTTCAGAGGTCTGCTATCACACTATTTCCAGAACTGAGAAATATACCGTTAGTGTTGTTAAAGATCCGCTACATAGAACAAAGTTCCAAGTAGCACGGGCTATGGTGATCCCGTATTACAGAAATATACGTCACGAGAATAAGCTAAATGAATTTAACTTCGTCAGTGGAAGAGGGAAGGATTAGGGCGGAGATCAGTACCAAGTACGAGAGAAAATGGTCTCTGGGTTGGGTGGTACTTGAAGGGAAGGGAACTATCAGGGTGAAAGCGCCAAGCCATTACGACTATATAGCACTGGGAAGGGATCAGGATAAGGATTTGGGATGGGACGGGGGGAAGGAATGTTGCCTAACCACTTGGACGGTCGGGGATTGAACGACGCCCTGCAGGAAGCGAGACCGTCGCTCTACCGTCCAGAACAAAAGTGATTTAAGTGGAAATCGAGTATGGAAATGAGCCATAGAGACATTATAGAGACTTGTTGCAGTGGTGAACAAACGCACTACGCAGTTGCTTCAAATGTAGATCCAATGAGCTCATGAACCTGTAAACCGGTTGATTAAAAGTTGAGCGGGGGACCAAGGAGCCGAAGCTCAACCCCCCGCAAATAAAATTAGGTTAGTACTGGCTCGCAAGAGTCGTCTCTCCTCCTGTTTCAGTCACAGGACTCTGCGGTCACGTGGTCTTGGGACCTAATTATGGTCCTCTGGTCCACTGGTTCACTGGTCCCCCTGGTCCTCTGGTCCACTGGTCCTCTGGTCCACTGGTCCTCTGGTCCTCTGGTCCACTGGTCCCCTGGTCCACTGGTCCCCTGGTCCACTGGTCCTCTGGTCCACTGGTCCCCTGGTCCACTGGTCCCCTGGTCCACTGGTCCTCTGGTCCCCTGGTCCACTGGTCCACTAGTCCCCTGGTCCTCTGGTCCTCTGGTCCCCTGGTCCACTGGTCCACTGGTCCCCTGGTCCACTGGTCCTCTGGTCCACTGGTCCCCTGGTCCACTGGTCCTCTGGTCCACTGGTCCACTGGTCCTCTGGTCCACTGATCCTCTGGTCCACTGGTCCTCTGGTCCTCTGGTCCACTGGTCCTCTGGTCCACTGGTCCCCTGGTCCACTGGTCCTCTGGTCCACTGGTCCTCTGGTCCACTGATCCTCTGGTCCACTGGTCCTCTGGTCCACTGGTCCACTGGTCCTCTGGTCCTCTGGTCCACTGGTCCTCTGGTCCTCTGGTCCACTGGTCCTCTGGTCCTCTGGTCCACTGGTCCACTGGTTCACTGGTCTCCTGGTCCACTGGTCCCCTGGTCCACTGGTCCACTGGTTCACTGGTCCCCCTGGTCCACTGGTCCACTGGTCCACTGGTCCCCTGGTCCTCTGGTCCTCTGGTCCACTGGTCCTCTGGTCCTCTGGTCCCCTGGTCCACTGGTCCTCTGGTCCACTGGTCCTCTGGTCCTCTGGTCCACTGGTCCTCTGGTCCCCTGGTCCACTAGTCCTCTGGTCCACTGGTCCTCTGGTCCCCTGGTCCACTGGTCCACTGGTCCTCTGGTCCCCTGGTCCACTGGTCCACAGGTCCTCTGGTCCTCTGGTCCACTGGTCCTCTGGTCCTCTGGTCCACTGGTCCACTGGTCCTCTGGTCCCCTGGTCCACTGGTCCACTGGTCCTCTGGTCCTCTGGTCCACTGGTCCACTTGTCCACTGGTCCACTGGTCCACTGGTCCCCTGGTCCACTGGTCCTCTGGTCCACTGGTCCACTGGTCCACTGGTCCTCTGGTCCACTGGTCCACTGGTTCCCTGGTTCTCTGGTCCACTGGTCCTCTGGTCCCCTGGTCCACTGGTCCTCTGGTCCTCTGGTCCACTGGTCCTCTGGTTCTCTGGTCCCCTGGTCCACTGGTCCTCTGGTCCACTGGTCCACTGGTCCCCTGGTCCTCTGGTCCACTGGTCCACTGGTCCTCTGGTCCACTGGAGTGTGACTGGGTGTTGGGAGCCCTGAGTGGCGGGTGCTGGGAGCCCTGAGTGGCGGGTGTTGGGAGCCCTGAGTGGCAGGTGCTGGGAGCCCTGAGTGGCGGGTGTTGGGAGCCCTGAATGGCGGGTGTTGGGAGTCCTGAGTGGCGGGTGTTGGGAGCCCTGAGTGGCGGGTGTTGGGAGTCCTGAGTGGCGGGTGTTGGGAGCCCTGAATGGCGGGTGTTGGGAGTCCTGAGTGGCGGGTGTTGGGAGCCCTGAATGGCGGGTGTTGGGAGCCCTGAGTGGCGGGTGTTGGGAGCCCTGAATGGCGGGTGTTGGGAGTCCTGAGTGGCGGGTGCTGGGAGCCCTGAGTGGCGGGTGCTGGGAGCCCTGAGTGGTGGGTGCTGGGAGCCCTGAGTGGTGGGTGTTGGGGGCCGTGAGTGGCGGGTGTTGGGGGCCCTGAGTGGCGGGTGCTGGGAGCCCTGAGTGGCGGGTGTTGGGAGCCCTGAGTGGCGGGTGTTGGGAGCCCTGAGTGGCGGGTGTTGGGAGCCCTGAGTGGCGGGTGTTGGGAGCCCTGAGTGGCGGGTGTGGGAGCCCTGAGTGGCGGGTGTTGGGAGCTCTGAGTGGCGGGTGCTAGGAGCTCTGAGTGGCAGCAGGACCCGATAACAACACCAGCAGAGGAACTGTCCGGTAAATGAAGTCATTGACTGGAGAACCCATCAATACGTCAGCGTGTGGGAGGAGGGTAGTAGGTGAAGCGGTATTTAGGGGAGTAGGAGAGGCTTAGGGGAAGGGGAGGATAGATGGGGGAAGGGGCAGATAGTTAGGGGAGCCGGGGGTAGCGAGGGGACGAGGGGGTGAAGAGGAGCCAGGCAGTAATGATAGGTCTTGATCACTCACCACTTTGATCCATCGCCGATAATACTTCCTGGCCTCAGGCTGCCCCTGTACCCCTGGTACCCGAGACTCGCCGTGAGCGGTCAGTCTGGGTACCCGTGGAGGCGGCCCTCAGTGGGTACTCACCTTTGTACTCACCTATTTGTGTCTGCGGGATTGAGCATTGACTCTTGGATCCCGCCTTTCCAGCATCAGTTGTTTACAGCAATGACTCCTGTCCCATTTCCCTATCATACCTGGTTTTAAAATTATGAATATTATTTGCTTCCACATCCTGCTCCTTAAGTGCATTCCATTTTCCCACTACTCTCACGCTAAAAGAAAACTTCCTAACATCTCTGTGACTCATCTGAGTTTCCAGCTTCCACCCATGTCCCCTCGTTCTGTTACTATTCCGTGTGAACATTTCGTCTATGTCCACTCTGTCAATCCCTCTGAGTATTTTATACGTTCCTATCATGTCCCCCCTCTCCCTTCTTCTTTCTAGTGTCGTAAGGCATAGTTCCTTCAGGCGCTCTTCATATCCCATCCCTCGTAACTCTGGGACGAGTCTCGTTGCAAACTTCTGAACCTTCTCCAGTTTCCTTATGTGTTTCTTCAGGTGGGGATTCCATGATGAGGCGGCATACTCTAAGACTGGCCTCACGTAGGCAGTGTAAAGCTCCCTAAATGCCTCCTCACTTAGGTTTCCGAATGAAGTTCTAATTTTCGCCAGTGTAGAGTACGCTGCTGTCGTTATCCTATTTATATGTGCCTCAGGAGATAGATTAGGTGTTACGTCCACACCCAGGTCTCTTTCTCGCGTCATCACAGGTAGGCTGTTCCCCTTCATTGTGTACTGTCCTTTTGGTCTCCTATCTCCTAGTCCCATTTCCATAACTTTACATTTGCTCGTGTTGAACTCCAGTAGCCATTTCTCTGACCATCTCTGCAACCTGTTCAAGTCTTCTTGGAG
>WNGS01145354.1:831109-849060 GCA_020271785.1 Procambarus virginalis
GTCTATGGTGATCCCGTTATGCTCGTTCACTCTCAAGGTGATGTTATACACTTCATGGTGAGGTGAGTTATTTTCCAACTAATGTGAGTTATTTTCCTACTAAGGTGAGATATTTTCCAACTAGGATGAGTTATTTTCCAACTAGGATGAGTTATTTTCCAACTAATGTGAGTTATTTTCCAACTAAGATGAGTTATTTTCCAACTAAGATGAGTTATTTTCCAACTAGGATGAGTTATTTTCCAACTAAGGTGAGTTATTTTCCAACTAAGGTGAGTTATTTTCCAACTAAGGTGAGTTATTTTCCAACTAAGATGAGTTATTTTCCAACTAAGATGAGTTATTTTCCAACTAAGATGAGTTATTTTCCAACAAATGTGAGTTATTTTCCAACGAAGGATGACATATTTTCCAGATGACTAAGCAGATGTTTGCTCACAATATCTATAAGTTATTACCACTGTTATTTCAGAAGATTTCAATATATATAAGACACCAAAGACAGGAGCGACTTTATCACTCATTGTTTCATTTAATGTTCCTTAAACTTCAACAGATAAAGAAACACGAGAGGAGGGGAGAAATAAGACACTTAATTACAGTTAAGGCGACTGTTCACTCCCCCTCCAACTAGGGATTAAAATCTTTTTAATTACTTGCATCTTCCGGCGGATGCAGGGAGGCTGCGACAGTTAATCTTTTCATCTCAACGCTTTCTCGGTTAGCTGTTCCTTAGGGGGCGATAGTTGTGTTGTTCTCTATGTGTGGTAAGGTTCACAACATTAGGGTTTGGTTGTAGGTACACCAGGAAGGGTTTACAACACATCACCACAACCTGTTGATTGACGGTTGAGAGGCGGGGCCAAAGAGCCAGAGCTCTACCCCCGCAAGCACAATTAGGTGAGTACAACTATAACAAAAAATCAGTTGATTGATTGACGGTTGAGAGGCGGGACCAAAGAGCCAGAGCTCTACCCTCGCAAGCACAATTAGGTGAGTACAACTATAACAAAAAATCAGTTGATTGATTGACGGTTGAGAGGCGGGCCCAAAGAGCCAGAGCTCAACCCCGCAGGCGTAACTAAGTTAGTACAACACACAACTGGGGCCTTGCGGCTGAGTGGTCTGCGCTCGGGGGTTGTAGTCCTAAGGGCCCGGGTTCCATTCCCAGCCGAGACAGAAACAAATGAGCAGAGTTTCTTTCACCCTATTGCCCCTGTTCACCTAACAATAAATACTAACCAGGGAGCTAGACTGCTGTTACGGGCTGCTTCCTGGGATGTGTGTGTGTGTTAGACAGAAATATATGTAGTAGGCATAATAGATAAAAAATAAATTGGATACGATTCTGCAGGTTCAAATAGTAAACACACAACCACAACACAACACTACAACCATCTACAACCTCGTCAGCCTCTCACAACACCTTTTAAGAATGACTTAATTGACATTTTTTATATTTTAAGTTGCATAATTAAATACATAAATTATTAACTTTTTTTTCCAGATTGGAATATTGGTCCAGATTTCATAAAGCTTTAATAACCAAATTGGAGCTTTTGTAGTGGTTGGTGGTTATGAAAATCTTAGGTATTCATAACATTTCTACTGACGAAACCTTTACATCTTTTAACAATCATGGTGGCTTTGTTTACACTAGTTTGTGATCCTTGAAGCAATACGAAGCCCATTATAACAAGACTAATCTTTGAGTACGAAATTTGAACGCTCGTAAACTGTTTAATAAATGTAAACATAAAGCCAACAAATAAAATATGTTGTGACATGATCACAACATACAAAATACTGAGAGGAATAGACAAGGTGGATAAGGAGATCCTCTTTAAATTGTGAGAAAGAAATGCAAGAAGTACCAGGATCTTTGAAACTCCTACAACCTGTCCTACAACCTGGCCTCCTACAAGCTGTCCTCCTAAAGCCTGCTCTCCTACAACCTGTCCTCCTACAGCCTGTCCTCCTACAACCTGGCCTTCTACAACCTGTCCTCCTACAACCTGTCCTCCTACAACCTGTCCTCCTGCAACCTGTCCTCCTACAACCTGTCCTCCTACAGCCTGTCCTCCTACAGCCTGTCCTCCTACAACCTGTCCTCCTACAACCTGTCCTCCTACAGCCTGTCCTCCTACAACCTGTCCTCCTACAACCTGTCCTCCTACAGCCTGTCCTCCTACAGCCTGTCCTCCTACAGCCTGTCCTCCTACAGCCTGTCCTCCTACAGCCTGTCCTCCTACAACCTGTCCTCCTACAACCTGTCCTCCTACAGCCTGTCCTCCTACAACCTGTCCTCCTACAGCCTGTCCTCCTACAACCTGTCCTCCTACAACCTGTCCTCCTACAGCCTGTCCTGCTACAACCTGTCCTCCTGCAACCTGTCCTACAGCCTGTCCTCCTACAACCTGTCCTCCTACAACCTGTCCTCCTACAGCCTGTCCTCCTACAACCTGTCCTCCTACAACCTGTCCTCCTACAACCTGTCCTCCTACAACCTGTCCTCCTACAACCTGTCCTCCTACAACCTGTCCTCCTACAGCCTGTCCTCCTACAACCTGTCCTCCTACAACCTGTCCTCCTACAACCTGTCCTCCTACAACCTGTCCTCCTACAACCTGTCCTCCTACAACCTGTCCTACAGCCTGTCCTCCTACAACCTGTCCTCCTACAACCTGTCCTCCTACAGCCTGTCCTCCTACAACCTGTCCTCCTACAGCCTGTCCTCCTACAACCTGTCCTCCTACAACCTGTCCTCCTACAGCCTGTCCTCCTACAACCTGGCCTCCTACAACCTGTCCTCCTACAACCTGTCCTCCTACAGCCTGTCCTCCTACAACCTGTCCTCCTACAACCTGTCCTCCTACAGCCTGTCCTCCTACAGCCTGTCCTCCTACAACCTGTCCTCCTACAACCTGTCCTCCTACAGCCTGTCCTCCTACAACCTGTCCTCCTACAACCTGTCCTCCTACAGCCTGTCCTCCTACAACCTGTCCTCCTACAGCCTGTCCTCCTACAGCCTGTCCTCCTACAACCTGTCCTCCTACAGCCTGTCCTCCTACAACCTGTCCTCCTACAACCTGTCCTCCTACAGCCTGTCCTCCTACAACCTGTCCTCCTACAGCCTGTCCTCCTACAACCTGGCCTCCTACAACCTGTCCTCCTACAGCCTGTCCTCCTACAACCTGTCCCTCCTACAACCTGTCCTCCTACAGCCTGTCCTCCTACAGCCTGTCCTCCTACAGCCTGTCCTCCTACAACCTGTCCTCCTACAGCCTGTCCTCCTACAACCTGTCCTCCTACAACCTGTCCTCCTACAGCCTGTCCTCCTACAACCTGTCCTCCTACAACCTGTCCTCCTACAGCCTGTCCTCCTACAGCCTGTCCTCCTACAGCCTGTCCTCCTACAGCCTGTCCTCCTACGGGCTCACCATAGCCCGTGCTACTTGGAACCTTTGTTCCCAGTAGCTGAATCTTGAACAATATCAACATGTCCCCCCGACACAATGAATTCCTAATGTATACTTTAGTATACTAAAGTATACTTGTTGGTTTATTAATAAAGTATTGAGGTCTTGGTTATATCCCTCCAGAGGTTTACAGTCATTAAACCAATTTATACATACAAACTCATACATATAATACATACATACAATACATACAAACTCTTGTATGCATAAGTGTATCAATTCTAGAATTTCATCAATGCTAGAAATGTATTAATCTCAGAAATGTATATATATATATATATATATATATATATATATATATATATATATATATATATATATATATATATATATATATATATATATATATATATATATATATAAAACAATAGCTTCAGCAATCATATTACTGATTGATGATAGTTTGTAAATTAACATATATAACGAGGCTGTTAATATCCTTACTTCGAAAAGCCTTCCTGAACCACCCTTAACCCTTTAAACTACCGGAAGGAGAGTAATTTGCATACAGCAAAATACCTTTATCAACATCAATTTACATTCGAGAAAGAATTGACATTATCGTACGGTAAATTTACACAAACAGCAATTTACAGAAAAACAGATATTTACACGCCCCGAAAATAGTTGCCAACAGTCACTACTGTAACTCTAACCCATTACTTTGTATTTCCAAGAACTCGAGTATAATTATCAATAATTACAGCTCGACAACCATGCGTGAAGTTATTTCAGAAATTGTTGAATAATTACACATTCCAATTACAACTTAATGAGTGGTGAAATCGTACATACACATCATTTACACACTTGCTTACATTCGAAACATTCAATGAATTCATGGATTTACGACATTAATCCATATATACAAAACCTACATAAGTTTCCACACATTTTATAATTGAGTTTATATTTTTTTTGGGTATTATATATTCATTTAGTAGACATCCATCAGTCTCAGGAGACTATGGGGTTGGGCTCTAGTTGTCGGTCTGGAGTGGCCTCTCCAGGGCGCAAAGCCAGGGTTGATTGATACTAGGGAGAGAAGCTGTTACCCATGCAGCAAGTACGAAAGTACAACCTGAAATACTTCGTCTACATACGCCCTGCCAGACACAACAGTACAGTGAAACATTCACGACAAAAACATCGTCCCATAATCTCATATTAACAGCCACGAATGCACTGATTTATGCCTTAGCGGAACCTGTTACAGATATACAAGATACAGCTTGTTACAACAAACAACACACACACAGAAATTCAGCCTGACCCCGGGCCAGGTTTCAGGCGTGGAGCACCCTAAAAACCTTATACAGGTACAATCCAGGTACAATAATCACCACACACACACGCAAACATCGTCACACACCACTGAGACCCCCCATGCACGCGCGCCAAACGGGGCAATTAAACACGGCAAAGACAAACACAGTAACAGCTAAAACAGCCAATTAGAGTAAAGATGTATCGCAGATAAGGCGTATTAATTACGCCTCTGCGTTCCTGGTCCCTCCAGAGGTCTGACACGCCAAGCTCGCGTGCGTATGACTCCGGTGACCGACCTGGAGAAGCCTGTTTTGGGACAGAAAAAGCAAGAAAAAATGCGGATGGTACAGAGGGTAAATATAAGGAATAAAGGAAGGTTAGGAGTAATGTGTGGAATAAGGGAAGAGAAGGAATAATGTGCAAGGAATAAGGGAAAGGAAGGAGAGGGTAGTTAGTGGAAATGGGACTTGATACGAACATGTATTCTTGCGTATCTACGCTCTGGTGTTTACCCCAAATAACTGTTTACAATTGTTATAGATTCTCTCATTGGCCGCAAACCAGTGGTGCCTGTCATTCATCCATCATCCACCAGCTTGTACCTGATCAACCAGGCTGTGACTCATACGTAGGCTGCGAGCAGCCGCGTCTAACAGCCTGGTTGATCAGTCCAGCAACCAGGAGGCCTGGTCGACGACCGGGCCGCGGGGACGCTAAGCCCCAGAAGCATCTCAAGGTAAGGTTGTAAACTGACCAACCATCTACAAGCTGGTTCCCCATAGAAATCATATACAAAGTGTACATAACACAACACTCAATAGAAACATGCTGGTAGAAATTTGATTGTTGGTAGAAAACACAATCCTACAATCCACCACTAACCAAAGACTGCAAATCCTGGACGCTATACTCAAAGGAGAAAAACGAAAGTTAGAAACAACGAGTTTATCTAAGCCTCATCCTGAAGTCTTCTGAGATTGAGGCAACCATTTATAACCAGCGCATGTGATATCCAGGATATTTGCATGATATCCATATAACGAAAGCTGCAGACTCCTAGGAGCACTTCTTGGCTTGAAGGGCATCTACGAGGAACTAGATCGCTCACCTGAAGACCATCTTCACCTTAAGATCGCTTCACCTGAAGACATAAAGACCAGAAGATGAGAGGATTGAAGACATTGATGCTCATGATGCACTTTACCTCATCACCAGATGCTTGTCCCTCCCCAGGTTAACCTAGGCATCTTGCAGTCTCAGGAGACTATGGAGTTGCGCTCTGGTTGTCGGTCTGGAGTGGCCTCTCCAGGGCACAAAGCCAGGGTTGGTTGATATGGAGAAGCTGTTACCCATGCAGCAGGTCACCCTTTTCCAGGGAGCAAAGCCTGGGTAGGTTGATACGGGGGAGAAGCTGTTACCCATGCAGCAGGTCACCCTTTTCCATGGAGCAAAGCCTGGGTAGGTTGATACGGGGGGAGAAGCTGTTACCCATGCAGCAGGTCATCCCTCTCCAGGGAGCAAAGCCAGGGTAGGTTGATATGAAGAGACTGTTACCCATGCAGCAGGTCATCCCTCTCCAGGGAACAAAGCCAGGGTAGGTTGATGTGAAGGAGAAGCTGTTACCCATGCAGCAGGTCCCCCTCTCCAGGGAGCAAAGCCAGGGTAGTTTGATATGAAGGAGAAGCTGTTACCCGTGCAGGAGTCACCCCTTTCCAGGGAGCAAGCCAGGGTAGGTTGATATGAAGGAGAAGCTGTTACCCATGCAGCAGGTCACCCCTCTCCAGGGAGCAAAGCCAAGGTAGGTCGATAACCTACCCTGGCAAGGTGAAACCTGATAACCTACCCTGGAAAGTAGGTTATCAGGAAAGTAGGATAACCTACTTTTTTACCTACATCGATAATAGATTAACATACTTTCTGAGATATTCGCCATCTAACAATAGCCTCAAGCTAGGTGAATTCACTCTTAACTCTCAATGACCCTCAGTGAAAACAGCCTCCCTTCCCGTCAGACTCGGGAACCTGGGTGTCCGCACAGCAACACAAATCACTGTACAAGCCTTCCTGTCCTCCACACCACGTAACAAACTGGCGAATGAAATCCTACCCAATTACCTCGGCCAAATGGTAGAGGTTCACTATCCCAGAGTTCTACGGTAGAGCGAGGGTCTCGGTTCATGCAAGTCGGCGTTCAATCCCCTCGACCGCCCATAAGTGGTTGGCCACCATTCCTTTCCCTTGTCCCACCCCCATATGTCACATCCTGGAGTCAAGATACAAGCAGGAACGCCTCGACTCTCAGATATAACATAACAGCTAAGGCTATCATAAGGCATATCTTAATGACCTAAGACTATCATAAGGCATATCTTAATAACCTAAGACTATCATAAGGCATATCTTAATAACCTAAGACTATCATAAGGCATATCTTAATGACCTAAGACTATCATAAGGCATATCTTAATGACCTAAGACTATCATAAGGCATATCTTAATGACCTAAGACTATCATAAGGCATATCTTAATGACCTAAGGCTATCATAAGGCATATCTTAATGACCTAAGACTATCATAAGGCATATCTTAATGACCTAAGGCTATCATAAGGCATATCATAACATAACAGCTAAGGCTATCAATCCGTTTTCTGTTCAGGGGTTTTCCTGTTTTAGATAATTTATTATTTTTTGTGTTACTAGAGAAGTGATAAGACCTTGATAGAAGTGATAAGACCATTTTAATAATATAGACAATGTAAAAGCACTTTCAAATTAACAATAAATAAAGATATTTGTTGACGGTTTTGTTCATAGATGAGATTGAATTGCTGTAATGTATGAACGTTAAGTGATTCTAACCCCTTGGACTGGACGGTAGAGCGACGGTCTCGCTTCATGCAGGTCGGCGTTCAATCCCCGACCGTCTGTAAGTGGTTGGACACCATTCCTTTCCCTCCGTCCCATCCCAAACCCTTATCCTGACCCCTTCCCAGTGCTATATAGTCGTAATGGCTTGGCGCTTTCCCCCTGACAATTCCCTCAGGCAGCACAGTGAACCACCGTCCATTAGAAGTAATTCCTGATAAAATTCACAATCACTTGGCTGAACTTAAGGCCTATATCAACCTATGGAGAGTTATTCAGACAACCACAACAGTTTCCTTGAGCGGAACTGAACAAAAATCTCAGTTATACACTCAAAAAATTGAGTGTATAAGTGGTGTATATACACTTTGCCTTGAACCACTAGCAACCCAGTATGATGTATACAGGAATTATCCCATAATAAACGAAATACAACAGATAGATGTTGTATCTTGTAGTCTAGATATCAATTATGTCTGTTCGAGGCTGGAAATAAAGAAGTCCACTACGGGCTCACCATAGCCCGTGCTACTTGCCCCGCTCCTGTGCCAGGTAAGTCCACTACGGGCTCACCATAGCCCGTGCTACTTGCCCCGCTCCTGTGCCAGGTAAGTCCACTACGGGCTCACCATAGCCCGTNAGAGAGAGAGTTCTCATTACCAGATATGTAACGCAGTCTACGGCGATAAATATCTTGATGTGGATTCTCCTTCACCGCTTGGCTTCTCTTCCTGTACGAAGTTATTCCTTCTACTTCCCCCTCCACCTCTTCCTTTACCCATTCCGTTTCTGTCCCGCCATGAGAACAGCTTCGCCGGCGCGTTGGGATCTAAGGGTTTCTGATTATTGTTGGTTTGGTATTATCTTTTCCACTTCCTCCTATCACCCCCTTCTTTTCCTTCCTTCTCCAAGTCCTCGTCTCTTCCACATACTAATCCGTCCCTTCCTTTCCCTCTGGCGACGGAGGATTCATTATTCACCACCACACTACCGGTGATATTAAATGAAATTTCTAATGTGATTTTTGTCTTCCAGAACGCCAATGGGAATTCCGAAGCGTATCTATTAGCGTTTCCAGGCACCATCCTCACTACCATTGTCACCATCCTCTCCACCATCCTCACCACCAGTCACCATCCTTACCACCACCACCACCATCCTCACCACCACCACCACCACCACCACTATCAGCGTCGCCTCTCACCGAATCTCTCCAACAAATGCGCCTCTTATCGTTTACTTTATGTACTTAACCTTTGGGTATTTTCTACGTACAGATCATGTGCTATCTCTCGTCTCCGTTGCCAGGAGGGCACCCTAAGGACTCCCAAGCGACCCCCAATAGCCGACTTGTTCAACAGCAAACTACCAGTAGTAAAGAACATCGTTCACACGAACGCAGGAAAATATCTAAACTACCTTAGATTGTCTGAAAGTACTTAAGGTATACTCCTTAGAGAGGCTTTAAGAGTGGCATTAGTTTACATATTTAAACTATACTTCAGAGAGCTATATATGATCTCTGTATCTCGTTGTCCTCTTATCTTTAATCATAAATAATTGTTTTATGGTTTCTGTGGTTTTTGAACATATTTTATGAATTCCATTTTGTATATTGTTCATTCGTTTCGTGTCCACCACTTCGGTCGGACGGTAGAGCGACGGGCTCACTTCTTGCAGGTCGGCGTTCAATCCCCGACCGTCCACAAGTGGTTGGGCACCATTCCTCTCCCCCGTCCCATCCCAAATCCTTATCCTGACCCCTTCCCAGTGGCTATATAGTCTTAATGGCTTGGCGCTTTCCCCTCCTGATAGTTCCCTTCATTCGTTTCATCGGGGAATTGAACCACTTCTGACCCCACCCCCCCAGGAAGCAACACTGATTATTATTCATCCGTCTGATGAAAGCACAGTTGAAAAGACTGTAAGAGTTAGTAACTGGGCAATCATCATTGCATTCAACATTATTGATAGCACTGAAGTAGACAGTTTATTATTTTCACTTTAGTAAAGTGTAAAGTGTGTGGACACAAACACACAAACTACATCATTACATCTCACACTGTCATTAAACTGAACCACTTGGACTGAAATCAAATTCACGTTGCATGAAATACCTGAAAATCTTTCACTGTTTCCTTATTTCGCTTCAAGAAGATGATTAGATGAGACTAAGAAATATGATGAATTGGAATTATCAAGGAAAGCGCCAAGCCATTACGACTATATAGCACTTGGAAGGGATCAGGATAAGGATTTGGGAATGGGACGGAGGGGAAGGAATGGTTCCCCAACTACTTGGACGGTCGGGGATTGAACGCCGACCTGCATGAACCGAGACCGTTGCTCTACCGTCCAGCCCAAAGTGAGTAGTGTGATGATAAATAATAACTAATAAACAGCAGCACATCTATGATTTGTAATATCTTTTAATTCACCTTAACAAGCGTCTAAATAATATAAATAAAAGGGACTTCAAATACACTCACGAACTCAAATCACCCAATTTGGAAGTCTAAACACTAACTGAAAATAGCTCATTGACCTAATACTGAAATGTAATTAAGTTAAACAATCTCCAGCACTATATTCAAGCATCCTCAAATACTTAAAATTACTTAAACACTCCAAAATGGACTTAAAACATCGAATTTAAAATGATAATTAAAAACTATTTCACAGACTCACAGGATCTCCTTGCGATGTCACCTTCGCTACACACACCTGAAATAGAGAGCGATTGAGTGAGTTGACGCAGTGAAAATATTAGTTAGTTTTTACAGGAATTAGTTATGGGAAAAGTTTGGTTGATTGATTAGTTACGTGTGGATGAAAGATATTTATTAGTGTGGTCACACAAAGGTCCTCGCGGCTGAGTGGACAGCGCTCTGAACTCGTAGTCTTAAGGATCCGGGTTCCCCCCCTCGAGGCAGAATCTAATGGGCGGTTTATTTCACCCTGATGCATCTGTTCACCTAGCAGTAAATAGGTACCTGGGAGTTAGACAGCTGCATCCACGGGATGTCAGAAAAAATATTCAGTAGATATGAAATTGGAAAAATATGTCGAGAGTTTACTAAATACCGAACCATTAAATTGGGAGGTCGTATGCCTGTACATTAGTTGATTCACAGTTGAGAGGCGGGACCAAAGAGCCACAGCTCAACCCCCGCAAGCACAATTAGGTAAGTACACACACACAGACACACACGCAGGAAGCAGCCCGTGACAGCTGTCTAACTCCCAGGTACCTATTTATTGCTAGGTAACAGGGGACATCAGGGTGAAAGAAACTCTGCCCATTTGTTTTCTGCCATCGTCGGGGATCGATCCCGGATCCTAGGATTATGAGTCCCAAGTGCTATCCACTCAGCCACTGCCCCCCTATTCCGTGTGTGTGTGTGTGTGTGTGTGTGTGTGTGTGTGTGTGTGTGTGTGTGTGTGTGTGTGTGTGTGTGCACTTAGGCTGCTATCCTGGACTGGACTAAGGATTGGACTGGACCCAGGATTGGACTGGACCCAGGATTGGACTGGACCCAGGATTGGACTGGACCCAGGATTGGACTGGACCCAAGATTGGACTGGACTCAGGATTGGACTGGACTCAGGATTGGACTGGACCCAGGATTGAACTGGACTCAGGAATGGACTGGACCCAGGATTGGACTGGACTCAGGATTGGACTGGACCCAAGATTGGACTGAACCCAGGATTGGACTGGACCCAAGATTGGACTGGACTCAGGATTGGACTGGACTCAGGATTGGACTGGACCCAAGATTGGACTGAACCCAAGATTGGACTGAACCCAAGATTGGACTGAACCCAGGATTGGACTGAACCCAGGATTGGATTGAACTCAGGATTGGACTAATCATTTAGACCACAAACATCACAAACATTTTCCATTAAAAAAAACATTTCAAAATAAAGATTCACAAAAAGTTTACTTTTGTTAAATATGTTTTAATATATTTATAATGAAACAAAAAAAAATATTAAATAGTTTCAGAAAAAAAAATTTCCCACAAAATAATTAAGAATTATTACAAATTCAAATGAGAACCCCGATAGTGCGAACCCCGATAGTGAGAACCCCGATAGTGCGAACCCGATAGTGAGAACCCCGGTAGTGAGAACCCCGGTAGTGAGAACCCCGACAGTGCGAACTTGTGCCACCACACTAGTCACATAACTACGAGGTATGAGTTACCAGGAAAGGAGTTAAGGGGGAGACATGATTACCACATACGAAATTCTCAGGGGAATGATAGGGTTGATAAAGGCAAAATATTAGAATGGGTGTCACTGGAACAAGGGGACACAGGTGGAATGTGAGTACCCAAATGAGCCACAGGAGCGTTAGAAAGAATGTATTCAGTGTCAGAGTAGTTAGCAAATGGAATACATTAGGCAGTGATGTAGTGGAGGCTGACTCCATACACAGTTTCAGATGTAGTTAAGAGCCCAATAGGCTCAGGAACCTCTATTCCAGTTAAGAACTGAGAGACGGAACCAAAGAGGCGAAGCTCAACCCCCCCCCCCGCAAGCACAATTAGGTTAGTATAATAAGGTGAGTACAAAGGTTCAAAAGTTTACAATGAACCTCTTCCTGAACCTATAGATGGCGATAATGTGGTGTGTGTGTGTGTGTGTGTGTGTGTGTGTGTGTGTGTGTGTGTGTGTGTGTGTGTGTGTGTGTGTGTGTGTACTCACCTAGTTGTACTCACCTAGTTGTGTTTGCGGGGGTTGATCTCTGGCTCTTTGGTCCGCCTCTCAACCGTCAATCAACAGGTGTACAGTTTCCTGAGCCTATTGGGCTCTATCATATCTGTGTGTGTGTGTGTGTGTGTGTGTGTGTGTGTGTGTGTGTGTGTGTGTGTGTGTGTGTGTGTGTGTGTGTGTGTGTGTGTGTACTCACCTAGTTGTACTCACCTAATTGTGTTTGCGGGGGTTGAGCTTTGGCTCTTTGGTCCCGCCTCTCAACCGTCAATCAACAGGTGTACAGTTTCCTGAGCCTATTGGGCTCTATCATATCTATGTGTGTGTGTGTGTGTGTGTGTGTGTGGTGTGTGTGTGTGTGTGTGTGTGTGTGTGTGTGTGTGTGTGTGTGTGTGTGTGTATGTGCGTGTGCGTGTGTGTGTGCGCATGCGCGCGCATGTGCGTGTCCGAGTACTGTCCCTTTATGTCTTAACTACAGAACATAAAAGATAAAACTTTACATGAGGGGGGGGGGGGGAAAGGCACGAAGAAAACGAGGAACACAAAGAAAACGGTAGAGTGTGTGTGTAGCCCAGACTATACCATACACATCAGGGGGCCCTCAGAGACCACCACAACGAACGGAGGACACAGCAGGGAACGGACAAGCAACACGAATAAAGCAACTGAAAGACAGAAGGCAAGAAGAGGAGTTCTTGGCAAGGATAATTAAGTGAAGGGTGGAAGATGGGAGGAGAGGGAAGGGGAGAACATAGAGAGTAATGAACGAGAAACGAAAAAATCGAGGCAATTATACCGTAATAGTGAGTGAGCGACGAGTCTCATCCTAACACCATAGTTTACCCTCGAAAATTGTCTTAATTCTTCGTTTTCTAAAAACATTTATTTATAAATTTAATTATAATTAATTATAATTTAATTAAATCAAATAAAAACATTCATTTATAAGAATCAAATCAGATAAACACATTCATAAACAGTAGGGCCAACCGCTTGGGCTGGACGGTAGAACGACGGGCTCACTTCCTGCAGGTCGGCGTTCAATCCCCGACCGTCCACAAGTGGTTGGGGCACCATTCTTTTCCTCCCGTCCCATCCCAAATCCTTATCCTGACCCCTTCCCAGTGCTATACAGTCGTAATGGCTTGGCGCTTTCCCCTCATAAATAGAAGTACACTTATAATTGACAGTCTGCATATTATAATACCGACCACTAATTACATAAAAGTATCACAATAACAACACCATTGCCATTACCTATTAACGGCTAGGTGAACAGATGCAGTAGGAGACAGGAAACGCGCCCTAAACCATTTCTGCCTCGCCTGCGATTCGAACCGAGATTTCACGATTGTGAGTCGAGAACGAACCCCACTGCGCTACCGAGACCCCTTTGTTTACAATTTACAATTTATAAGGAAGGACGATACATTTACTGAGGTATATTTACGTGTTGTCGGCTCCACAGCATAAAAGGATTTTTCCATCTGAAAACTCATATATAAACCAACGTTGATAATGGACCCTTCTAAAATGGTACATAATTTATATATTTCTTCGTCTGAATATTACACATATTCAGTATAGCGCGTTCGATATGTTCAAATATATATATATATATATATATATATAATATATATATATATATATATATATATATATATATATATACCGAGAGGCTTGTCTCAATTCTCGGTGCATATAGGCCAAGAATCTTGTATACCACGTATGTCAGACCAATCCTGGAGTATGCAGTTCCATATCTCGTCAAGCATAAAACTAGATTCGAGTTTAAGAAATACCTCATTTCTAGGACTATATACACCTGTGTAGGTATATATATAAATCTAAATCTCAGTATATATATATATATACCGAGAGTTTCCTCAAGTCCCGGACCAATATATATACTTGCTGATTGGCTAGTTAAGTAGTTTGACACCATCTTAACGATCGTCGTGTAGTTGACAGGCTTTTAAGCCCAACAGGAAACTAAAGCAGCTTTAAAGGCTCTGTGATCGTTCATGCTGTTGGTGCTGTTTTAGAATTAGCTACTCAGAACGAAGTGTCTATGTAGCACGGGCTATGGTGATCCCGTTATGCTTCTTCACTCTCAAGGTGATGTTATACACTTCATGGTGAGGTGAGTTATTTTCCAACTAAGATGAGTTATTTTCCAACTAAGATGAGTTATTTTCCAACAAAGGTGAGTTATTTCCAACAAATGTGAGTTATTTTCCAACGAAGGATGACATATTTTCCAGATGACTAAGCAGATGTTTGCTCACAATATCTATAAGTTATTACCACTGTTATTTCAGAAGATTTCAATATATAAGACACCAAAGATAAGAGCGACTTTATCACTCATTATTTCATTAATGTTCCTAAACTTCAACAGATAAAGAAACATGAGAGGAGGGAAGAAATAAGACACTTAATACCAGTTAAGGCGACTGTCCACTCCCTTCAACTAGGGATTAAATCTTTTTAATTACTTGCATCTTCGGCGGATGCAGGGAGGCTGCGACAGTTAATCTTTTCATCTCAACGCTTTCTCGGTTTGCTGTTCCTTGGGGGGCGATAGTTGTGTTGTTCTCTATGTGTGGTAAGGTTCACAACACTAGGGTTTGGTAGTAGGTACACCAGGAAGGGTTTACAAACACCATCACAACCTGTTGATTGACGGTTGAGAGGCGGGACCAAAGAGCTAGAGCTCAACCCTCGCAGGCATAACTAGGTTAGTACAACACACAACTGGGGCCTTGCGGCTGAGTGGTCTGCGCTCGGGGGTTGTAGTCCTAAGGGCCCGGGTTCCATTCCCAGCCGAGACAGAATCAAATGAGCAGAGTTCTTTCACCCTATTGCCCTGTTCACCTAACAATAATAGGTACCAGGGAGCTAGACTGCTGTACGGGCTGCTTCCTGGGGATGTGTGTGTGTTAGACAGAAATATATGTAGTAGGCATAATAGATAAAAAATAAATTGGATACGATTCTGCAGGTTCAAATAGTAAACACACAACCACAACACAACACTACAACCATCTACAACCTCGTCAGCCTCTCACAACACCTTTTAAGAATGACTTAATTGACATTTTTTATATTTTAAGTTGCATAATTAAATACATAAATTATTCACTTTTTTTCCAGATTGGAATATTGGTCCAGATTTCATAAAGCTTTAATAACCAAATTGGAGCTTTTGTAGTGGTTGGTGGTTATGAAAATCTTAGATATTCATAACATATCTACTGACGAAGCCTTTACATCTTTTAACAATCATGGTGGCTTTGTTTACACTAGTTTGTGATCCTTGAAGCAATACGAAGCCCATTATAACAAGACTAAACTTTGAGTACGAAATTTCGAATGCTCGTAAACTGTTTAATAAATGTAAAAATAAAGCCAACAAATAAAAATGTTGTGACATGATCACAACATACAAAATACTGAGAGGAATAGACAAGGTGGATAAGGAGATCCTCTTTAATTGTGAGAAAGAAGTGCAAGAAGTACCAGGATCTTTGAAACTGCTACAACCTGTCCTCCTACAGCCTGTCCTCCTACAACCTGTCCTCCTACAGCCTGTCTCCTACAGCCTGTCCTCCTACAGCCTGTCCTCCTACAGCCTGTCCTCCTACAACCTGTCCTCCTGCAACCTGTCCTACAACCTGTCCTCCTACAACCTGGCCTCCTACAAGCTGTCCTCCTAAAGCCTGCTCTCCTACAACCTGTCCTCCTACAGCCTGTCCTCCTACAACCTGTCCTCCTACAGCCTGTCCTCCTACAACCTGTCCTCCTACAGCCTGTCCTCTACAACCTGTCCTCCTACAGCCTGTCCTCCTACAGCCTGTCCTCCTACAACCTGTCCTCCTACAACCTGTCCTCCTACAGCCTGTCCTACAACCTGTCCTCCTACAGCCTGTCCTCCTACAACCTGTCCTCCTACAACCTGTCCTCCTACAACCTGGCCTCCTACAGCTTGTCCTCCTATAACCTGTCCTCCTACAACCTGTCCTCCTACAACCTGTCCTCCTAGAGCCTGTCCTCCTACAACCTGTCCTCCTACAACCTGTCCTCCTACAGCCTGTCCTGCTACAACCTGTCCTCCTGCAACCTGTCCTACAACCTGTCCTACAACCTGTCCTCCTAGAGCCTGTCCTCCTACAACCTGTCCTCCTACAACCTGTCCTCCTACAGCCTGTCCTGCTACAACCTGTCCTCCTGCAACCTGTCCTACAACCTGTCCTCCTGCAACCTGTCCTACAACCTGTCCTCCTAGAGCCTGTCCTCCTACAACCTGTCCTCCTACAACCTGTCCTCCTACAGCCTGTCCTGCTACAACCTGTCCTCCTACAACCTGTCCTCTACAACCTGTCCTCCTACAACCTGTCCTACAACCTGTCCTCCTAGAGCTGTCCTCCTACAACTGTCCTCCTACAACCTGTCCTCCTACAGCCTGTCCTGCTACAACCTGTCCTCTACAACCTGTCCTCCTACAACCTGGCCTCCTACAGCCTGTCCTACAACCTGTCCTCCTACAGCCTGTCCTACAACCTGTCCTACAGCCTGTCCTCCTACAGCCTGTCCTACAACCTGTCCTCCTACAGCCTGTCCTCCTACAACCTGTCCTCCTACAAACTGTCCTCCTACAACCTGTCCTCCTAAACCTGGCCTCCTACAGCTTGTCCTCCTACAGCCTGTCCTCCTACAACCTGTCCTCCTACACCTGTCCTCCTACAGCCTGTCCTCCTACAACCTGTCCTCCTGCAACTGTCCTACAACCTGTCCTCCTACAACCTGTCCTCCTACAGCCTGTCCTCCTACAACCTGTCCTACAACCTGGCCTCCTACAACCTGTCCTCCTACAATCTGTCCTCCTACAACCTGTCCTCCTACAGCCTGTCCTCCTACAACCTGTCCTCCTACAAGCTGTCCTCCTACAACCTGCTCTCCTACAACCTGCCTCCTACAACCTGTCCTCCTACAACCTTTCCTCCTACAACCTGCTCTCCTACAACCTGTCCTCCTACAACCTGTCCTCCTACAACCGTCCTCCTACAACCTGTCCTTCTACAACCTGTCCTCCTACAACCTGTCCTCCTACACCTGTCCTCCTACAACCTGTCCTCTACAGCCTGTCCTCCTACAGCCTGTCCTCCTACAACCTGTCCTACAACCTGTCCTCCTACAAACTGTCCTCCTACAACCTGTCCTACAACCTGTCCTCCTACAACCTGTCCTACAACCTGTCCTCCTACAACCTGTCCTTCTACAACCTGTCCTCCTACAACCTGTCCTCCTACAACCTGTCCTACTACAACCTGTCCTGCAAACTGTCCTACAACCTGTCTACAACCTGTCCTCTTACAACCTGTCCTCCTACAACCTGTCCTCCTACAACCTGTCCTACAACCTGTCCTCCTACAACCTGGCCTCCTACAACCTGTCCTCCTACAACTGTCTCCTACAACCTGTCCTCCTACAACCTGTCCTTCTACAACCTGTCCTCCTACAACCTGTCCTCCTACACCTGTCCTGCTACAACCTGTCCTGCAACCTGTCCTACAACTGTCTACAGCCTGTCCTGCAACCAGTCCTACAACC
>WNGS01145354.1:945233-963716 GCA_020271785.1 Procambarus virginalis
ACTTACGAACGTGTACATCTTTCCTCAATCTTTGACGGCTTTGGTAACATTTATTAAACAGTTTTCAAGCATGAAAACTTGCAATCAACTGTTGTTATTGTTATAAAACAGCCTCCTGGTGCTTCGGAGCTCATTAACTGTTTAACAAGACTCTTGGAGCCAGGGTCCAAGAGTTGAAGTTCGATCTTTTAGTTAACAGTATATGTGCAGAGACGTGCATAGACAGATGTTCTCTCACAACCCTATTCAGCATCTGTCACACCCTATTCAGCATCTGTCACACTCATTCAGAATCTCTTACCCCTCTCTTCGATCCCAGGCGCCGGCGAGAAACAATGGGCAAAGTTTCTTTCACCCTATGCCCTGTTACCTAGCAGTAAAATAGGTACCTGGGTTTTAGTCAGCCTGTCACGGGCTGCTTCCTGGGGGTGGATGCCTGGTCGAGGACCGGGCCGCGGGGACACTAAAACCCGAAATCATTTCAAGATAACCTCAAGATAACCCTCTTCAGAGTCTCTTACCCCCTATTCAGAATCTCTCACACCCTATTCAAATCTCTCACACCCTATTCAGAATCTCTCACACCCTATTCAAATCTCTTACACCCTATTCAGAATCTCTCACACCCTATTCAGATCTCTCACACCGTATTCAGAATCTGTCACACCCTATTCAGAATCTCTCACACCCTATTCAGAATCTGTCACACCCTATCAGAATCTCTCACACCCTATTCAGAATCTCTCACACCCTATTCAGAATCTTTCACACCCTATTCAGAATCTCTTACACCCTATTCAGAATTTCTTTCACCCTATTCAGAATCTGTCACACCCTATTCAGAATCTCTTACACCCTATTCAGAATCTCTCACACCCTTTTCAGCATCTCTCATCTCCCAAGACAGTCCATAAAGCAAAGATTCCATTACATCTCCCTCAGCAAGGAATATATAACCACAAACTCTCCAAGATATCACTTTTTTCTCCCATATTTTTTGGGGCATTCTTCTTCGAGAGAGAGACAGTCAAAATGTCTGATTTCACGTTTCAAATATTCATGGGTTCTTAGATTCACTGCTCAGGTGATGATTGGGAGGTGAGAGCAAAAGACAGATTTCAGTATTATATATTCATAGACCTGTTCACTTTCATTAGGGTTTCGAACCTGTATTTTTTTTCAAATTGGTTTCTGTGGCTTCATTGTAGATTTTTTTGTTAATATCAGTGCTATAAATTTATTCAGCATCAGGAATCATTATCAACAACATCTCTGTATTTTTGGGGCAATTATCTATATCAATTTTATATTATATGAAGCATGTAAATAGATGAAAAGAAACATAAATGGGTTAATATGTAAATTAATAGGTAAGTAGAAAATTAAATATGTGGGTAAAGATACATTATTAGATAAAGAATTGTCTTTAATTAGTAGATTGGTAGATAAAACAAGATGTATAAATTGGTAGAGAGGTAGATGCATGATTAAATAGGTAAGTGTATAGGTGAATAGGTAAGTGTATGGGGTGAATATACAGGTGTATGGGGTGAATATACAGGTGTATGGGGGTGAATAGTTAAATGTTTGTCTAAAGACACTATATATAAGTGAACAGACATAGATGAATAGATTGATAGACTAAATATCCTTCCATTCTCATGCAATAACAGTTGCATGAACCTTCATCTTTCCTCACCTTCGTTGCAAGCGAAGGTTTCAATGACCCTCGAACGCAAGTCCTAAAGATCAACACTACCTCTCTAACGGTGTACAAATGGAGCCTAAGGTGGCCACAACAGGCTACTCGAAGCATCTCTAACGGGCCGCTCCAAGCAACAGCCTGGTGGACCAAACTCTCACAAGTCAAGCCTGGCCTCGGGCCGGGCTTGGGCAGTAGAAGAACTCCCAGAACCCCATCAAGCAGGTATATGTGGGCCTGCGGGCCGCTCCAAGCAACAGCCTGGTGGACCAAACTCTCACAAGTCAAGCCTGGCCTCGGGCCGGGCTTGGGGAGTAGAAGAACTCCCAGAACCCCATCAAGCAGGTATATGTGGGCCTGCGGGCCGCTCCAAGCAACAGCCTGGTGGACCAAGCTCTCACAAGTCAAGCCTGACCTCGGGCCGGGCTTGGGGAGTAGAAGAACTCCCAGAACCCCATCAAGCAGGTATATGTGGGCCTGCGGGCCGCTCCAAGCAACAGCCTGGTGGACCAAACTCTCACAAGTCAAGCCTGGCCTCGGGCCGGGCTTGGGGAGTAGAAGAACTCCCAGAACCCCATCAAGCAGGTATATGTGGGCCTGCGGGCCGCTCCAAGAAACAGCCTGGTGGACCAAACTCTCACAAGTCAAGCCTGGCCTCGGGCCGGGCTTGGGGAGTAGAAGAACTCCCAGAACCCCATCAAGCAGGTATATGTGGGCCTGCGGGCCGCTCCAAGCAACAGCCTGGTGGACCAAACTCTCACAAGTCAAGCCTGGCCTCGGGCCGGGCTTGGGGAGTAGAAGAACTCCCAGAACCCCATCAACCAGGTACCAGATTGACTGATTTGGCCAATTAGAAGTGTGAGTCGATTGGCTCTTGTGGAATCGTCCCATTGACTATCCAGAAAGGGTAATTAGTGGTTAGATAATTAGCTGGCATTGGAGAAAGATAAGGTGCGAGATAAGGGAGACAGGGGTAAGTGGAGGTAGCCTGGTAAGTGGGTAAGTTTAGGTAGGGAAGGGAAGGAATAGGTGTAGTTCCTATAGGGAGGAGATCGTGGGTAGGGGGAAAGTTGTTTAAAAAAATGTTGGAGGAACTGTGGTGGGGAGGAAAGGGGTAGGTGGTGAAAGGGAAGGGATGCGTTTGAGCTACGTGATGCTAAACGCTACCCATCACAGAATGGTAAGTCATACAGTTTTTTTTTTACTAATGGGTTGTTGTAAAGAGGATGAAGATGCACAGACAAAACTTTGGAAATTGGAAGTGTGAGTTGTAATATCAGGCGAGCTGTCCGCCTTGCTGATACGGTGTGTGTGTGTGTGTGTGTGTGTGTGTGTGTGTGTGTGTGTGTGTGTGTGTGTGTACTCACCTAATTGTACTCACCTAATTGTGCTTGCGGGGGTTGAGCTTTGGCTCTTTGGTCCCGCCTCTCAACTGTCAATCAACTGGTGTACAGATGTGTGTGTGTGTGTGTGTGTGTGTGTGTGTGTGTGTATATGTGTGTGTGTGTGTGTGTGTGTGTGTGTGTGTGTGTGTGTGTGTGTGTGTGTGTGTGTGTATGTGTGTGGTGTGTGTGTGTGTGTNGCTTTTCTCTGTGGTGGGCATGTAGGCCTGCGGGCCGCTGCAAGCAACAGCCTGGTGGACCAAACTCTCACAAGTCAAGCCTGGCCTCGGGCCGGGCTTGGGGAGTAGAAGAACTCCCAGAACCCCATCAACCAGGTATATGTGGGCCTGCGGGCCGCTCCAAGCAACAGCCTGGTGGACCAAGCTCTCACAAGTCAAGCCTGGCCTCGGGCCGGGCTTGGGGAGTAGAAGAACTCCCAGAACCCCATCAAGCAGGTATATGTGGGCCTGCGGACCGCTCCAAGCAACAGCCTGGTGGACCAAACTCTCACAAGTCAAGCCTGGCCTCGGGCCGGGCTTGGGGGAGTAGAAGAACTCCCAGAACCCCATCAAGCAGGTATATGTGGGCCTGCGGGCCGCTCCAAGCAACAGCCTGGTGGACCAAACTCTCACAAGTCAAGCCTGGCCTCGGGCCGGGCTTGGGGAGTAGAAGAACTCCCAGAACCCCATCAAGCAGGTATATGTGGGCCTGCGGGCCGCTCCAAGCAACAGCCTGGTGGACCAAACTCTCACAAGTCAAGCCTGGCCTCGGGCCGGGCTTGGGGAGTAGAAGAACTCCAGAACCCCATCAAGCAGGTATATGTGGGCCTGCGGACCGCTCCAAGCAACAGCCTGGTGGACCAAACTCTCACAAGTCAAGCCTGGCCTCGGGCCGGGCTTGGGGAGTAGAAGAACTCCCAGAACCCCATCAAGCAGGTATATGTGGGCCTGCGGGCCGCTCCAAGCAACAGCCTGGTGGACCAAACTCCCAGAACCCCATCAACAAGATATCTTACGTGTGTGTTATCATTTAAATGCTCTATGAATATACATTATAGAGCTGTATCACTGGTGTATACAGAGTGTTGTGTGGGTTTAGTCCGGAGACTTACCTGGCTATTGTGGTTGGGGAGAATGTATGATAAACATGAAACTTACCGTAAATGACCCCACCACCAAGTACAGACTGGGACTCCATAGATGTCAATAAATGTTTCACAGACGCAAAATCAAAATTTCGAGCAAAATTGAGTTGTATGTGTCAATTCCCACACCATTTACAGATTACTTGCTTCAGGAGGCCTGGTCGACGACCGGGCCGCGGGGACGCTAAGCCCCGGAAGCACCTCAAGGTACTCAATGACCTCAAACTAGGTGAAGTTTAAGCTTAGTTTTGCTAGTTATAGACACAGTCTAATCACAGGCACTGAGGAAAATAACACGAAGCAACGTCTGAATTATGACAAGTGATTTAGCAAGAGTTTTTAGTAGTTTCTTGAAGACTTGTGGATGTAAATGTGAGAGTTATCTTACGAACCTGGGGCCAGATTCACGAAGTAGTTACGCAAGCACTTACGAACCTGGGGCCAGATTTACGAAGCAGTTACGCAAGCACTTACGAACCTGTCCATCTTTTCTCAATCTTTGGCGGCTTTGTTTACAATTATTAAACAGTTAATGAACTCCGAAGCACCAGGAGGCTCTTTATAACAATAACAACAGTTGATTGGCAAGTTTTCATGCTTGTAAAACTGTTTAATAAATGTAACCAAAGCCGTCAAATATTGAGAAAAAGATGTACACGTTCGTAAGTGCTTGCGTAACTGCTTCGTGAATCTGGCCCCAGGTTCGTAAGTGCTTGCGTAACTGCTTCGTGAATCTGGCCCCTGACGAATTGCCGTATGCCACCAAGGCTCGGTGGAGTCTTAGAAAGACTGCTCACTCTTTCCTGAAGTAAATGTGTGTGTATATATCATATGTATCCTGCAGGAAGACCCCTATAAAGAGCCTCACTTCCCTCTGAGATACGACACCATATTCCTTGGTGAGAAACAGCTATTGGTGAAGGTAGACAGGCAGCAGTAACATTAAAGGCTGTATTTCTCCTCCCTCTCTCTCTCCTCTCTCCTCTCTCTCTCTCTCTCTCCTCTGTCTTCTCTCTCTCTCTCTCTCTCTCTCTCTCTCTCTCTCTCTCTCTCTCTCTCTCTCTCTCTGTCTCTGTCTCTCTCTCTCCTGATATTGTGGGAAGCTGTAGCTGAGTTTCTTGAGGTTTTAAGATGCTGGGGTTCGGATGCTGTGGCCCGTCAGATGCTTAGGTGAACGAGGCTTCTCAAGGTGAACAGTATCTGAAACTATTACAAACTATTTTTTTATCTTCCTGGGATTTTTTTTGTTTCTGCCTGCTTCAGGGGAGAGAGGGCATGGGAGGAGAATAGATACTTGGTTTCCCGATCTTCTTTCTGTCTATCTCTTCCTTCTTTTCCTCCTCTTTTTGCGTCTTACCTCCTCATTCTGTCCTCCTACTCTTCTCCCCTCCTAGGTAGGTATTCTCGGGTCTCACTGAAGGGAGGGTTAGACAGGTCCTCCAATGAGACAGTGGAACATATTCCATTTTTTCGGCATTGTTTCTGTGTTTTTTTTTCCACCCCGTTCTTCTTGTTCAAAAAGAACCTGTTCTTCTGGTTCTAGTCGTAGGCGCCCGAGCTGGAACTGGTTCGAGAGCGTCTGGGAAGCTTTGAAACTAACTTTTTCTGACGTTTCACATACGTTATCGTGTGATCCGTTATCGTGTGATCCATATATTTCAGAAATATATTTTTGCGGGTCCAAAAACCCCTTCCCGCATGTTCTGGGGTTTAGCCCCGCGCTCGCGTCGCAGATTTTTGGACTTTTGGCCTTTTACATTCATCCTTATATGTGGCGCTGGGAGCTAATTTACATGTAGTGGAGCAGCTTGTACTATACATATGTAGATGCGCCTCCTGTATGTAGTCCTTAGCCTCCGGTACTTATGTAAATGTGCCAACTTGGAGAGAGAGAGACAGAGAGAGAGAGAGAGAGACAGAGAGAGAGAGAGAGAGAGGTGAGAGCGTTTATCAAGATATCCTCTCTGTTCACCAACAGGGTTTTGGGTATAGCTTATCACCCGTTGCTCAACAGAGCTCTGGGTACCGTCTTACCCGTTGAGTAGTAGTAGTAGGGGGGTTATATGGAGTCGTAGTCCCCAAATGGTCGTTGTCGTAGCGCCAAGCTGAGGGTCGTAAAGATTGTCTTTATGCATAATTGCCCAGTTTACTGTTGTTCCACTGATGAGTGGCGTGCTGATGGTAATATACAACCATATATATATATATATATATATATATATATATATATATATATATATATATATATATATATATAAAATATATATATATATAAAAAATATATATATATATATATTATACCACCTCTGGCTGGAAGAAGGGGGACCCATAGCCTCGGAGGAAATCACACATAACGCATTGGAGGGAATGTGGGTCCCCTCCAATACAGTTTCTGTGTGCTTTTCTCCTACCACCCCCTTCCTTTTTTTTTCTTATGCTTTATTGTGTATTTAAAGGTTACAAAACATACAAGACAAATGCCTAAAGGTTATGGATCTCTTGAAGCTCCTCCGCTTCCGGACAGGAACCGAGGACGCAGCAAGCATTTCCCCTCTGGATCGCCACACTGAGGCGCTGAAACAAAAAACTGCAAGCCCTTGGGTCTCTGGTGACGTCAATGAGCTTGGAACCCAATTCCTTGAGAAATCCCAAGGCACTCTTGCCCCAGGGGCCATGCGTCTCAGACGCTATTGGAACAAAGAGGTATTGACCTGCCAGTCGCCTGTATTTGAGAGATTTTGCTGTTTCCCTGTGGTTGGCTGCCCCACCTGCTTGATCAGCTCCGAAGTGTACATAGGTGTCAGCCAGGGTGGATACACATGTGTAGTCCCACACCAACTGTCTACCCTCCTTCCATGAGTATATGGTGATGCCATCAGGGCGAAGTGCGGGGAAATCCGGGTTTTGGACCCCTAAGATGCGAGGTTCTCTCTCCGCTGGGCACTTAGCTGAGACGAGGCTTCTCTTGATGATGTCATTGACCTCGTTGTGTCTTGCATGCCAGCCCTTTGTGCTTCCGCAATGCAACCCATGCAGTCCGTATTGGTCTGCTTCCACCCTGTTGCAAATACACTTGTATTCAGTGTGAATTGGGGCACCAAGGCGGAGGGCCACTGCTACACGAAGGGATTCTGGATCTAGGCGCGTGCCCATTGTTGACATGGGTACTGCCAGGAGGAAGTCTCCTGCATGGGGGGCACGCACTGCTCTGAGGCGGGCTTTCTCCTTGTCTGATGTTGCAGCGCTGAGCATAGCATCAGCTACTTTTTCCACTAGAGGGTGGTCCCAGCCGGACTGTTTGTATTGTTTTGTTGGCTCTATAATGGTTGCTGGGGCTGCGAGAACACCCCACTGATTTGAACATTCAGTGAAAGCAGGATCGTGTATTCCTGCTGAGTCTCTCAGGGTTGCAGGTAAGATATCTCTGACGAGGTCGTGCGATGCGTGGGAGGAGGAAAGGAAGGCTGGTAGAGCAATTTGGGAGGCTGTGCGGACACCAAGGCCGCCAAGTCTTACAGGAAGGGTTGCTTGCTCCCACTGAGAGTCGTCCAATGGCAGGTTCAGGACTTTCACCAGCATGGACCTCAGAAGGGTGTCATACACATTTAATTTAGGGCTGCTGTAGGATGGAGAACATCTCAGAAAGTACGTCAACTTAGGGAGAGACAGGCATCTTGTGAGGAGAAAGAGAGCATCATGGGCATCAATCTTGTCAATCCTGTCCAGCATTCTCTTTAGATCAGTGATTTTTGCAGCCAGGACCTCCTCGATTGCCCGTGGGCCAATGGGGGCACCCATTGGCCCACCAATATATATATATATATATATATATATATATATATATATATATATATATATATATTTACATATATGTATATATATATATGTATATATATATATATATATATTATATATATATATATATATATAATATATATATATATATATATACTGAATTTATCCTCTCAGCTCTTTAATACCTAACAACCAAACAGTATGTTCACAATTACGAAACGAGCTGAACAACAATTGAAATACGTGTGTCGTTTGGAGCAGAAAAATACTAAATCACCAGGATGGAGATTAATTTTTATCATGTAAGGTGACTCGTCAATCATGAAATGCATTGTGAATTTACTTTACATAAATGTTGATGTTATTCAATTCTGCCGCTTGGGGCGATATTGTCTCGATGCTTAGGTTGTTAGGACGGAGCCATGCATACATAGGGGCCTCGCGGCTGAGTGGATAGCACTCTGGGTTCGTAGTCCTAATGGCCCGGGTTCGGTTCCCGGCGGAGGTGGAAACAAACGGGCACTTTTGTGACTGCGTTAGCTGGTCATCGATATTTTTTAGCCCCCGTCCTCACAGTGTGACTCCGTTACCATGAAAAACTACATCACACTTTAAACCACCTGGATAGTTATCTAGTTATAACTTTATTGTATTTTAAATCGTTAATTTAAAATATAAAAAGGGTAAGTTGAAAATGTTTTCTCTGATGAATTTGGTTTTCTGTAAACGGAATTCTTGGATACACTGAAATAGTTTTTGAATTCCATATTTCACATTATCGTCAATAATTTACTGTATTAACATAACCAAACGTATTGAAGCCTAACCTAACCACACCTTAACGTACAGCAACCTTAACCTAACCTAACCATGAATAAGTAGTAATAAGTAGATAATGAGTAGATAATAGCACTAATTATGTACAAATTCCAAATCCATTACCTTCAGCGGATCTCCTCCCTGTGAAATGGAAATTTTTTTTGCTTCTCGGTGCTGCCAGAGTTGTGTAGATCTGTTTTCTGCTAATTTTTGTCACATTCACGATACTATTTTGTATTTTGCAGTGCATAACATAATAACCATGTAACATAATAGAAGTAGGATATTGTTTCAAGCGTAGGTTAGACATATATATGAATGAGATTGGGTGGATATAAATAGGAGTTGCTTCGTATGGCCCAATAGGCCTTCTGCTGTTACCTTCATTCTTACGTTACGTAAACTGCTATTACAACTAGTAGTATTAATACTATGATAAGCATTACTACTACAATAGTTACTACTAATATAAGAAAAACGTCCACTACGGGCTCACCATAGCCCGTGCTACTTGGAACTTTTTGTTCCGAGGAGCGAATCTTAAACAACAACAACATACTAGTAATAACTTGAGCCTCTAGGAAATGACTTTTCTATTGTCCCCCAAAAAATGTATTTTGTATTTATACGACACGAATGTGCCTGTTTTATCATAGACTATTGCATTACTCTGTTATGTTGTCCGGAAGCTGTTGTATTACGTTCTCGAGTGCAGTCAAGTGCATAATGGGTATTGCGGCTCTCCATTATGGTTAGGTTAGGGTTGTTGTACTTAAGGTTGGGTTAGGTTAGGGTTCATTATGTTTTGTTATGTTAATACACTGTATTATTGACGATAATGTGAAATATGGAATTTGAAAACTATTTCAGTGTACCCGAGAATTCCGTATACTAAAGGAATCACCGGCTTTACGACAGGCTGAGGATACTGTTGTGAGAACGTCTATTGCAATATTTTTATATGACAAGAGGAAGCAAGCTTTCAACTTGATTAGAGTTGCTACGGTTAATACCCCTCTTCCCTTTCCCCTTCCCGTAGTGGGTACAACCCCTTCCATCCCCTGTCCCTCTCGCTCCTTTCCCTCCTCCTTTTCCTCCTCCCCATCAAATAATGCTAAACAGTGCACAGTTATTGGAGAAAATGTTACTAAGAGATTGCTTATGGAATAATGAAACATTTAGTGGAAACATTTTTCGTATAATGCTCTATCATTATGTGTTTTTTTTAGCTTGCATCATTATCATCATCATCATTATCATTATTGCCATTCTCATCCCAGTCATTGTAGTGACTATTGATAACTTTTTTAATTTTATATATTTAGCAGAATATTTTGTGTTTTGGGAATGTTTTTATTTGTTTCATAGAGTTTGTTGATCACAAAATATATAATTTACTTCGAGTTTTTTCACTCCATGAGTGCTTGTAAAATATTTTTATATAACAAAATCGGCGGCGATGTATTCGTTAAATAACGAAAATTGAAGTAGTTTGGATTTTTTTGTCTTAAAATTATTCATTATTCATATTTTCTTGGCTTGACATTATTCACAGTGAATAGCGTAAACAAAGTGTTTACAGCTGCTCTCAAAGGTGCTATGTACAGCTCACTTTGTTTACAAAGGCTCGTTTTGTTTACACTTAGGCGAGCAAACACGCAAAAACATATTTTTTTTTTTTTTTTTTTTTTTTTTTTTTTTTTTTTTTTACACCAGGAATTTTGGAATATGTTAAATAAGTTGTCTGTTTGCTATACCTGTTTGTATGTTGGTGTCTGTTTTGTTTAGCTACTGTCTGTCAGTTGTTACTTATCTGTCCGCTACTCCGCAGACTCTGCTGTCTGCTGATATTTATTCCTGCTTCTGACGAAAGGAAACGGAAATGTCGGAAATTTTTTGAGGGTCTTCTCCTCGGGAATGAGTGAATGCTTTCAACCAAAAGTTGAATCAAATTGTAGCCAATGGGACTATTATGCTTTGATGATTTATATATTATAAGGAGGGTTGTTCCGGATGGCACTTTAAACACACACACACACACACACACACACACACACACACACACACACACACACATAGAGCATATGATAGAGCCCAGTAGGCTCAGGAATCTGTACACCAGTTGATTGACAGTTGCGAGGCGGGACCAAAGAGCGAGAGCTCAACCCCCCGCAAGCACAAATAGGTGAGTACAAATAGGTGAGTACACACACACACACACACACAGTGAGCTTGAGACCAGATACAAGGTATCATTTGGGAGATGAAATTCTTCAAGAATCATGCATAGAGAAAGACCTGGGGGTTGATGCCAAACCTGTCCCCTGAAGCCCAAATCAGGAGGATAACATCAGCGGCATATGACAGGCTGGCAAACATAAGAACGACTTTTAGAAATTCGTTTAAGGAATCATTCAGAACTTTGTATACCACATATGTCAGACCAATTCTGAAGTATGCAGCTCCAGCATGGAATCCATATCTCGTCAAACATAAGACTAAACTGCAGACATTTCAAAGGTTTGCCAGCAGACTAGTTCCCAAACCGAGGGGTATGAGCTACGAGGCGAGGCTATGGGAATTAAACCTCATGTCGCTGGAAGACAGAAGAGTAAGGAGGGACATGATCACCACATAGAAGATTTTCAAAGGAATTGATAGGGTAGATAAAGACTAATAGATTATTTGACACAATGGCCACATGCACTAAGGGACACAGATGGAAATTGAGTGCCCAAATGAGCCATAAAGACATTAGAAATAATTTTTGTAATGTCGTGTCAGAGTAGTTGACAAATGGCATGCTTTAGGAAATGATGTCATAGATGCAAACTTCATACACAGTTTCAAATGTAGATATGATAAAGCCTAATAGGCTCAGGAACCTGTACACCAGCTGATTGACAGTTGAGAGGCAGGTCCAAAGAGCCGAAGCTCAACCCTCTGCAAGTGCAACAAGATGAGAAGTGGGGTGAGTACAACTAGGTTAGTACACCGTATGCTAAGACAGACACGCATAAGTTTGGGAGACTGAAGATGATAATTACATCCCGGCAATGTTGCCACGGTAATGAGGGGAAATGTAGAGAGCGTGTCTCCGGAAGCTGAGCGTGAACCTCTGGAGGGCGACACGCCACTCCTCCTCCAAGTACATATCTTGTTAAGGTCCTTGCAAAGTCCTCCACCAGATCTTCATCAGAATTGTCTCACGAGGTGGCAAGGACCCTGGCAGGCTTTCGTCAGGTCACCAATCTCCAGCAAACACTGTAAGTAAATCAGCGCTCTTTTTATGCTTTTTAGACGTTTTAATGACGTTAAAACACGTTAAAAAACGTTTTAAAACGTTTTAAAACGTTTTATGACATTCTGGTTATGTTGAGTTTCCCGAGAGGACGTACGTGTTGCCTAAGGAACGTCACCGTCATAAATGCTGGTTGGGTTAGCAGTATTTCTCGCCTGTGTAAATGGTCGCCCATTTCCTACCATGTGCCTCCAGAGACGCGAGTCCCGCGGCAGGAGGGTGAGACAACAGGGTCTCCCGGGTCGGGTCTTGACACCACCTTCATTAGAGACATGTCCAAGCCCGGGACAGAACCCATCAACGCAACTTGGATATTCTGCGGCTTCCGTAGGGCTGGAACACCAAGATGTAACAACTACTGTCAATAACCTAGGTTTTAGGTGGCGGGTCCTGAACGTGTTTCACATGTTAGTGGGTCTTGGTTCGAGGATGGTTTTATGGTACAACTAGAGTCCTTGTGTTTTGTGAATGTGATTACAAGGTTTTTCAAGCTTATGAACGACATTTTTGGTGGTTTTACGGTAATACAGTTTACGTTTGATGTTACAAACAGTTTATGTTACAATCTAACATAAAGGAACCGGTCGGCCGAGCGGACAGCACGCTGGACTTGTGATCCTGTGGTCCTGGGTTCGATCCCAGGCGCCGGCGAGAAACAATGGGCAGAGTTTCTTTCACCCTATGCCCCTGTTACCTAGCAGTAAAATAGGTACCTGGGTGTTAGTCAGCTGTCACGGGCTGCTTCCTGGGGGTGGAGGCCTGGTCGAGGACCGGGCCGCGGGGACACTAAAGCCCCGAAATCATGTCAAGATAACCTCTCAAGAATCTCAAGATTGGGTGAACAGCAGGGCTCTTCATGACTATGGTTCCTGATTTGACTCTGTTGTCAATTACTCATGAAGACAATTATCAGGAGAAACAAGCCACCACGACTATATAGCACTGGGAAGGGGTCAGGATAAGGATTTGGGATGGGACGGGGGGAAAGGAATGGTGCCCAACCACTTGCAGACGGTCGGGGGGATTGAACGCCGACCTGCATGAATTGAGACCGTCTACCGTCCAGCCCAAGTGGTTGGAGGATGGCATAATCGCTCTACCGTCCAGCCCAAAAGGTTGGGATTGTTAAGAAGTTGAAGGTATATCTTCGAATTTCTCCAGTTGCTCCTTTTGTGTGTATTTTAAGAGTTCTTAAACCATGTTGACGTTTTTCGAGGGCTTCACGTGTATACGTGAATGTATACCTCTGTGTATACATAACACATGTATTCTGAGGACGCAGTATTGATGAGCAACGTCAAATCAACGTCAATTCAACGTCGAACAAACGCCACTGTTGAATACTATACCCACAGGTATATTGCTTGTCTTCCAATGCAACCAACCTTGCAATGATTTCGGGGCTCAATGCTCCCTTCGGCCCGGTCCCCGACCAGGCCTCGACCATATTATATGGATCAAGTTGCTGTGAGAGGCAGAAGCCTCTTGCTCTGGACCCCATCTTAGCCAAGGTTAGGTTAGGTTAGGTTAGGTCAGGCCAAGGTTAGGTTAGGTTAGGTTTGGCCAGGCCAAGGTTAGGTTAGGTTAGGTTAGGTTAGGTTAGGTTAGGTTAGGCCAGGCCAAGGTTAGGTTAGGTTAGGTTAGGCTAGGCCAAGGTTATTGCAACTCAATAACTCAACTATTGCACCTCAACGAGTCCTGTGATCTTACATTGCACATTTCTTTCGTATAAGATCTTTATGTGACTTTAAGCGTTAATTAAACCAGTAATATAGCAATGAAAGCAAAGAAATTATAATGGTGGTGACAATGATACTGATGGTAGTAAAATTATATTCATGATAATAGCAGCAATAATAATAATATTAATAATTCACATTCAATATATTCAAGTCATTAACAATCTCGCTTTGTCTCTGTTGCTCCGAATTACAGAATGGCTTTTCTGTTGTCTGTTAATTGTGAATCAACTCGTCCTGACTTTTCAATCATAACTCAATCAAGTCCTTTATCGCTTGACTCGTTCTAATGCCCAAACGTTTTGGCAGTCAGCTGTTATCAACATAATTAACACTTTACGATGTTTTTCCCCTCCTGTTTAGTGGCGTCATTCGTGGGTTAATTGCCGGGCATTAACAAGCACAAATGTTAAAATATTTCTTTTGCAGACAAGTGCAATGGATATTAGTATATGCAGTTAATGAGGAGTAGAAAGTGTGACGAAGAGAGAACGAGTGAGCAAGTGAGAAACGACAAATGTGTGAGAGATTCAGTGATAAAGAGAAAGGGAGAGAGAAAACAAGTGTGAGAAAGAAAGCGGTGAAAAGAAAAAGGGAACAAGCATTGGTGAACACACACACACACACACACACACACACACACACACACACACACACACACACACACACACACACACACACACACAGTTGATGTACACACAACTGTACACCAGTTGATTGACAGTTGAGAGGCGGGACCAAAGAGCCAAAGCTCAACCCCGCGCAAGCACAAATAGGTGAGTACACACACACACACACACACACACACACACACACACACACACACCACACACACACACACACACACACACACACACACATATATTGGAGCTCATACGATTGTGCTTTTATTCTGAATCACTTGTTGTTATTCTTTGTATACAAAAAAGGCACTAATGTATTATATTGTATTTTCCAGGTGAGATGTAGCAAGGGGAGATGGCCGTTGTCATGGTAACTAACAACGTCAATGGTGTTCCCTAATACCATCATTCACGTAAGTAACATTCACTATTGCTTTCTTTCACTGTCGGTGAGGTTCGACATTGCCTTCATTCACTGCCAAGGAACAATGACGAGAAAGTGCCAAGCCATTACGACTATATAGCACTGGGAAGGGTCAGGATAAAGGTTTAGGATGGGACGGAGGGGAAGGAATGGTGCCCCAACCACTTATAGACGGTCGAGGGGAATTGAACGCCGACCTGCATGAAGCGAGACCGTCGCTCTACCGTCCAGCCCAAGCGGTTGGGCTGCTGGTGTCCCGGCAGTCATTAGGTCGAACCCGAACAAGCAGTTTGATTAGTCCAAGTGGTTAGATATTTAGCTCTGTTTCAGCGATTGCTATTACATCAAGGTCTGCGTCTATCATTCTTTGAGTTCTTTTGCCTTATTCGTCATCCCATCCGCATTGGTGGATCACATGGTTATTTTTTCATCTTGAAAGTCCTACACTGATTGGACCACAGGACGGCAGCCTCAACTAGGATATAACTAGTCTAAGCCAGGATAGCAAGCCCTAGCCAGGATAGCAAGCCCTAGCCAGGATAGAAAGCCCTAGCCAGGGTAGTAAGCCCTAGCCAGGGTAGTAAGCCCTAGCCAGGATAGCAAGCCCTAGCCAGGGTAGCAAGCCCTAGCCAAGATAGCAAGCCCTAGCCAGGATAGCAAGCATTAGCCAGGATAGCAAGCCTAGTCAGGGTAGTAAGCCCTAGCCAGGATAGCAAGCCCTAGCCAGGGTAGCAAGCCCTAGCCAGGATAGCAAGCCCTAGCCAGGATAGCAAGCCCTAGCCAGGATAGCAAGCCCTAGCCAGGATAGCAAGCCCTAGCCAGGGTAGCAAGCCCTAGCCAGGATAGCAAGCCCTAGCCAGGATAGCCAACCACCCCATCGTACCCCAAGATCCCCCCCCCCCCACTGTTATCCTATAACAACCCGGTCTCCAAGATATCTTGTCTTATACACATTTCTTCTCGTCACATAATGAAAGCGGCAGAAAACTACGCGAATCTACAAGTGAGAACCGGTTCATCTCCTTTTCAATCTTAGCATCGAAATTACCCAATCAAAATACATGTTCTTACCCCTATGGTTACAGGGAAGATATATAAAAAAAATCCTAAAAATTACGAAACCTTTAAGTCTCAGAAACGGAATCCTATCGAAGATTTTCGTGTCCACTCACGCATGATATTAAAAGGATAGCGAACGGATTTTTTTTTTATATTCGTGATTTAATTTATAATAGGTTGTTTTATCAAATGGGAATCTTAAGAGTGATTCATATATACCCCCACGTGGGCCAGGCGCTTGTATTGCGTTGATTAATATAGGTATGTGATTGGTATTTAAGTGGTGGGGTTCGTAGGGGTATCGAGCTCGGGTTCGCAAGGTCAGCTTGGGTCTAGGGGATAAATTTTTATTCATTGTGAAGTGGTTGCTTAATGTAGGATTTTTTATTTATTTTACTGGTTTGAAACTTTCCTTTGCAGTGTGAGTCTTCTATCTTATACTGAACCTTATTTTCTATACTGAATCTTCTGTCCTATACTGACTCTTCTGTTCTATACTGAATCTTCTGTCCTATACTGAATCTTCTGTCCTATATTGAATCTTCTGTCCTATACTGAATCTTCTGTCCTATACTGAATCTTCTGTCCTATATTGAATCTTCTGTCCTATACTGAATCTTCTGTCCTATACTGAATCTTCTGTCCTATACTGAATCTTCTGTCCTATACTGAATCTTCTGTTCTATACTGAATCTTCTGTCCTATACTGAATCTTCTGTCCTATACTGAATCTTCTGTCCTATATTGAATCTTCTGTCCTATACTGAATCTTCTGTCCTATACTGAATCTTCTGTCCCATACTGAATCTTCTGTCCTATACTGAATCTTCTGTCCTATACTGAATCTTCTGTCCTATACTGAATCTTCTGTCCTATACTGAATCTTCTGTCCTATAACCTTCCGTCCAACAACGTGTGTGGCTAGTGAACCAAGGCCTAGTTTATCAAGTGTTCGCTGACGAAACCTGTGCATCATTTCTTGATATTTGCTAACTCTTCCTTTATCAATCAGTTTGCGAGCCTAGAAACCTCCATGACTAAGGCAGGATGTAGTGGTTTCGTAATAAAACGCGTCAATCCCTGATAAATGCAAACTTTGGACGCAAATAGTTATCGGATCTTACGAAGGCCTCTTACGAAGGCCGTACCTAGGCTATCGGATCGTCTTGAGGGAGAGAGGAACAGCTTCGAATCCGGATTTGGATTTAGCCTAAGACAGTTCTACAGGATCTGTAGAGTCGTAGCTCAGCCTGTAGAGGATCTCAGCCTATAGAGTCGTAGAGCATCGAAGGGCTGGAAGCTCTGTCGTTCTTTGAGATATATACAAGAGTTGTTACATTCTTGTACAGCCACTGGTACGCGTAGCGTTTCGGGCAGGTCCCTGGAATACGATCCCCGCCGCGAAGAATCGTTGTTACAACCAAGTACACATTTTACTGTTGAGTTAAACAGAGGCTACAGTTAAGGAATTGCGCCCAGTCAATCCTCCCGGCCAGGATACGAACCCATGACATAGCGCTCGCGGAACGCCAGGCGAGTGCCTTACCACTACACCACGGAGACTTGATCCTGTTCCTTAATTTCTGTTCTTCAAAAGGGGAAAATAAAGCTATTTGCTGATCTTATGGCATTCCGATCTGTTATCGCTTCTGCTGGCAAATTGATATCTAGTGATATCACCGTATGATATCAACTAGTTGATATCAACGCAAGCAACGTTGATATCAACTAGTTTCAACGTCGAGGTCTTGTGCCCGAGGGATATCGACGAGTCCAAGTAGATTACCGAACAGGTAGGTAGATTAACGAACAGGTAGGTAGATTAACGAACAGGTAGGTGATTAACGAACAGGTAGGTAGATTAACGAACAGGTAGGTAGATTACCGAACTTAGGTAGATGTTAACGAACAGTAGGTAGATTAACGAACAGGTAGGTACCATCTCTGGTGCAAGTGTAGGGACCCATAGCCTCGGAGAAGAAAATAAAGAGTACTCAGAGAAGACCTGTGGATCTCACTGACCTTTGATATTTTTCTTCTACCGCCCCTATTCTTTTGGTATGTGTGTATATTTATCAATATATATATATATATCTATAATATATATATATATATATATATATATATTATATATATTATCTATATATATAATATATATATATATATATATCTATATCTATATATATCTATATATATATCCTCTCCTGGAGACACAGAAGCTCTGAGCCTGTCGGGAAATATCAGAAGTAAAAGTTAGCGTCGCCTTTTAAGAAGAGAACCTGTTTCAACAAAGTTTAATTCTGAAGTCTCGGGTCATATACTATATAATTATATATAATGAGAATGATCTAAATATATTTAGATTACCTGGTTCCTCTTTGACATGGTAACTACATCTCTCTCTTCCGTCAGAATGGAATATTATTTGAGTTTTTCTACCAATATTAAAATTTCCTCTGAGGATGCTTACCTGAGCCTTAGCGAAACGCACCAGG
>WNGS01145354.1:1015014-1028365 GCA_020271785.1 Procambarus virginalis
AGGGTCCAAATTTTCCACTTTGTGTTCCGTGTTTGCGTGCAGTTTTTCCCAATAATCTGCACTTTGGGCATTCAATTTTCCCTAGAATTACGCATGTTGTAAATATTTCTCCCTATGCAGGCGATGAGTCACAATAACGTGGCTAAAGTATGTTGACCAGACCACACACTAGAAGGTGAAGGGACGACGACGTTTCGGTCCGTCCTGGACCATTCTCCTAGTCCAGGTCTGGTCAACATATTTCTCCCCCTGACACTTCTATCTTCCAGTATTATGAAGTCAAATTCCTTTAGTGTTTCATCATAGTCTATAACACACTAGTCTTTCAACCAACCACTTGGGGTGGACGGTAGAGCGGACGGTCTCGTTCATGCAGGTCGCGTTCAATTCCGACCGTCCACAAGTGGTTGGGTACCATTCCTTCCCCCCGTCCCATCCCAAATCCTTATCCTGACCCCTGTAAGTGCTATAAGTCGTAATGCTTTGCGCTCCCCCCTGATAGTTTCCTTCCCCTCCCTTTCAAGACTTTGAAAGTCTTGAAAGGGGGAGAGAGAGAGACGTGAGGGAGAGAGAGAGAGAGACGTGGGGGGAGAGGGGCTGTTGGTGTACCGTGCACTTGTTACATATTTCAGGTGGTTACAAGAGGTATTACAAGAGGTTACATGGTATTAAAGCCCGGAGGTCCCCCTTGTACGAGCCAATTGGCTCGGTGCTCACATGTTAGTAAGTTACTCTAAAACAGTGATTTAAACTTACCCTGACGAGTCTCCATTACAGGAAGTCACCGATTCTCTGTAAACTCCTTAATTGCACTTATTTGAGTTGGAGAAAATTAAAACCCGAAGTCAACGAAAGAATTAGGCTGCTAAATACGTGCTTAGGAAATTAACAAGAATTGGAACAGTGTAAGCAGCTCAATAGCAGAGGATTGGTTGGAATTTAGCTGTTCCAAATCAGGCACAGACCTCCAGCTCATTATAGCTTACTGCAAGACCTTAGTTACCCCTTGACCTGTAGCTGATACTTGCTAACGCAGTCAGAGGAATCACACAGCGTTGGTAGTTATAATTCAACGTATACTCGGCCATCTATTCTGACCAATTCAAGGGGGGGGGGCCTTGATATATTACAGCAATAACTGGCAGTCAAGACGAGGCAGCTGTGATACGCCTGCTAGGAGGGTTGAACACCTGCTTGATGGGGTTCTGGGAGTTGTTCTACTCCCCAAGCCCGGCCCGAGGCCAGGCTTGACTTGTGAGAGTTTGGTCCACCAGGCTGTTGCTTGGAGCGGCCCGCAGGCCCACATATACCTGCTTGATGGGGTTCTGGGAGTTCTTCTACTCCCCAAGCCCGGCCCGAGGCCAGGCTTGACTTGTGAGAGTTTGGTTCACCAGGCTGTTGCTTGGAGCGGCCCGCAGGCCCACATATACCTGGTTGATGGGGTTCTGGGAGTTCTTCTACTCCCCAAGCCCGGCCCGAGGCCAGGCTTGACTTGTGAGAGTTTGGTCCACCAGGCTGTTGCTTGGAGCGGCCCGCAGGCCCACATATACCTGCTTGATGGGGTTCTGGGAGTTCTTCTACTCCCCAAGCCCGGCCCGAGGCCAGGCTTGACTTGTGAGAGTTTGGTTCACCAGGCTGTTGCTTGGAGCAGCCCGCAGACCCACATACCCACCACAGCCCGGTTGGTCTGGCACTCTTTGGAGAAAATTATCTAGTTTTCTCTTGATGTCCACGGTTGTTCCGGCAATATTTCTTATGCTCACTGGGAGGACGTTACATATTTCTTCTCTCACTCTCCAGTGTCCTCCATCACAGCCCGTCCTCCAAAAGTTTCCCAACGTCAGGAAACTGTCGTACTAAAGTTCCCCCTTATCCTAACCTACCAGAGGTCCCAAAACAGAAAACGGAACAGTATGGAAATGGAAGATGATTCTTTCAAGCTTGAGATGGATCTATGACCCTTTGTTTTCTATCCGTCAGGTGTTCCCTTGCTCTTCCAGTATGTCAATTCCGCGAGCCGCTACCATTTTCTAGTGCGAAGATTTTTGGCTTTAGGTAGAGAGTATATACGTCAAAATGCGACGTTCTATTAAGAAAACGGGTTGAGTGATCACATTGTACAAGTAGCAGCAGAGCCAGATGCTGCGTCACTCACCATGAGATGAGAGAGAGAGAGAGAGGAACCAGAGATGATAGAGAGAGTGAAAAGAGAGCACCACACACACACACACCACACACACACACACACACACACACACACACACACACACACCACACACACACACACACACACACTGGAAATATCTCTGTTGCCGTTCTAAAGAATCTTGTCTCCGTATGTTTCCCATTAAACATCCTTCGATTGCAAGTATAGAAAGTTTCCCAATAAAATCCAAGCAGTTTTTCCCGTATCTGGATTTTCTTTGTTGATAAAAGTTTAATCGAAGCGAGAAGTTTCAGCGCCCGAGTCCGGAGTTGTGTGGGAGCCGTCTTGGACCTCCTTAGCTGTACCTATTGGGCTTAAACTCATAAGTCACAATTAGTCTTCAGATGACATCTAGTTAAACAGTTTCCGTTCTTCTTGTGGTTTGGACTGTGTGAATCTCAATCACATATTCTGACTGGAGGGGTCGGTCAGTCAGTCAGTCAGTCAGTCAAACTGCGGCTATCCAGAAAAAAGGAAACTATCAGGGGGGAAAGCACCAAGCCATTACGACTATATAGCACTTGGAAGGAGTCAGGATAAGGATTTGGGATGGGACGGAGGGAAGGAATGATGCCCCAACCACTTGGACGGTCGGGGATTGAACGCCGACCTGAATGCAGCGAGACCGCCGCTCTACCGTCCAACCAAAGTGGTTGGATGCGGCTATCCAGAGAATCTATCGAAACTGATGCAGCTACAGGGGGGCCTGATGGCTGAGTGGACAGCGTTCGGGATTCGTAATCCTGAGGTTCCGGGTTCGATCCCCGGTGCAGGCGGAAACAAATGGGCAGAGATGTTTTCATCCTGATGCCCTTTGTTAACTTCGCAGTAAATAGGTACCTGGGAGTTAGACAGCTGCTACGGGCTGCTTCCTGGGGGTGTGTAACAAACAGGAGGCCTGGTCGAGGACCGGGCCGCGGGGACGCTAAGCCCCGAAATCATCTCAAGATAACATTAAGATACAGAATGGGCAACCTGTCCTCTTAAAAATAACGTCGCTTTTGGCCGTTTACCAGTATGGCCGAAAGTGGACTTAATTTGAAAATGAAAAAAAAAAATGAAAATAAATTTGAGTTTTTTTTTAAAAAACAGTTAGTTAAGGGTCCTCTGGTAGGTTAGGTGGGCAAGAAATTCTCATAAAACTTCAAAACGTTATGAAAAACTTTAATTGAATATTTCCTCTCCTAATCTTTCCGAGTAAGCCGGACGACTCAAACAGAAAACGGAACAGTACATCACTTTCGTGAGCCGATTTCATTTCAAATTACATTCCACTTTTGGTCATAGCGCCGCGCATACGAGCCAAAAGCGACGTTATTTTTAAGAGGACGGGTTGATAAAGGTCTTCACAACTCATACTCGGGAAATCTATTATATTTTCAAATGGGTTATGGGTCTTCCCGTTCTCCGTCTCGCCCTGTTTCCAACCTCTCTGAGATTGTCGTCAATGTTCTCTTAGCATTCATTATCGTTCTCTTCGTGTTTGTGTCCTGCTAATCTCATAGTCAACTGTGGGGTTTACTCTTCTCCTATTCTAAGTCTGTCTGTTAAACATCTTGTGGCAAATGTGAACGTTCTGTATGTTCCGTTATTCACAGAAAGTGGGTCCTACGCTGGTGCTGCGTACTTACTAACGCTATTCTTTGATTACCCGGAAAAAGACTGACGAAAAAAAGACAGTCGCACCCTGCACGCCTTCTAACACTGCACGAATTCTAACACACCCTACATGCCCTTGACACACCCTGCACGCCTTCTAACACACCCTGCACGCCCCTGACACACCGTGCATGCCTTCTAACACACCCTGCACGCCTTCTAACACACCCTGCACGCCCTGACACACCCTGCATGCCATCTAACACACCCTGCACGCCTTCTAACATACCTGAACGCCCTTGACACATCCTGCACGCCTCCAATTCACTTTTGCACGCCCCTAAACTCAAACTGCACGGCCCTGCAAGCCACAGCTTGCAGGGCCGTGCAAGCTGTGTCGTGTCCTTAACACACCCTGCAAGCGCGCCCTCCCCCACCTTGCAACAGTTAATAACACTGCTAAAATAAGAACAGTTTCGTCAGCAGCAACTCGAGAGATGTGACTTGTATTTCATTATTTATCGACATGAAAAGAAAACGGGCCGTCCGCTCCAACTCGTCTCAATGTTTAATGAGAAATTATGCAGCGAACATTTTTTTTTATTTACAACTTACTTTTCTGTGCCGCTGCGAGAAGTGATCGTCTTTCATAACGTAGAATTATTAAAAAATAGCCACAATGATTTACAAAAAAAAATGAATACGTAAATTAAACGTCGAGAAAATGTATCGTTGGCAACTGTGTCGTTCAAGGGGTTCCTTTTTTGTTTTGTGCTGGAGTATTGGAATGGTTGTGGTGGTGGGGATCTGGGTGTATATGGTTCTGGTGGTTGACACTGTGTGAAAGAGGATTTCTTCAGGCTTGAGATCGATGAATGACTTTTTGTTTTCTATNCCCCCTCCTCCTCCACGCTACCACAACCACCCCCCTCCTCCTCCACGCTACCACAACCACCCCCCTCCTCCTCCACGCTACCACAACCACCCCCCACCTTCACTCTCACAGATGTTGCCTTGATGGGGGAACGAACCTTGCCTGGACCCCATCAAACACACAAACACTCCAGATGTCGCGGTGGTGAGTGATAGCTCTTCCCGCTCATCACCGGGAGTGGCGTATGAGTGATGAGTCACTCACCTGTCCCTCTAGTGACGTAAACATGAGTAATGAGTCACTCACCTGTCCCTCTAGTGACGTAAACATGAGTAATGAGTCACTCACCTGTCCCTCTAGTAACGTAAACATGAGTAATGAGTCACTCACCTGTCCCTCTAGTAACGGAAACATGAGTAATGAGTCACTTGTTTATCCCCCAGCGACAAAATAAAATGAACTATCGCGTCTATAACTAACGTCGACATGAGTAAAAATGATGAGAATTATTTACCTGAGTGTTGTTCCTCATGCAGGGTGACGGAGAGGGCCTGAGGGATGCTGGTGTTGCTAAGACTCCAGCACGACGTCTTCAAGTAGGACTCCATCCTGCTGGTAGTGGTGAGTATCCTCTCACTCATTCACCAGTATCTCTCCTCACTCATGCATGAGGTAGGGTGTGTGTGTGTGTGTGTGTGTGTGTGTGTGTGTGTGTGTGTGTGTGTGTGTGTGTGTGTGTGTGTGCTCACCTATTTGTACTCGCTTATTTGTGGCTGCAGGATCGAACGTTGGCTCTTGGATCCCGCCTCTCTAGCCTTCGGTTGTTTTAAAGCAATGACTACTGTCATTCTTCTCTATTATAAGTAGTTTTGTGTCGTCTTGACGCAGTAGAGAGCGCGGGGTCGTCTTGACGCAGTAGAGAGCGCGGGTTCGTCTTGACGCAGTAGAGAGCGCGGGTTCGTCTTGACGCAGTAGAGAGCGCGGAACGTCTTGACGCAGTAGAGAGCGTGGAACGTCTTGACGCAGTAGAGAGCGCGGGTCGTCTTGACGCAGTAGAGAGCGCGGGTCGTCTTGACGCAGTAGAGAGCGCGGGTCGTCTTGACGCAGTAGAGAGCGCGGGTCGTCTTGACGCAGTAGAGAGCGCGGGTCGTCTTGACGCAGTAGAGAGCGCGGGTCGTCTTGACGCAGTAGAGAGCGCGGAACGTCTTGACGCAGTAGAAGAGCGTGGAACGTGTTGACGCAGTAGAAGAGCGTGGAACGTGTTGACGCAGTAGAAGAGCGTGGAACGTGTTGACGCAGTAGGAGAGCGTGGAACGTGTTGACGCAGTAGAGAGCGTGGAACGTGTTGACGCAGTAGAGAGCGTGGAACGTGTTGACGCAGTAGAGAGCGTGGAACGTGTTGACGCAGTAGAGAGCGTGGAACGTGTTGACGCAGTAGAGAGCGTGGAACGTGTTGACGCAGTAGAGAGCGTGGAACGTGTTGACGCAGTAGAGAGCGTGGAACGTGTTGACGCAGTAGAGAGCGTGGAACGTGTTGACGCAGTAGAGAGCGTGGAACGTGTTGACGCAGTAGAGAGCGTGGAACGTGTTGACGCAGTAGAGAGCGCGGGTTCGTCTTGACGCAGTAGAGAGCGCGGGTTCGTCTTGACGCAGTAGAGAGCGCGGGTTCGTCTTGACGCAGTAGAGAGCGCGGGTTCGTCTTGACGCAGTAGAGAGCGCGGGTTCGTCTTGACGCAGTAGAGAGCGCGGGTTCGTCTTGACGCAGTAGAGAGCGCGGGTTCGTCTTGACGCAGTAGAGAGCGCGGGTTCGTCTTGACGCAGTAGAGAGCGCGGGTTCGTCTTGACGCAGTAGAGAGCGCGGGTTCGTCTTGACGCAGTAGAGAGCGCGGGTTCGTCTTGACGCAGTAGAGAGCGCGGGTTCGTCTTGACGCAGTAGAGAGCGCGGGTTCGTCTTGACGCAGTAGAGAGCGCGGGTTCGTCTTGACGCAGTAGAGAGCGCGGGTTCGTCTTGACGCAGTAGAGAGCGCGGGTTCGTCTTGACGCAGTAGAGAGCGCGGGTTCGTCTTGACGCAGTAGAGAGCGCGGGTTCGTCTTGACGCAGTAGAGAGCGCGGGTTCGTCTTGACGCAGTAGAGAGCGCGGGTTCGTCTTGACGCAGTAGAGAGCGCGGGTTCGTCTTGACGCAGTAGAGAGCGCGGGTTCGTCTTGACGCAGTAGAGAGCGCGGGGTCGTCTTGACGCAGTAGAGAGCGCGGGGTCGTCTTGACGCAGTAGAGAGCGCGGGGTCGTCTTGACGCAGTAGAGAGCGCGGGGTCGTCTTGACGCAGTAGAGAGCGCAGGGTCGTCCTGACGCAGGCGCTAAGAGACTCCGGGAACACATCCTGAGTTATGGTGGGGCGGACTCAGGCCTTTTTTTGGCGCCAATTCTGAAAAATGTTCGTGGGAACATTATCATAGAAAAATGGCCAATGATATGTTTGCTTGCGGCTGGCCGGGTTGGGTGGGGGGGAGCAGGTCTTCGGGCGGGATGGGGGACATGTGTGGAGGTGTTGGAACCGGATTGGGAACCGCGTGGGTTTGTGGCGTTCGGTTTGGCCACCCCCCCCTCCCCTCATTCCTCCAACCCTTACATCACCTCACCATCACTTCACCATCACTTCACCATCACCTCACCATCACCTCACCATCACCTCACCATCACATGGTAACCCTCGCAAGCCTACACCACATGGCTACTCCCCTCACCTCTCTTCAGTGTGACAAGAAAAGTGGAGAGACTGTATAAAAACGACTTAGCAAATAGTCAAGACCCAACCAAAACTGCTACACAGCATCACATCTGGATGAAAACAACGGTTTTCTTGAGGTTATCTTGAGATAATTTCGGGGCTTTAGTGTCCCCGCGGCCCGGTTCTCGACCAGGCCTCCACTCCCAGGGAGCAGGCCGTGACAGCTGACTAACTCCCAGGTACCTATTTACTGCTAGGTAACAGGGGCATCAGGGTGAAAGAAACTCTGCCCATTGTTTCTCGCCGGCGCCCGGGATCAAATCACAGGATCACGCGTCCAGTGTTCTGTCCGCTCAGCCACCGGCTCCCTAAAGCCCGTGAAAGAACAGGTGATGAAACTAAGAAAGGGTACACAGAGAATGACAAGGTGGTGTGTGAAGAGGTCAACAAGATATTCCAGGAGGTCTTCACAATTGAGCATGGAAACTAAGAGAAGCGGCAGTAAATCAATCAGCCTTGGAAGATTTTGAAATTGCCAAAGATGAGGTTAGGAGGTATCTGCTGGGTCTGAAAGTAGGAAAACCTGCAGGCGACGAGTTACAATAACGTGGCTAAAGTAAGTTGACCAGACCACACACTAGAAGGTGAAGGGACGACGACGTTTCGGTCCGTCCTGGACCATTCTCAAGTCAAGTCATTCTCAACCTTCTAGTGTGTGGTCTGGTCAACTAGGAAAAGCTGTTGGACCCGACAGAATCACACCGTGGATACTAAAAGGCGATGCAGAAGCACTTTGCACGACGCAACCCGTCCTCGCAAATTCGTATAGTCAATATTGACTTATTAAATAAATGCATAGGTGACATACTAAACATAATAGTTTCCGTTGAAAATCTTCGTAGAAAACACCGACCTTACCTAACCTACTTAGTATGTTAAGATAAGCATCTTATTGCTTCGTAATTACAATTATTACTTAACCTATACCTATAATAGGTTAAGTAACAATTGTAATTACGAAGCTATAAGATGTTTATTTTAACATACTAAGTAGGTTAGGTAAGGTCGGTGTTTTCTATGAAGATTTTCAACGGAAACTATTATGTTTAGTATGTCACCTATGCAGGTAACTAATAGGTCAATATTGACTATACGAATTTGCGAGGACGGGTTGCATGACTCTCTCTGTGGTGTACAATACGTCACCAGAAACAAGAGACCTACCAGAAACTTGGAAGACGGCTAACATAGTCCCAATATACACAAAAAGTGGAAGGCAAGAGGCATGGAACTACAGCCCGGTGTTCCTAACTTGTATACCATGCAAGGTGATGAGAAATGTGAGGAACCTAACCTAACCTTGTAACACACCACCAACATAGGTTCAGGGGTGACAAATTGTACCTCGCAGTGTTAATACAATTCTAACACCAGGTGACAGAAATTAAGCAAGAACGAGAAAGGTGGTCAGACGGCATTTTCATGTGTTGCCAGAAAGCATTTGACACAGTTCTTCGCAAGAGGATGGTGCATGTGTTGGAAAAACAGTCAGGAGTGACGGGCAGGCGAGGTGCTCCAGTGGATAAGGGAGCATAAAATATATATTTTATGTTTTAACATAAAACAGAGTTACTAGAAGGGAGTAAGACTTGAGACTTGCGAGATGTCACCAGCGTCGTCCTACAGGATACTTGTGTGGGAGGGACGCCAGCAGGTCGTGGCTGGGAGGGACGGCGGCAGGTCGTGGCTGGGAGGGACGCCGGCAGGTCGTGGCTGGGAGGGACGCCAGCAGGTCGTGGCGGGAAGGACGCCAGCAGGTCGTGGCTGGGAAGGACGCCAGCAGGTTGTGGCTGAGAGGGACGCCAGCAGGTTGTGGCTGGGAGGGACGCCAGCAGGTCGTGGCTGGGAGGGACGCCAGCAGGTTGTGGCTGGGAGGGACGGCGGAAGTTCGTGGCTGGGAGGGACGCCAGCAGGTTGTGGCTGGGAGGGACGGCGGCAGGTCGTGGCTGGGAGGGACGCCGGCAGGTCGTGGCTGGGAGGGACGCCGGCAGGTCGTGGGTGGGAGGGACGCCAGCAGGTCGTGGCTGGGAAGGACGCCAGCAGGTCGTGGCTGGGAGGGACGCCGGCAGGTCGTGGCGGGAAGGACGCCAGCAGGTCGTGGCTGGGAAGGACGCCAGCAGGTCGTGGCTGGGAGAGAACTAATATCGGTAAGAGCCGTCTGTCTGAGCCGCCTTCAATACGGTGGTGAAGTTTTAACTTCAGTGGTTCACCTCTAACTATTGGATTGTTGCTCCACCGCCGAGTCCCTCTTATATACACCAGAGTGAATGATTCAGACGACGTCACGCGACAGACTCCCTCCATGAAACAAAATACTTTCAACACCCAAATTTATTCCTCTGCAGAAGAAAATCTTAATTTGTTCTCTTATGTCTATACAACCAATACCTGGGGTTCTACTCTTAGTCGAACCTGAAGAAATCATTGGCATACACAAGGATCTTCTTCTGGTCACGACGGCTCGCCTTCCACCTGATGATCTCTTCGACATATCAGTTAGAGTAGCTATTATTGACCAGGACCTGCCTTACTCCAGCGAGCTCCTCCTCATCCTGCCTTACTCCAGCCAGCTCCTCCTCATCCTGCCTTACCCTAGCGAGGTCCTCCTCATCCTGCCTTACCCTAGCGAGGTCCTCCTCATCCTGCCTTACTCCAGCGAGTTCCTCCTCATCCTGCCTTACTCCAGCGAGCTCCTCCTCATCCTGCCTTACTCCAGCGAGCTCCTTCTCATCCTGCCTTACCCTAGCGAGGTTCTCCTCATCCTGCCTTACCCTAGCGAGCTCCTCCTCATCCTGCCTTACCCTAGCGAGCTCCTCCTCACCCTGCCTTACCCTAGCGAGGTTCTCCTCATCCTGCCTTACTCCAGCGAGGTCCTCCTCATCCTGCCTTACTCCAGCGAGCTGCTCCTCATCCTGCCTTACCCTAGCGAGGTCCTCCTCATCCTGCCTTACCCTAGCGAGGTCCTCCTCACCCTGTCTTACTCCAGCGAGGTCCTCCTCAACATGCTTCCGACTGCAGCTGTGTGAGGGCGCGGTTAACATAGACGTTAACAACACTCCGCTTAAACCTCTCAGGTATACATCCCTATGTTCCTTAGTGTAGACTAAATGCAGTGTGAAAACCACCATTCCTTTCCGAGACTGTCACGTCTAAGAAAGACAGGTTTCTCTTACTCTCCATCTTGTAAGTGAACTTTAGCACGGAACCTTGCTCGAATGCACCCTTAAGCTGTAGTAAGTGCTCAATATTAGATACCTGCTGGAATATGTCATCCACGTACTTGCAGTAGACGTCCGGATTTGGGCCCATGTCAACAAGGACTATCTGTTCGACGGTACCCATGTCAATAAGGACTATCTGTTCGACGGTACCCATGTCAACATTAGCAAATAGGACACCAATTGGCATAGCGACGCCATCTACTTGTCTGTACATGTGGCTATCTACATTTAAGAGGTCATGGGGGTCACATATCATCCCTCCCAATGAATTTGGGATGGTATAAATAGGAACTTATGAGCTGCCTCGTGTGGCCTTCTGCAGTTGTATTTGTTCTTGTATTTTTATACTTAAAAATGTTTCCAGCCGAACGCATCATTAATAGAATACACTTATTATATTTCACACCTTGCAACACGGATTTTGAAGCTAATCCAGAATCAGATAGGCAAGCCAATATCCAATCTGGCCATAACGCAAGCCAGGAGGAGATTCAGAGGAACATATTATCCTGTTTAGGGATTTTGTCATGGCAACGCGGAAAGAAATAAGACTCTTACTCCTGAATTCCATTATTCTCTTTCCCCCGCCGTCCAGAAAGAATATTCCCTAATCGGACGTCAAATCTCCCCAGAGAAATGGAATGGGAGATTTACCTTGGGATGTGGAAGAGGAGCCCGCTGCTGTTCCCCAGAACGCCTGGGAGGTCGTACAGCCACGTCCTCACACCTTTTCCACCACCTGTGGTCGTACTCCCACGAGCAGACGTCTCATCCAGTCGCTATTAATCAGCACCTCACAGCAGACTCGCCTCTCAGTTACTCGCTCACAGAACAAGATGAAAGAAAACATTACCGGACTTAAATTAGACCCGTCGTGCCGTGCAGATAATCAACGCTCCGAAGTTCTCAACGGCTTCAGCGGCTGACGAATCAGACTTAGACACACTACACATAGATACTGTAGATATAGATACCACCAGGCTCCTGCCAGAGGTTTAGGAGAAGTTGCATCACATGCCTCAAAAAATGTTCTTGATTTAGAACAATTCGACTTCAGAAGTTCAGAATAAACTTCTTTGTTTTTGGAGAGTAGAAAACGGGGTGTTTTTTCTCGTGTCTTAAACTATGTTAATATTAACATTCGATATTTCCTGATCACTTTAGCCAGGGAAAAAAGTGACCCTTATTTTCATATTACTGAAATCGGCTGCTCCATAAGTTGACCTACGTAGCCATGACAACTATAGCAAGACCGAATATAAAGGTCTACATCTGTCCTATATAGTCACCTGTATATAAAACACCTGACAGGTGTTTAACATCATAAGTAGATAACATAGAATGAGGCGAGTGAACGTGGAAACAAATATATAATTCGCTCTGAAAGAAGCTCATTTTATAACGGAATATAACGCAAATATATGTGACCAGAACCTTATATCAAGTCAACGTTCCGCACGCCTCCCTGGGCTTCCCTTGACGTTATACAACATATTGTATTTTTATGTATTATACATTGAGCATATTTATAAGCACAATCATGTTTGATAATGTTCATCCCCTGATTGTGTCACAGTAAGATAGCAAAGTTCACGTGCTCTTTGTTGATATCAGCTACTTGAGTTTTGGCTGCCTTTACCGGGGGTTTGGGTAGTGTTGGCTGCCTTTACCGGGGGTTGGGTAGTGTTGGCTGCCTTTACCGGGGGTTGGGTAGTGTTGGCTGCCTTTACCGGGGGTTGGGTAGTGTTGGCTGCCTTTACCGGGGGTTGGGTAGTGTTGGCTGCCTTTACCGGGGGTTGGGTAGTGTTGGTTGCCTTTACCGGGGGTTGGGTAGTGTTGGCTGCCTTTACCGGGGTTGGGTAGTGTTGGCTGCCTTTACCGGGGGTTGGGTAGTGTTGGCTGCCTTTACCGGGGGTTGGGTAGTGTTGGCTGCCTTTACCGGGGGTTGGGTAGTGTTGGTTGCCTTTACGGGGGTTGGGTAGTGTTGGCTGCCTTTACCTGGGGTTGGGTAGTGTTGGCTGCCTTTACCGGGGGTTGGGTAGTGTTGGCTGCCTTTACCGGGGGTTGGGTAGTGTTGGCTGCCTTTACGGGGGTTGGGTAGTGTTGGCTGCCTTTACCGGGGGTTGGGTAGTGTTGGCTGCCTTTACCGGGGGTTGGGTAGTGTTGGCTGCCTTTACGGGGGTTGGGTAGTGCTGGCTGCCTTTTCTGGAAGTTTGGGTAAGTACGCTGCCTGTCCCGGGGCAAGGGATAGGGTTGATTTACCTCTCCTGAGGTTTGGGTAATTCTTCGGAGCCTTTAAAAGTATTATATTCTTAAATTTTTTAAAATCTTTTTCTTCTTGTACACAAAGGTTTTAATGTTATTTATTTAGCTTGTTAACTTGTGTTATCTTGATATCTTTAGGTTATTTAGAGATGATTTCGGGGCTTAGCGTCCCCGCGGCCCGGTCCTCGATCAGGCCTCTTTTGTACACCCCCAGGAAGCAGCCCGTAGCAGCAGTCTAACTCCCAGGTACCTATTTACTGCTGGGTGAACAGCGTCATCAAGGTGAAAGAAACTCTGTTCATTTGTTCCACCTCCGGTGGGGATCGAACCCGGAACCTTAGGACTACGAGTCCAGAGCGCTGTCCACTGAGCTGTCAGGGCTCCGGCTGCTGTGACTAC
>WNGS01145354.1:1139846-1159735 GCA_020271785.1 Procambarus virginalis
CGGGTTATACAAGATTCTAAATGATTCCTTACACAAGCTTCTAATGGCAGTTCTGATGTTTTCCAGCCTTGCATACGCCGCTGATGTTACCTTTTTAGATGTGGGTTTCAGGGGACAGGTCTGGTGTGATATCTAACCCCAGATCTCTCTCTCTCCCTGGCTCCCAAGGATTTCTTCTTCCAGTTGGTACCTTGTGTTTGGCCTCCTGCTCCTTACGCCTATCTTCATCACTTTGCACTTGCTCGATTTAAACTCTAGTAGCCATTTGTTGGACTATTCCTTCAGTCGGTCCACGTTATCTTGCAGCATCTTGCTGTCCGTCTCTATCTTAATCTTTCTCATAATTTTAGCATAATCAGCTAACATTGAAAGGAATGAGTCTATACCCTCTGGAAGATCATTCACGTATATAAACAAAATGAAAGGTCTAAGTACAGAACCCTGAGAAACTCCCTGGTGACATCACGCCAGTCTGAGGTCTCACCCCTCACAGTATGTACTCACCTATTTGTGCTTGCGGGTATGTAAGACCAATACAGGAGTATGCGGCTCCAGCGTGGAGTACGTATCTAGTATTTGACTAGTCCCCGATCTGAAGGGTATGAGCTACGAGGAAAGATTACTGGAGCTAAACCTCACTTCACTGGAAGACGAAGAGTTAGGGGAAACATGATCACTACCTATAAAATTGACAGAGTTGATAAAGATAAACTATTTAGCACGGGTGTACGTAAACAAGGGAACTCAGGTGGAAACACAATATCCAAATGAACCATACGGACGTTAGAAAGAACTTTTTCAGTGTGGGAATTGTTAACAAAAGAGAATGCATTAGGCAGTGATGTGGTGGAGGCAGACTAAATACATTTTCAAATGTAGATATGATGTGTATCAGTTGATTAACAGTTGTAAGGTGGGACCAAAGAGCCAGTGCTCAACCCCCGCAAGCACAACCAGGTGAGTACAATTAGGTGAGTACACACTTACAGAGTGTAGTGAACACATAGACTTTCGCTCATAGGTCTCTGTGTCCTTCTGTGTTCCGCCTGTTGATATGGAACTGCTGATTGGTTTATGATCATATGTCACGGTATGGCAAAGAGGTATAACCGATTTTGCATGGCGAGTGTTTACATAATTCCCAACATCGTCACATCTCACCAGGGCCCACACCAATCAGAGGCTCCCCAATTTTTTTCACCTTTGTCACCTCCATGCGGTTATCTAACTGAAAAGAATATATTTCACACCTCACAAAGGCAACGTGACAGAAGCCCAATGTTTATTCAGATATCACTCACTGCTTGGCTATACCCACTCTGCATAATTTTCATTTCAAATTAAGAATAGAGAGATATGTTATCCAAGAACTCTTTAGCCGAATTATTCTCGGAGGTTTCTGCCCATCTCCCTTTCACCCAAATATGATCGCCTCGTTCCACAGTCGATTGCCTTTGTGTTCGCCCTTCATAAAACTTTCAATCACTCGCTGCTCTTGTTACCTCTTTCTTACCCTTTATTTCCCTTGAATTGCACGCAGATTCATCAACCCTTCACTTGCTCTTCATCTCAAAAATCTCAATCTCCTGACTCAGCGCAAGAGGGGACTGCTTTTGCCTCCTCCACTGCTTCCATAAGCACCTACATGTTCCTGTTTAATTTCTATTTCGTGGAACTACGAGGATGAAAGAGGTTCATGAACTCTTCCTTTAAGCCTTCACATCAAGTGTCAGCTCTGTGGTCATGTTTTGTATCATTTGTCACTCAAACTTCGGAATATTGGTATGTGTTGGCATAAAGAAGATCTTAATATGTCTCTGTTACTTTTCTTCGAGAATAACAAAACTAAATCTATTCTATAGAGAATGTCTATGTGTTTGTCTGTCTAAGGTTAGAGGCCAGGTGCTTTAATGGGAACTGTCATAACGGAGGTCTGGATTGGCACCCATGCATTGAACGCGGTTCTGCATCAATATCCACAGACTTCATGAACTCGGTGGATATTGAACGTGCAACCACACGACCGTAGAGTTTATGAATTAGTTCAAATAAATAGTGTATTCGTATTTTGACATTCGAACATACGTAAAACGTATGTTCGAATGACCGATTTGCATTCTGGTAGCAACCCTTTGCTTACAGCATGGAGAAATGGTGAAGGAAAAATGGTTCAGGATGGGGGTGATCCATAAAACGTTATGTGGGGGATTAACAGGGAGTGTGTATGTGGGGCCTATTCGGATGTTGGAGACAGGAATGGCTTTATAGAGACAAGGTGGGGGGGGGATGGTTAGGCTGTGTTTGGGGGCAGGCGGAGGGCTAGATAAGGTGCGTATGGGGAGGGGGGAGATAGAGAGGGTAAGTGAGGGGGAGATGGGTAGGGTGTGCTGGGGAAGATATGGTATGGTAAACATGGGAAGAAAGCACTAAGCCACTATACTATGTAGCACACGGAAAGGATATGATAACAAGGAGCTGGGATAGGACTCAGAGAAGGAATAGTGCCCAACAACTTAGACCATCGGGATCGAGCGCCGACCACTTGACCTTCGCTGTACCGACCAGAACAAGAGGATGTGAAGATATAAGGATAGTGTAGTCTACAACTGGTCACAATCCATATCCTCATTTAGCTTCTCAAAACCATCCTCCCTCGACAATAAGTATTATATGCTGCCTAGCTAGAACAGAGAAAGCTCGACCTCCTTATCGCCTGACATATACATAATTTCACAAATGGATGGCGACCAAAACATATTGTCACTTTAAGTTATAATCATTGAATTTTTTGGCTAATACCACACAAAAATACTTAATAAAAGTAAAGAATTTTCACATTGCTACAGATAACTAAACACAATAGCCTGTAACGGATGGTGATGTTGTGTTCCTTGACTTTAGCAAATTTTTGATGCAATGCCATACGAGACTGATTAGAAAGATAGAGGCTCAAGGGATTTGAGTGCTATCATACGTTGATAAGGGTATGGTTATGTCATAAGGAAGAAAAATGTTATTATAATGAAGTTAGATCAGGTTGGAAACCGTTGAAGTGGGATTTATACATGCAAACTTCGAGGTAAACTTTTATCAAGTGGTATAATTAAAATAATAAAGTACCAATTAAAAACAACTAGATTAATAATACTTAATAAAAAATACAACGCTTCAAGTATTTATTAATCACAATATACCAAATTAATATAAAATGAACAGGGAAGTATAATTCATACTCACAAATTTTCCTTACACAAGTACATAAGCTTGTGGTTGCCCCTGAGGCACTCCAGTTTAAGCAGCTTGCACGCAAGTATGTTTAAGACTCATATTATTAAAATGAATTCACAGAATGGATTTCTATCCAAGGAACTTTTGGGGTCATTAGCTATAGAAAAACGTGTAAGCTCTTTAGAAAGAATTTTCCATTAATAAAGTGACCGAGAATCTACCATATTAAATATGTCATGCGTGTACTTGCATATTTAATTTCATATGTATTTACATCTAGTGTTTTTCAACTAAGATTTGATCTGTTTGGAAGATTACTTACGTAGGTTCCTCCAAGACTTAGGTGGTTGAAAAGAAAGATAAGTTTGCATAGAGCAGACTCAGGGAACAGTGCCCCAAGAGCCTGCCCTGCTTCTGGAGAGGACAACTCGTTAGTTTTCCTTTCAGAGAGCACTATGAGGTCCTCTGAAGAGCTCAGGTAAGAACGAAACCATTTTGAAAGCTTTATTTTTTAAATAAAATAAATAAAAGTAATATATGACTAAATAAATAAATAAGTACAAAGGTGAACATGTAGTTTACTTGTATAAGAAATTAATAAAGTACAAGTTCAGAATGATTGGAAAAGTTGAGAATCAGTGATTAGTGAGTTTATAGTCAGTAATTGGTGAATTCAGGGTCAGTGATTATTCAGGTCAGATCAGTGATGGGAATGTAATATCAATGATTGGTGAGATTAGAGTCATTGTATTTTTATATATGGACTCAACACTAATGTCTTCTCAAGAGATTTTTTTTCCAAAGGTTTTGTAGACATGTTGATTATTATTGCATCCAGAGGGCAGCAACTCTATAGTTTTGTACATTAAAATTCTTGACTTTCCATGACTTTATACGATGAGTTAACTTGCTAAAATTTGTGAAAGGCACAGGAAAGTGTCTTTCTCAAGAACTTCACTCCATCAGCAATGACTCTATGCTAGACTGACTCACATTTGGAACAAGTTAGCTCAACATGTTGATACTCTAGAAATCAATTCAATTGACCAGTTGAAGGCTTTAGCACACTGTTGGCTCTTCGTCCATCTTGTTCCCTGTTTGATTGTTACTTAACATTAATTTTTTGTCGTAAATAACACAAATAATATCATCATTAAATCACCTTAACCTTCGTTTAAAATATGCGAGAGAGAGAGAGAGAGAGAGAGAGAGAGAGAAGAACGCCAACGGAAATTCAAAAGAATTCTATTTCTGAGCTCTCTTTTTTGCCTCATTATCAAGCACGTCTTAACTTTGGTCATTAAGATGAAATCAGACGTCTTGGTCCGCAGGTCTTCGTTTTCCCCATAATGCCCCAGTGAAGGGCTTACTGAGGACTTAGCTTCCAATGTGGCTGAGGTCACGGTCAGAGTGAGGAAGGTCATGGAGGAATTTAAGAGCACCTGTAATGATTAATGGGTTTACAGCACTTGAAAGTCATTACATATTTATTTTGGAATTTATGGTTAAAATAGTTTTGTGAAGGAACCCACAAACACACACACACACACACCACACAACACACACACACACACACAACACACACACACACACACACACACACACACACACACGCTTAGGGGTAGGAAGCAGGAGACCAGATACAAGGTATCATTTGGGAGATGAAATACTTCAAGAGTCAGAGAGAGAGAAAGACCTGGGGGTTGATATCACGCCAGACCTGTCCCCTGAAGCTCATATCAAGAGGATAACATCAGCAGCATATGCCAGGTTGGCTAACATAAGAACGGCCTTTTGAAACTTGTGTAAGGAATCTTTCAGAACATTATATACCACATATGTCAGACCAATCCTGGAATATGCGGCTCCAGCATGGAGTCCCTATCTAGTCAAGTATAGACTAACTGGAAAAGGTTCAAAGGTTTGCCACCAGACTAGTACCCGAGCTGAGAGGTATGAGCTACGAGGAGCGACTGCAGGAATTAAACCTCACTTCGTTGGAAGACAGAAGAGTTAGGGGGGACATGATCACCACATTCAAGATTTCAGGGGAATCGACATGGTTGATAGAGACAGGCTGTTTAACACAAGGGGCACACGCACTAGGGGACACAGGTGGAAACTGAGTGCCCAAATGAGCCACAGAGATATTAGAAAGAAATTTTTTAGTGTCAGAGTGGTTGACAAATGGAATGCATTAGGAAGCGATGTAGTGGAGGCTGACTCCATACACAGTTTCAAGTGTAGATATGATAGAGCCCATTAGGCTCAGGAAACTGTACACCTGTTGATTGACTGTTGAGAGGCGGGACCAAAGAGCCAGAGCTCAACCCCCGCAAGCACAACTAGGTGAGTATACCACACACACACACACACACACACACACACACACACACACACACACACACACACACACACACACGCTGTTACCTAACAGTAAATAGGTACCTGGGAGTTAGACAACTGTTACGGAACTGCTGCCTGCGGTGTGTGCGTGTGTGAAAAAAACAGTAGTTAGTAACAGTTGATTAACTGACAGTTGAGAGGCGGGCGGAAAGAGCAGAGCTCAACCCCGCAGGCACAACTAGATGAATACAACTAGGTGAACACACGGGCATGAGATGACCGCCACAGTTCTCGCAGCAGTTATCAGTCTCTCGAAAAGATGACCGCCGTTATCATCAGTTCCTTGAAGAGATAACCGCCAAAGTTATCAGTCTCTGGAAGAGATATCCGCAACAGTTATCAGTTCCTAAAAGACATGACAGCCACAGTTATCATTCTCAAGAAGAGATAACCGCACCAGTTACCAGCTTCGAAACAGGCGCTGGCCAGGTTCTGAAGGTCCAGCTACAAGTGTTTCTGAGAAAGAGCTCATATACACACTTGATAAAACCTTTCCGCAAACGACATTTCCTTAGAAGTCGTTAGTCGTACCACCATAAACATGTTTGTATGCTATGCACTCCCAGTGTGCATACGTGTATGTTACACACACGGAGGTTGTATTCATGGCCTGAACTATATAATTATTATTGTTAAAAAGATTAATCTTTTTTTATTATTAAATGATTGAGAAAGACCAGTTTCAATAGAGTTTTGTATGTTGTGTGTTGTGCTTACTGTGTTTCTTGGGTGTTCCTATCCCGTTTCAGTTCCAGAATTCAATGTTCCCGGGGCATTGATAACACGAGATAACATTGGTATATAAAGCATCAATTATTAGTTTAAACTGATGAAAAATCTATCCATCACAAGGCATGTGAAAAGTTTATCATTTCTGCTCAAGAGCACCACCGCCTCCAGCATCCCCATCATTATCACCTAAATCCCTCATTACCACCGTCTTAATCACCAATATTATCACCAACATTACCATCAACGTCACTGATATCCTTAACATCAACCCCACTCTCACCAACACCACTCTCACCAACACCACTCTCACCAACACCACTACCACCAGTATCCCCAACACCCCCCCCCCCTCTCACCAACGCCAACATACGACACGAAGAAGCGAACAAACATGCATCAGTTCCCATGTCCCAGAGCCACTGAACTCATAATATTTCCACAAAAGAGTAATATGAAGCAACTCCACATTACTCAAGCATCAAGAACATAACAATACTCAACTGTAATATGTATTTACATTCCGTCTGATGCTGCCTATTGTGCTACGAAAATTTTCCTAATGAATTCAAGTTTTCAAAAGAAAAATATATACCTAAATTTAATATTTGTTCAGATTTTCCACAAACAGAACAATGTGGAGCTTACATGCAATTATCAGTCATTACCATAAGATGTCTTGAAAGAATTGAGACACTTAAATGCCTTCCCGAAGGGCTCACCGATGTTTCCAGTGATATCCTCCAAGCAAACAAACATGAGTAACATCCTTCAGGCAAACAAAAAAGATGAAAAACGACCCTCAAAGCAACGAAAAAGATGAAAAACACTCTCAAAACAATGATATATATGAAAAATATTCTCAAAATAGAGATATATATGAATAACACCCCTCAGAGCAAAGAAAACCATTAATTTCACCTTCAAACCCTGGTGAAGAGAATTTGCTTCTGATCGCTAATGCTTGGTTGCTCGGACTGGTGGTCTTCAGTGACTGTTGTCATTCACAACCTCCAAACATACTCGCTACGCTCGTATTACACCGGGAACAAAATATACATTGTAAGAAATCTCTAGTTTCCCTTTCGCTGGCATCAGTTGCTCCTTGTTCATTTGTAACTTTAAAATATCGATAGTTTCTTACAATTTCATACCCGTTCCTTGCCGGTCCTCGACCACAATACGTCTCTTAAACCATTTCGCAGCTTGACGGTGATTTGTTTTTAATAAAAATGAAATGCGCGTCAGCATCGCTGATTCCATGAACGGAAAACACACCAAGCTGAGGAAACAACTTAGTCTGATATGAAAAATATACGCGAATGTTTTACAAGGAACTGCTGACAGAAGTTTAAAAGTATATTTTCCGAAAACCCATTACACCTTGGATATTCTGAAACGGTTCATATTTATACAAAAATTTTGGATTTTTAAATCGTTCATAAAGATGCCGAGTTCCCGGAAACGTTGTTAAAATTTTATATATAATGCTCAGGGTTTTGTAGCCCTTTACAATGCATCGATGACCAGTTGGTATATTTTGAAGAGGATCTGCTCTCGGAGCAGACTCTGAAGGGTGTATTCTGCTCTCAGACACACAGTGCTTCAGAGAGACTTCCTCGGTACATAAAAAGTGTCTTTCACTCAAATGGAGATCTTAGCCATCAACAAAGAATGTCTTTGACAGCCAACAGGTATCTTGGTCGGTACAAAATAGGTTCATGCTCGCTAACAAAGGATTTCTAACCCGGTAGCAGAGGTTTCCTTGCTCGCTAACAGCCTAACCACTTAGAATGGACGGTAGAGAGACGGTCTTGCAGGTCCTCGTTCAATTCCCTACCGGCCATGTGGTTCAGCACCGTTCCCTTCCCTCCGCTCAACACTAGATCCATATCACCATCGTGCTGAGACCTAGCGTGCATGAGCGTGTGAGAAGACCTAGCGTGCATGAGTGTGTGAGGGAGAGTCATAGCGGGTTAGAAGAGATCGTTGAGGTAATTTCAATTTCAGACGAATACATGACAAGAAATTGTCATGACAATATGACATGGCATTAAAATATGACATTGCATTAAATGAATCATAGCTGACGGGGTGTAACTTAGGAGCTGGTCCTTTCTCCCGCAGTCACGCCCAGATGGGTGCAGGAGCAGGCCCAGATGGGTGCAGGAGCACGCCCAGATGGGTGCAGGAGCACGCCCAGATGGGTGCAGGAGCACGCCCATACTGGTGCAAGGACATTCCATATGTCCAATACCATATTGGTATTGCAGAGGTACATTCAAAACGAATGTTCATGTAACAGAGGTGTATTCCGGCCGCAACCTCTTGATTACAGTGGTGTAGGTAGTGACTGAAAGAGAGAGTATAAACGACAGAGAAAGAGGAACTTGAAAGTGGGAATATCGTGTTGGTAGTGTACTCTCTGATGGTAGGAAGGCGTGGGGAGGGGTGGAAGCCCAGAAGGGAAAGGCGAGAATATAAAAGGGCCGGAAAAGATGAAGTGGAGGGAGGTAAAGTAACCGGAGGGGAGTGGAATAGAAGTGGAAAGGGGCGAGCAAGTGAGCCTGTTTGTCTTTTTATGATATATGGTGAGGAGGGTAAGCTATATGAGGGGAGAGATAAGGGTTGGGACAGAGACAGACAGACAGTCCGAGATTACTTGGTGTAAACTTTATTTCTTAAGCTCCGCCTCATGTTTGTATATGCAGTTACTTGTTAGTGATTAGCGTAAGGGGCAGTGTTGTTAATTACGGCACTGACGTGGGAACACACTGCCAATTCTTCGGACGAATTCCTAGTATCTACCACTGTATTTGTTGAAGAACTCGTTCATAATCTATTTTCGCAGCAACATTCTCGTTAATATGATCCTGTGGCCACTTGCCTTACGTGTTGGGAGTGTTAAAATACTTTCCCTGTTTTTCCGTAAACTATTATTTTTATGTAAATGACTATAATATCTGCTCTTTTATTTTTAACATTTTGGTGTCTATTGCGGGAGACTATTTCGCATTTGGATGCATTGACAATGAGGCCCAAGGCTGCTTCTTGCTTGAAGATTTGTTTTAATTAGGATTACTTATTTTCTCCAAAATGGTATCTAAGGTTCCAGCGAGAGTTCCATCTTCCAGGTACCAGATGTTTAGCTCGCTTGTCAGACTATCAGTGACTTTTTCCTTGTTTGTTTATATTTTCTTTGTTACATTTTTTCATTAAAACTTCTCGAGCGTTGTCAGATATTCATCGATGAGTTCACGTAATTACTCTTCTCCTAATCCATTTACGATTAATCACCCAACATGTGGTCATTCTATATATGATAACATCCTGTACGATGTTATCGCGGCCTGAGTGTTAGTGTAGTTTCCATGTGGGGTTCAGCGCTCTGATCAACTGAGACCCGTCAATTTATCTCCCCTTCTCTGTGAACTTCAAACAACCAGCATCTACAACTCTCAATCTTTCCCGCCCTGTATTTCAACTTTGACTTTAATATTACCATCATTGAACTCCCTTAATGGAATCACCAATCCACATAGTCCCGAGTAACTATGATACAGGACTTTAGTCTTTCACGAAATAATCTATTTATTTAATCTGCATTATTCAACCTATGGAGCGCTAGCTTGTCGTTCCACTTTCAATTATGTAGAGCGCCAACACAAAAAAGTTCATGCATTTTGTACATTCCATTAGTTTGTGTTCATTTAGTTACTACAGTTTTGACTACATGCATGACCCCTGCATGCATGGCTTTTTCATTTCATGGTACCTGAAAGTGATCTTTATGAAATTTATCTTATTCACATTCACTTGACCCAATAAAAAGATCTAACTCACATTCACGTGACCCTATAATACAGATCTAGTTCACACTCACTTGACCCCTTGAAATAGATCTAACTCACATTCACTTGACCCCTTGAAATAGATCTAACTCACATTCACTTGACCCCTTGAAATAGATCTAACTCACATTCACTTGACCCCTTGAAATAGATCTAATTCACATTCACTTGACCCCTTGAAATAGATCTAACTCACATTCACTTGACCTCTTGAAATAGATCTAACTTATATTCACGTGACCCCATGAAACAGATCTAACTCAAATTCACTTATCAATTTCTAAAGGCACCGTGCAGTTGTAATTTTCTGATCTGTGTTCACAAGCAACCACGACAAATATTTATTAGCATGCTAATAACACTCCAAATGTTCAAGTAAATACAACTGGTTGAAGAACTTGTGTTGTTGAAGGACTCTTAACACTAATCTCATACACAACACATCTTCTCATATGCAACTCATTTTCTCACATGAAACTCATCTTTTACACAATTTTTTACACAACTCATCTTCTCGTACACAACTTATCTTCTCATACTCAACATCTTTTCATCCCTCATATACACATTATTCACTTTGTTCTTGGGGATGCTGTGAACTACTCGCAGGCTGTGTTACTGTTGATGGTGAATTTGCTGATGTTGTGGAAGTGCAGGAGAGGAAGGGGAGGAGAGAGAGAGAGAGAGAGAGAGAGAGAGAGAGAGAGAGAGAGAGAGAGAGAGAGAGAGAGAGAGAGAGAGAATGTGTATCATCCACATACTGGAATCTTCAGTAACTTGGCAATATACTCATGGAAAGTCATTTGGTCTTAATATATTTTACTTTTCGAAGAGATGCCAGAATTCTCTCATATCAAAGGATATTAATTTTGCGCGTATCTGAAATGTTTCCGTAAAGTTTACAGTCTGAGAGACTTTCCCCGTGTGCTCGTAACATTACATTATGATGAATATCAGAATAATATCATGGAACATCAAGCGATTTAAAGGAGAGCAGAAGCATTTTTGTGGATTGTTTGGATTTTGTGGATTGTGGTGTCCATGTTGGTGGGCTAAATCCTCACTAATATTTCCTGAACTGAAAAAACTACATTCTCCACTCTGTAACCCGTCTTGAGGCCAGGCTAATTAAAGCTGCAGCCGTCTCCCTTAGATGCATTCCTTAGTCTTAACATACTGATAATTAGCAATAGGTTTGTTCTCATTTATATATTAATATTACTTAATGTTAAAATTCTGTGTATAGTAGGGTGTAGGTTAGGTGATTAGGTTCTGTTGGTGATTATTCGTATTTAAAGTACGTGGATGAAGCATTTACAGAGTTGCAATTCGAACAGAAGTTGTCAGCTAAATATTGTTCTAGAAATGTTCGAACGTCAGTTTTGAGTCGTGTGTAAACCGTTTTTCATTCATAATCAGGAGGATTGGCGACTGGATTAACGAGCATTTGGACTTTGTTGATGAGGACGGGCTGCCCATCCGGTGCTGATTTCGATCAATTATACTTCGGAACACTTTCAGTCTTCCAAAATACTTACATTCTTACAGAAGTCTGAGAATTTCCTAGAAAGCATAGGACAATCGTTCAAAATTATTCATCACTACAGGGAGAAATTTCATCTGAAAAGGCATAAGGGGTTCCCCCCTTTCTTGGGACATCATGGTATCCACACCTTGGGACATCGGAGAGTGTCACCCCTTTGAGACATCAGAAGGGACGACACCATGGTGAATAAGCAGGATGTCCACCCCTGGACATCCAGGGTATATTAAGTGTGGTATATTAGCAAGTAGTGTCCACCCATTGGGACATCTCGTTTCGCTAGCTCATTATCACCACCCTTCCCTCTCCCTTCCCTCCTTCTCCATTCTTTTATTGCCTTCCCCGGGTCATCTCCACCTCTCAGGGTTACCACCAACCCCCTCCTCTTCCCCAGCCCCCAATCACTCTTTAACGATATCCCCCTTCGTGCTCCCGCCTCATACCCCCCCTATCCCCATCCACCCCCGATCCCAACACTTCTCACCTTTCCTTCTCCCCTCTCCAGTATCCATCCCTCCCTACCCTACCAATCCCCCACCCACGTATCAGCCATCCCCATCACCCGCCTACTACTCTCCTTCCCTCTAAGGGTCATTGCCCTTCCCACCCCCTTAGCCTACACGGTTGCTACATGCCAAATTCGCCAACAGTCAACAGGAAGTTATATAAACAAACTATGGCCCATCTCTCCCTCTGCAACTCGCAGCTTCAGCAACTCACGTCTCAGTCAAGATGGAAACTCACATTTTCCATAAAGTTTCCAGACCCATTAGCTTAAAACAGATCAAACTTGTGGCCCAAAAAAGTGCTTTTATTTTTCCAGGCAAGAGGAAAAATGCTGGTTTGTAAAGTCAATTTAGTGGATTTGGGGAGACTTTGAGGACTTGAGAGAAGTGAGATCGAGGTGCTGGGTATCCCTCATACATAGAATGAGGAGGTGTAGGTGTCCCTCATACACTGAGTGAGGAGAAATACTGTGCATCCTTCATACACTGAGGAAGAACACTGGGTATCCCCCACACACTGAATCGCAATCTGAGCTCAAGGTTAGAGAACTGGAGAAAAAGAGACTTTTTATATCAGAACAGAAAGCCCTGTTCAGAGCGAGGTTCAGTGTCACAAAACCTGATACGAACTATTTTATTTGCAAGTTTTAGCTTTCAGTTTTGAAGGAAATATTGCGCTCTATTAGATTACCTGCCAGCAAACACACCAGTCATCCCTCTCGCCCTGCCACAACCAACAGAAAATGGTGTACTAATGTAACCAGCGAGAGACTTGCCACCTTTGTAATGATCAGGTGATAGTTACCAATATGAGTCTCTAGATTTACCGAAATTCTAAAAAGCCAGCTTGAAAGGAGAAAGGAGAGAGAAGGGAGATAGAAAGGAGAGAAGTGAGTGAGAGAATTGGGAGAGGAGAGAAGAAAGAGGAAGGGAGAGAGAGAGAGTGCTGGCACTACCTAATAAAAAAAAACGCTGCTATTGCCCTGATATTGCTGGACGAGAACGGGAGATAGACAAAGGGGAATTAGATGTTCATGTATTTACAGGACAGGAGTAAACATGACTAATGGATAAATGATCCTGATCCTCTAGCCTGAATAAACAGAAAAATCAATAGAGTTCACTACTCACGGGGGATAAATGGAGCAGTGTGCTCCGAATGACTCAGCTACTGATATCAACTTTTTCTGGGAGGAATACTTGACAATTAAGGGCACTAGGTTAATAGGTCAAATAGGTCCTGATCGCGCACACACACACACACACACACACACACACACACACACACACACACACACACACACACACACACACACACACACACACACACACACACACAGTTCTCAGTTCAACCAGCATATATACATTTTCTTCTGTCCATGGTGGACAGAAGAAAGTGAACATATGCTGCTTAGCATTATAAATGTGTGGCCACATTTTGTGGTATTAAATAATAATAAAAAATTTGTTATTCTCTGTCTTCAGTCTCAACTTGATCTTGTATACAACTGTGGAGATCCTACTGCATCATTTAATGTAGAATAGTTATTCGCAGCAGATTATTATGCTTTCCCACATATTATTAGACCTTGGAATGTTTAAGTTTGGACTTAGGGTTTTTTTTTGTGCTTTCTTCAAAATTAATATTACAGCAAGTGAGCAATGTTAGCTGCTGCCGTCAGTTTTTGTACGCTCGACAGGACAGTTGCTACAAGTACTCTCCTTTGTGGAGGACAAGTTGTGAAATAACTGTTTTTGTCGTATGTAAGTGTCTTTGTGCGAACAACCACGTTGCGGTACGTTTGATGGGTTGTGCGATCAGTGTCTGTGTCGCAGTGTCTTCGTGTGAATGTTTAGTTATGACATTATATCCTCTTGTATCGAAAACAGTGCAGTAGTGATCTTTTGATTCCCATCATCAATCGCGATCGATGTCATCAATCATAAATAAATGATTGAGGGATCACTGGGTGGAACGAAATGTATACCGAGAGCATTAACGTCCAGTAACTGGGAGGAATGATGGACTGAGACTTATTCATCCTACACCATACAGGAGAGTAATGTAACTCATGACATTAAACAATGAACACGAAAAGTGTGAACAATATTTTCTAAAGCTTAATGCATTATATGATAATATAATACGTCAAATTTATTTAGTTTGAACCACATTGCTCTACATCTGGTTATTGCAGCCACAAATTGTTGCAATTGCTCCAATTGCTGCATTTGTACCAATTATTACGAATGAACCGTCTGGTTCACAGGTTGGTTAGAACGACGAGTTCATGAAAATGTGACGGAGAAACCTGGACTCCAAACTTGCGAATGGATTCTGAGATATCTTGAGCAACAAGAATGACTTCTCCAGACTTCTCGAGAGCAAAGTTGTGGATTATATTGAAATTTCCAGCGAAATGGTCCAAGGCAACCCATGAGATGCGTGTAAATATACAGCCCATCCACATGTTTAGTTAGTACTTATATTAACAATAAACACCTTATTACATATATTAACTAATGGATAATTAGAACGTAAAAATCGTTACTAATAAATTTGGATAAACCGGAAAAGGTTTTGTATTAATGTTGCAAAGACAGGCTAAATTTACCTAACCTTCCTAGGCCTAATCTGATGCGAAATATAGAATATATGTGCTATATTAGGCCTAGGAATATTAATGTTTGTTTTTAGCTTTTTTTCGGATTATATAAAGTGAATAGTATCAATTTCTACTATCTAATGGCGTCTTGCGTCAATGTTTGTACTGTAGTGCACATACTTACAAGAAGTGCTATCTAAACAGGAAAATGGGTTGAATATATATATATATATATATGTGTGTGTGTTCTCTGTAAACTGTAGCATTGCAATAAAATAAAAACAAAACATACAAAAAAATATAGGGGTGGTAGGAGAAGAAAAGAATTACGTATTCAGTGAGAATCACAAGATCTTCTCTGAAATGCTCTTTGTTTTTCTTCTTCGAGGATGTGGGTCCCTCAATTGCACCAGAGGTGGTACCCCTTGTATATATATAATATAATATATATATATATATATATATATATATATATATATATATATATATATATATATATATATAATATGCAATTAACGATCACGAAACACTGATCATTGGTATGCGGAAAATCCACAGTATGAAAAATCCACAAAACCCATGGTAGAAAATTCATAATATGACTCTTAAAGATGAAGCCCTCCTCCAGAAACAATAGTTTTTTTATTGAAACTATTTGATCGAACGTACCAATATGTAGTGATGGACCACGAAAAAAGTTGACTTTTTCATTATTGAATTCGATCAAATAGGAAACATTTTGAACATCAATATTAATATTGAACCTAACCTAACCTCTCCTTACAATGGTAGGCCTAATACCCCATTAAGTCTATTATAGTACATATATGTGCTGTACAAGGCCCTGGAATATTTGTTTGATTTCAGGGTTATTTTTTCCGAACTCAAAAATTAAAAGAACGAGTCAATTTGGTTGTCCATCACTACATATTGGCACCTCCGACCAAATAGTTATATAAGTACCGTCATTTCAGACAGATGTGCTGGAAAGACAGGAGGCTTCCACCTCCCTTGAAGTGGGTTATGAGTTATTAAGTTCGAAGGAGTTAGGGCAAAGAGCGGCTTCGCTTCGAACTTTTAAGCTTTCAAAGGATTAAAACTGAATTTCATTTATTTTACTGAGCTATTTGTATTTATTTTCATTTTAGTTTCTTGCTATCAAACGCCACTAAGCAGGAGCTCAGGTAATGAACGCCACCAAGCCAGGAGCTCATGTAATGAACGCCACTAAGCCTGGAGCTCAGGTAATGAACGCCACCAAGCCAGGAGCTCAGGTAATGAACGCCACCAAGCCAGGAGCTCAGGTAATGAACGCCACCAAGCCAGGAGCTCAGGTAATGAACACCACCAAGCCAGGAGCTCAGGTAATGAACGCCACTAAGCCAGGAGCTCAGGTAATGAACGCCACCAAGCCAGGAGCTCAGGTAATGAACGCCACTAAGCCAGGAGCTCAGGTAATGAACGCCACCAGCCAGGAGCTCAGGTAATGAACACCACCAAGCCAGGAGCTCAGGTAATGAACGCCACTAAGCCAAGAGCTCAGGTAATGAACGCCACCAAGCCAGGAGCTAAGGTAACGAACGCCACTAAGCCAGGAGCTCAGATAATTAACGCCACTAAGCCTGGGATCATACCTGAAGGCTTCAACACAATACTGAAGGCAACAGGACATTCAGTATGATGTGCTTCTTTCATTCCTCTCAACACAGATCACAGATTTTTGTCGATCTTCCAATAACGCTTCAGTGTGTTTTTATACGAAAAGACATGATAGAGAATGACTCCTTTGAAAGGAAAGAGTATTATCTATTAAAATCCTGACTTTAGTTTGAGTAACTTTAGTCTGTCCGAAATAAACATAATATTTAAATACCCATATGCAGAGTGAATACATCGCAATGCACACACAAACACACACATGCATCCTCCTCTTCCCCCTCTCTCCAAATGTCCCCCATCCCATCCTACCCCATCCTCTCCATCTTTCTCTTCCAACTCTCATCCAACACTCTCCCTCTGCCATCCTCACATATCTCCACCCCTCTCTTCCTCTCTCCCAACCTCCTCCTCCTCTCAATTCTCCGCTTCTCCTTCCCTCTCCTCCCCTCTGCACCTGTCTCCCCAGACCTCTCTCCTCCCCTCACTTCAGACATCCTCTGTTCCCTCTTCTCGTTTTAATGTATCTTAGTGTCAGAAAAAGTAACGAAATAAAGTTATTCAACCAGTCACCTTCACCGATTACAATGGGGGAAGTCACACTGTTTGGCCCGACCCCTCAATAGGACACATAGGACCGACCCCGACCAGCCTGTGTCCATCCCGCTCCCAAGAACATTAACCCTGTCAAGTTAGGTGAGACTACACCTTTAACTACGAAGGGAAAAAGAAACTAGAGTTGACTAGAGCATTTTTGCGTTAATCAACACATTATCTAACGTAAAATCTCTGAAATTTTAAATTATACTGGTATATATATAATTAGCAGGTCACACATCACCTTCCTACTAACCATATATATATATATATATATATATATATATATATATATATATATATTATATATATATATATATATATATTATATATATATAATATATATATATATATATATATATATATATATATATATATATTATATTATTTATAAACTCGAAACAAATTCGAATCCTTTTTCGCTTTGCGAGAATCATTGAGAGCAACTGACCTGGTTAATCTGAGCAAATGAGACCATTCTACCGCCTGAATCATTACCCTCTCACGTGTTCCAAGAGCCTCCCTTCCTGGCTGCTTCCTCAATTAGAGGATCCGATTCCATATTTTTAGTTTTTCCGTTTATGATACTTTTTTATTATCTGGTGATCCATGAAAGTAATATGAAATTTAAGTCTTGTTTCGTAACACATCATGTTCTATTAAATGTTTTTATTTATTTATAATACTTTTGTGTTATTTAAAAAAATGATCTTCTGTCTTTGCTATATCATTGGCAAACGTATGCATTTGCCATTTATATCAAACCTGTTTATTCATTTATTTTCCATGCACCCTCAGTCACGCCCGTCATTCATACTTTGTTTACCTGTTTCCTCTCCACCTCCTCTGAAACGCTGACATGTCTGCAATCTCTGCTCTTATTACCGTTGACTTGTACGGTGCAACATTGTAATGTTGATGGAAATATTATAAAGGGTTTAATTGTTAATGCAATGATATACGTGCATCTTGGAAGCGTTGTTATCATTGACAGGCGACGTTGGAGGAGACACTGAGGGAGCGGAGGAAATTATAACTCTATTTTCTGTCTTTCAGTCACATTTGTTTCTTTTAAATCTGAAGAGCTCTTCAGACCTAGATTTTCAAATTGCCTTTACAAGCATTCGTGTACAGCACTGATGACGGCTTTCTTTCTGTTCCTTCCTGATTTTTTCTATTTATCCTACTTTGTGTTCTCCTCACGCTCCATCTCCTCCTCCTCCTCCACATCTTTCTCTTCCTCCTCTGTTTCTTTCTCCTCCCCTTTTCCCTACTTATCTTTCCTCTCCGCCTCCTCCTCTTCCTCCTCAAAAATATTAGCCATGTGGTTCTCTTCCCCTACGAAGCCTCGCTGGTCAAAAGCACAAGAGTCTGTATGAATCTTCAAGAGGAAACTAGATTGTTTCCTCCAAGGAGTGCCGGACCAACCGGGCTGTAATGTGTATGTGGGCATGCGGGCCGCTCCAAGCAACAGCCTGGTGGACAAAACTCTCACAAGTCAAGCTTGGCCTCGGGCCGGGCTTGGGGAGTAGAAGAACTCCCAGAGCCCCATCAAGCAGGTATAAAGCAAGCACATCTTCCTCAGCTTCCCCCGTCCGTCTATTTCAGCCCGGACCTTCTGCTGCCGTCATCAACCATAATCATAACTTTCTTCATAAAACCGTTCCACTGCTTGTCTGTAAACACTCGCCGCCTCTACTTTAAAGGATATTATTAAAGTTTAGCATTACAGAGTGCAATTTTTCTTACTGCCAGAATTGGTATATTTTATCCGGATTTTTTTGTGTTTCGTATAGTTGAGTATTGCTACGTTATTGTTGTGTGGTCCAGTCATTGTGGGGAGTGGTGCAAGCGCTGTGTGGTGTATTGCAAGCAATGTGCGGTGTATTGCAAGCAATGTGTGGTGTAGTGCAGCACTGTGAGGTGTAGTTCAAGCACTCTGTGGTATAATTAGAAGCACTATGAGGTGTCGTATAATTATGGACCACAGTGCACCAGTAAACAAGTCTCAGGGCCACTCTACACCTGTACACGTGTCTCCAGACCACTCTACACCTGTACACGTGTCTCCAGACCACTCTACACCTGTACACGTGTCTCCAGACCACTCTACACCTACACCTGTCCACACGTGTCTCAAATACACGTGTCTAATCCACACCTGTACACGTGTCTCCAGACCACTCTACACCTGTACACGTGTCTCCAGACCACTCTACACCTGTACACGTGTCTCCAGACCACTCTACACCTGTACACGTGTCTCCAGACCACTCTACACCTGTACACGTGTCTCCAATCCACTCTACACCTGTACACGTGTCTCCAGACCACTCTACACCTGTACACGTGTCTCCAGACCACTCTACACCTGTACACGTGTCTCCAGACCACTCTACACCTGTACACATCTCCTGGCTACACCTGCCCCACCAATAACCATCAGCGGTGGTAGGTGTAATTGGTTATAAAGGGGGAAGGTCCTCGCTAGTTGCACACGCCACTCACCTTACGGAATGTCTTTATTAAAGGTCAACAACAGGTGAGGGGAGAACTGTGTTGACGAGGGGAAGGGTAGTGGTGGTGAGGGGAGGGTGGTGGCGATGGGGAGGGTGGTGGTGATGGGCAGGGTGGTGGTGATGGGCAGGGTTGTGGTGATGGTATGGGGGGCAGGGTGGTGGTGATGAGCAGGTGTGGGTGATGAGGGTGGTGGTGGTGATGGGGAGGGTGGTTGTAAGCGCCAAGCCATTACGACAATATGAAACTG
>WNGS01145354.1:1160237-1172198 GCA_020271785.1 Procambarus virginalis
GTGGAGTGATAGGAATAAATTTTGGGGTCCCGGCGAGCCGAGAATTCCTTTTTAGATAATGATATAAGGAAGAATTTATATTCAAGGTCCTGACACGGAGAAATGTACACAATTTCCCTATAAGTGTTTTCTGAACCATGTTTTCATCTGGTGTAATATGGAATTCGATAGTTAGCCTGTAATTAGACTCAATCTTGTATATTTTGAGATGCTCATGTACAAACCATTGGATCGGTAAGATCAGATAATGTATCTTTCCTGTACTATTTTCATTTAATTGAATGGTTTTGCCCTTCCCAACTCTCTCTCTCTCTCTCTCTCTCTCTCTCTCTCTCTCTCTCTCTCTCTCTCTCTCTCTCTCTCTCTCTCTCTCTCTCTCTCTCTCTCTCTTTCTTTCTTTCTTTCTTTCTTTCCAGCATTTTTAACAAAACTTAAGTTCGATAATGTAGAAATGAGTCGTGAACCGTAGAGCCACCGCCGACGCCCCTGCGGTTAGTGTGTTGTGTCCACTAGGAGCACCTGCCCGGAGGTCCACTGGTCAGTACCAGAGTCACAACGCGAGAGAGCACCACAACCTGCCCCTAAATCTTCTCATACATTCCCGTGCTGCTCTTCTTTCCCTTCAGTCTGCAATGGAGAAAAGGGAGATGGTGGCGGTGGTTATGTGATTTATTAAGGTATTGACATGTCATTAGTAATATCCAGTCCGCTTTCACAGTGTCTTCGTGTACCAGTCCGATCTCTTGATTTGCTACTCCGTAAGAAATCCAACCTCCTCAACTAAGCAGAAACGAACGGACCCAAACAACCCTCCTAACATATCAAGTCCGATATAGAAAATACAGATATTCGTGAGCCGTTACTTTCCATAGGCTTCATTTGCAACGTTGCATATCATAACGTGCAAAAGGCGACCTTTTGATTCGAAACCGTACAAAAAATTTGAACCCAGACAAAAGATTCGAACCCAGACAGCCAGGGGTGTCCGAGTTCGAGTCCATTAGGGGTGAGGAGTTTTGGGTTGCATATTGGCTTGGGGAATACTCAAGCTTGTTCGCATTTGTGTTACTCACGTGGCCCCAACAGCGAGGCGATTCGATGAAATATCTGTACCCAAAATTGACCACCGGTTGCTGTCGGGAATTGGGTTAAGGTCTGACGACTTCTAATTCTTTTGAACAGTCACTGTGGTCTAGCGGTTATATTACAATTATACAGCCACCCACCGTAGAGTGACCTGTAGGTATGTTGTTGTTGTTAAAGATTCGCTACCTGGAACAGGATGTTCCAAGTAGCACGGGCTATGGTGAGCCCGTAATGGATGTTATACCTGTTGGTACTGCAATGTTAATGATCCATGGCTTTGTATACAAATGTTTGTCCTCACTGTGTATGTTGGCGTTCGGGCTGCTTGCCATCATACCAAGGAAGATGTTTCCTTTTTCTTGTATATCATAAATTTTTCTTAAATTTCTTGTTTTAAAAAAGCTAGCGTTCGTAAAAACTAACTGTAGTAATTCCTGTTTATGACTTTGAACATTAAAGATCAATAGCTTCTATTTCGTTAAAAAGTCTTACGTGTTGATGGGTATATTGGTTTGCAAAATGTAAAAAAGAAAATCGAGTAACGTTGTTTCAAACGCAGATTATACCTATATATGAATGGGTTTAAATGGATACAAAGAGGAGGCGTCTCGCAGTGACCAAAAAGCCTTCTCTTGTTTCTGTATTCTAATGTAATTATGTCTATTTCGGGAGAATGAAACGTTACAGGAAATTTGTTTTATTCCACGTTCTCTTTCTAATTTGCAATATTTTCCTCTTTTTCCTCAGTGCACATGACATATATGTGGTGCCACTGTGACTAGACCATATATGTGGTGCCACTGAGACTAGGGCATATATGTGGTGCCACTGTGACTAGACCATATATGTGGTGCCACTGAGACTAGGGCATATATGTGGTGCCACTGTGACTAGACCATATATGTGGTGCCACTGAGACTAGGGCATATATGTGGTGCCACTGTGACTAGACCATATATGTGGTGCCACTGTAACTGGAGCATATATGTGGTGCCACTGTGACTAGACCATATATGTGGTGCCACTGAGACTAGGGCATATATGTGGTGCCACTGTAACTGGAGCATATATGTGGTGCCACTGTGACTAGACCATATATGTGGTGCCACTGAGACTAGGGCATATATGTGGCGCCACTGTGACTAGACCATATATGTGATGCCACTGTAACTGGAGCATATATGTGGTGCCACTGTGACTAGAGCATATATGTGGTGACGTTTTGATACGTGGGAGTGCCAGTTAGATTATGTCCTGTCCAGCATTCTTCTTTATTTTGTTCTGCCTACCATCAGGACATGGTAGTCCTAAGGAAACTGCCTGTCTATGACAACAGACAGTTACATATCTGTGACTACAATAAATTCTGAGTTCTCTTAGCATGTTCTTTCCCTTTGTTCTCATATTTTGTTTGCAATTACATCTAAGCTTGAATTCATTACTCTAAAGATCAATTTTTTTGCACTCTCACTTACATTTTCTCTTTTTCTCTATTCTCCGTCACTGAAATTAATCTCCAGCACTGTCCCTCAAATGTTGGAGATTGATTTGAGGAACAGAAAGGGTTCATGGTAAGTCAGTGGAGTGTAGAATGTGGTAGAAAAAAAAGATGGGTTTGAGTCAGGGTGTTCCATGTGTATTTATATGGTGAAGTTAATGTGTATAAACTTGAAGGGTTCGGTCTATACAGGATGGGAGGTGCGAGTGAAATATAAAGAGAAGTAGTATAATGAAAGAGGGGGAAGACAACAGGCTTCTGTTGAGGTTATTAATACGACTAATTGAAATAAGAGACAAGGGATACCCACTCTTGTTAGTTTCGCTATACCTTGTTCGTGTCTCTAATGATACCTCTTCATTTGCCATATGGCTCTGAAAAAGCAATTTTCTGGAACCTTGTGTATACTGGAGAATTGTTCCGGGAGTGCCTGTTTTAAGGGGTCATTCGAGAAACCTTTGTCATCCAGTTTTTCTTTCCTGGCTTAATCTATCCAGAAAACCTTCTCTTCGTCGATATCTTCCTCTTCCATCTTCATTCCATTCATTATCTTCCTCACATCAGCTATGTCATTATCCCTCAACTCGTCTTTTTTTAGATTCTCATTGTCCCTTAATTAATTTCAATCTCTACTAATGACTATTTCGTTTCAAACAGCTTACTAGTACTCTTTGCTACTACCATCAAAGTGGCCTCCTGTATGTATCTTTCTGAAGTGTTTACTTATGTCCAGTAATGCTTTAAAAGTATCAATAAATGACAGTTTATGAGTATAGAAGCAAGTGTCGCCCCCCCTTGCTTACAGCTTATGATTCTTGGTTGTCATATGCTGGGCATATGTTGTCTGCTTCTTGGGGCTTCTTATCTCCTTTCCTGATCTCAATTCCTCCACGAGACTATTTACATTTCTCTTCTATGTTTCAGCTCCTCCCTCATCACACTCTTAATATTTTCGCATAATTGAATCAACTTTTTTACTACTGTGATCCCCTAGATTATCTCATGTTCATTAACTTCCATATACACACCCACTCCAACCCCACCCTCCCTACCCGTGCATCAATCCCTTATCCACCATCCCCACACATCCATCAACTCCCTCTTCACCTTCCTCACACATCCATCAACACCCTCTTCACCTCCACACATCCATCAACTCCCTCCCACATATTTTGGGAGAGATGGGGATCAGAAAAGGTGATGAAGTGGTACAGGCGGAGGAATATGTTTAGAATTCTGATAAAAGGCAAGAAAGAAGGGGGTGGATGAATGGGGAGGGGGAAGGGAGGAGGAATATGGTTACTCTGTATTTCATGTCAAAATTATGTTTTGTGGGGCTTCGTTTACATGGAGTAGATCTGAGCTCTGGGGTCTCCACCTGTGGGAGCAGAGCGTCTCATCTTGGAGTAGTCGCTCTAGCTCTGGGCCTATAAAAATTTCCATGGTGTTCCACATCTTGACAGCTTGGTGCTGTTGTCGGATGATTAGTGGTTGTGTGTTCAGGAGCTCATGGTGCTCCTGGATTGTCAGATCATAAGGTGGACTGTGTTTTGCTGCTCTTCTTAGCGCCATATTTTTCACTGGTTGTAGTTTATATATAGTCGTTTTCTTTAAGGTATAAGCAATCAACCAATGCCCCCGCCCTCTACTCCTGACCCCACATCCCCCCATCTGTGTTCCTGACTCCCAAATCCCCCAGTCTGTGTTACTGACCTCTCTTCCATCCCCAGCCTCAACTTACACCCCGTCCCATTCGATGCACTCATCCCAATCTCCTCCCCTTCTACACTACCACAGTTACATCCCCCCTCACACATCCACCCCACATTCCACCCCACCACCCAATGCTCACACACCATCAACCCATCCTCCCAGCCCTTCACATCCCGAGCCATGACCCTCCCCAGCTCCCGACCCAACAAGTCTCTCCCTCCATTTACGGCTAATCCTAGTTTACGCTATTCCATTTTAACTCAAAGGGTTTATGATAAAAATGAATGATTAAGTGAAATAGAGAGTGAGAGATTGTGTGTGTGAGGGAAAGAGACAGACATAATAGATTAAATATTAGTAAAAGTTCTTATCTAGTTATACTCGCCTAGTTGCGTTTCGGCTCTTTGATCCCACTTCTCAATTGTCATCTACTGGTGTTCAGGTTCCTGAGCCTATTTGGCTCTATCATATCTACATGTGAAGCTGTGCATGAAATCTGCCTCCACCATGTCCCTTAAAATGCTTCCATTTGTTAACTATTCTGACACTGAAAAAACCTGTCTTATGCCTCTGTAGATCGCTTAGATGCTAAGTCTCAACCTGTATCCTCTGGTTTGTGTACCATCTGTGCTAAATAGTTTTTATTTTTCTACCCTTTCAATATCTCTGAGAATTTAGTAGGTGGTAATCATGTTTCCTCTAGCTCTTCTGTCTTCCAGTTACGTAATGTTTAATTCTCATAGCCTTTCCTCATAGTTCATACCTCTCTGCTCAAGGTCTAATCTGGTGATATTCCTATGAGCTCTTTCTAACATTTATCTTGTGTATGACTAGCTATGGCTCCACGCTGTTGGCGCATACTCCAGGAGTGGTCTGACATTTGTGGCATACAAGGTTCTGAATTATTCCTTCACACGCGTTTCGAAAGAAAGTTCTTATTTTTATGTTAACTTGGCCAGCCTAACATATGCTGCTGATGATATCTGATGCGAGCTATCTAGTTTGTCAATCCACTTTAGTATCTTTTACGTTGTTATCATGACTGCCCTACTCATTTTCTCAAGTGCGGAGAGGTTGAGTTACCTCAGTGTTTCTTCATAGCTCACTTCCCTTAAATACTGACAGAGCCTTGTTGCGTCTTTTTCGACTTTTTTAAGCTTTGCCTTCTTTATGTAGTGGTTCCATGCCGGGGCAGTAAACACAATAATGGGTCGTGTGTGTGTACTCACCTAGTTGTACTCACCTAGTTGTGTTTGCGAGGGTTGAGCTCTGGATCTTTGGTCCCGCCTTTCAACCGTTAATTAACAGGTGTACAGATTCCTGAGCATATTGGGCTCTATCATACACTTGAAACACTGTATGGAGTCAGCCTCCACCACATCACTTCCTAATGCATTCCATTTGTCAACCACTCTGACACTAAAAAAGTGGTGGGAGGCCTGCGGTGTGTGTGTGTGTGTTTGTGTGTGTGTGTGTGTGCGTGTGTGTGTGTGTGTGTCCGTGTGTGTGTGTGTGCGTGCGTGCGTGTGTGTGTGTGTGTGTGTGTGTGTGTGTGTGTGTGTGTGTGTGTGTGTGTGTGTGTGTGTGTGTGTGTGTGTAAGGGGTGAGTAAATGGCCTTCATATAGACACAACATCTCAAGTGTGTATAAGAGGGTAGCGCTAATCAAAGGTGAGGGAGGGAGGGACGGACGGACTGAGGAAGGTTGGGAAGGATGGAGGCAGAGAGGAAGGAATGAAGGGAGGGAGGGAGGGAGGAAGAGAGAAACGAAGAGAAGGGGGGGTAGAGAGGGAGGGAGGAAGGAGGGAAGTCAGAAAATCGAAGATAAAGCACTCATGAATATAAAATAATTTATACTCAAAAGCAAGAGAAACTACGTGAAAATCGAGGAAGGAAATCGTTAAGAGGCAGAAGATAGGAAAGATTAGAAGGTAAAGAGAGGATAAATGCGAGGAAGACGGAAATAGAGGAAGCAGCTTGATAGGTGGATGATAAAATGGGAAAATGAAAAACGAAAGGAGGAGGAGCTGATGTCAAGAAATGTAATTAGAGACGCAGAATGAGGGTGATATAGAGAGGGAGGAGATAACGGAGAGAATGAATGGACGAGCACTAAGAAGAATGAGAGAGAGAGAGAGAGAGAGAGAGATACAGATGACAGCAGACAGGCAGACATATAGACAGACAGGGAGACAGGCAGGGTAGACAGAGAGGCGTTCTGTCTGAGAGAGAAGAGTAAACAGTGCCAGTGTTTGGGTAGCACCAGAAGGGGAGGCCTGTTGACACATCATAGACCAAGCTGCTGTGGAGAGGAAGGAAGGATGGAGAGACAGTGGTTGATAAACTAGGGGGGGAAACAGAATCATGAAAGATTAAATGAAAGAGAACAGAAAGATTAAATGAAAGGATAGGGAGAGGGAGAAGGCAGTTGAATACAAAAAATAGCAGAATTGTGAATTTAAGAGAGAGATGTGGAGAACAACACCACTGTTCACATCCAGACGTGAGCGACACAGTTCAGCACAGAAGTAGATGACTGAACACACGAATACATTAATAAATTCAAAATGCGAATATAAGTAAGAACAATAAATCAGATATATAAATATAAGTTAATAAAGAAAACTCAGTAATTACGTTCACTGAACATTAAAAGCTTTACTAGGAAAACTATATTGTAAAATAACGTCTGAAAGATGAGATATTGATAAGTCTCCAGACAGCACTGATAGGCTCACTATTTATCACTTAGGATATTGTATTAAGATTCCCTGGCCCCAAATGCAATACATTTGAATCATTTTAATTCCCTGTTGAGGTCCATGGAAGGTCGGTAAAGGTAGGGAAGAAAGGAGGGGAAGGATGATTAGAAACAAAGGACTAGTATAGGAATGGAGACAAAGTATAAGAGAAGGTAGAGTAGAATTTAATTTAACTATTAGGGGAAAGCGCCAAGCCATTACGACTTTATAGCACTTGTAAGGGGTCAGAATAACAATTTGGGATGGGACGGGGGGGGAAAGAATGGTGCCCACCCACTTGGACGGTCGGGGATTGAGCGCCGACCTGCATGAAACGAGACCGTCGCTCTATCGTCCAGTCAGAGTGCCTGGACTGTAGAGCGACGGTATGAAGATGAGTATTATGAAAGGAAGGATGCAGAAAACGAGAGAGAATATGACAAGGAGTTGAGAAACAAGGTGAAGAATTGTGAAGAGAAGGGGAATGAAGAGGATGTGGAGGAGGAACGAGTAGAAGAAGAGAAGGGAAGAGAACTATAAGGAGAAAGCGCCTAGCCATTATGACTATAAAGCGAACGAGTGAAAGAGCATAAAATGTTATTATTGTGAAGAAAGGAAGTAAGCGTTAATCAACTTTTTTTAATTCATGAGCGTCACATATAACACAAAACAATATACACAACTTGGATAAGATTAGATTCAGAAATAACCAGAGTAAATACTGTTTGAGAAACGGAGTTATTGAGTTAGGGAACAGATTACCAGGTACCACCATAGACTCTAAGGTTCACTGTATTGTCTCAAGCGTTTACTATGCATGAATGAGTTTGGTTAGATATACATATGAGCTGCCTTGCTCATATGTATATCTAACATATGTGAAAACTTTAGTGAAAACTACCTCGTGTAGTCCTTAACACAAACTACATCCCACTGACAAATTAATACTCTCAATATATATTTTTCACCCCCCCCCCATAATCCATAATCCTTTAGTGGGGTCCCAAGTGGATCTGTGACTGGTGTGAACTTAGAAAAGGGACGTGGATGTGAACACTTCCCTCCACCCCACCAAATCACTTCCCTTGATTACCTTCACATGGGCCATTGCTTGCTATGACAGGTTATTTCCAAAGATCCTGATAATTACCATGCACTATTGTCCCACACCGACTACGTACACACAGTAAACAGTCACTGCTATATCGCAGCGCCTTCTTCGGTTATGCCATATTAGAACCTCTTAGGGTCCCATATCGTAATCCACAGAGCAAACGCCACACTTGGTTAAGACAGACGTCTGAAATCTTACGTCTACAGTAAGGAAGCGCGGAATGAAATAACCTGCTTGGAATCTCTAAGGTATACTGTATATACACTGAGATGTGAACCACGCTTCTTTAAAGATATACACAGACAGTTAACATTGTATACTTACTGTGTGGTCAATGACTTATGGTGGTGGCCTTTATAACTCTTCTGAGCTTGATAAGCTACGAGCCCAGTTCTCTAATTGGAGTCTCTCAGCCCTTGTATCCGAGAGTTTGACCAATCCAAGGAACCGAACTCTCTCTGCTCTAGAGCGATAATATCGTGGGTTAAGTGGGTTGCTCGGGTGTAAGTTTCTGGTGAGGTTAGAAGATTGGATGTTTTACGTACTAGCAAATGATGATAGCAGTCAGTTTGTTGAAGAGCTGCAGAAATTGTCACCCCTCCTGAATAAGACTCGTCTATCTCCCAGAAGGGAAATAATTAATACTTAATTTCTCATTGAAATAAGATATATAACAAATCTTCACCACATCAGTCTGTGAGAGTCTGGTACTCTCCCAGACACTTGCGAAGAGTCTTTGGCATTCCATTTGTACTGAAGAGAGAGAGAAATAGAAAATTAGAGAGAGTGGGAGAAAGTGCCGAACTTAATTCACTAGCCTCTCAAACTGTTGTATTAAGAAGAATAACAATAGAAAGCTAGATGACAATGGCTTGTCTTCTTCTTTTATCGCATCGTTCACAAATATTTCCAAATATTTCCTCTCTCCATTGCAGACCTCGAACTGGTGTCCATTTTTTCTGGTCATTGTATCAATGTTCATGTAGATTAGTACTAAATTCCTGTTAGAAGCTTCATATATGGCTCACTCGAAGAGGATATTCAACACCGCAGAGAAGGATGCTCCTTGTGCCTCGCAATATACAGTTTTTCTCCTTGCACGGAATTCACCACTGGTTTCCCCTGCAATTTGATCAAGCTCAGCTAACAGAAAATTTACCTTCCCACACTCCTGACGTTTGCTGACAATAACAGTGTTTTTGTGAGCGCGACGTTGTCTTTATCTGCATGTTTCGGGGACTGTAACTCTCTTGTTGGGTGTGGGAGTTTCTGTACTTGTATGTGTGTGTGTATATATATATGTGTGTGTTTTAGAGTGTATGTGTGTGTTTGTGTGTGTGTTTGTGTGCGCGAGGTCTATACGTGTGTGTTTGTGAGTGTAGTTGTGCTTGTGGGGAGGAGCTCTGCTTTTCTTGGCCCGCCTCTCAACTGTCAATCAATCAGATGTTAGTAACTACTACTAATTTTTTTCACCACACACACACACACACACACACACACACACACACACACACACACACACACACACACACACACACACACACACACACACACGCAGGAAGCAGCCCGTAGCAGCGTTCTAACTCCCAGGTACCTATTTACTGCTAGGTAACAGGAGCATCAGAATGAAGGGAAATATACCCATTTGTTTTCCGTCGGTGCGGGGGATCGAACCCCCGTCCCTTGGTCCACGAGTCTAGAGCGCTGTCCTCTCAGCCACTCCTGTGTGTGCGTGTGGGATTGCGCGCGTGTGTTTGTGCATAACAGTATGTTCTTATCTTGTTGTTCCTGCTGGGAATGAGTAACAGTTCTTTGGTTCCGCCTCTGGTGACTGAAGAGGTCACATGAAGTACAGGTTTTCAAGACGATTGGGCTCATCCATTTGCACATTTGAATCTCTGCATTTAGTCGTCTTAGACCAAATCAGACCAAAGCAAATCAAATCACTACTCTGATAAAGATTTTTTGTGATATAAATGGCTCATTCTGATAAGTAGTTTCAATCTGTCGTGTATCGCCCGTGCTAAATAGTTTTTTGCCCTGTCTATTGTCATTAGAATTGTGTATGTGGTGGTCATGTCACCCTTCAGTCTTCTCTCATCTAGTGATATGATGTTTAATTGCTTTAGCCTTTTCTCATTCGTCATATCTCTCGCCTTTGGGACTAGTTTTACGGTGTACATCGAAACTTTATACAGGCAACGTTTTTGCGTTTAATGAGAAAAATCGATCCAAACTCTTGTCACATAAAGGTTGATGATAACCGGTTTATCATCAACCTGGTGACACGTTCGGTCTAATAATATTCTCAATAAATTCTCTGTAAAATTACAAGAGGAATTTCTCCCCATATACGTTGTTTGGCCTTCTGTTCCCACCAGATACTTTTCGTATTTGCACCTGAACCATATTTTCTCTTTACTAAGTTCATTCTGTACTTTTTACAGTCTTCCATCGTATTTATCAACAACATTTCTGCATCGTCAACACTGTGAAGGAGTTGAATCCCTATTACAAGTGAGTCCCACAGAAGGTAAGACAGATACTTCTCATCATGCTTTCCCGATGACAAAATGAGCATCATAAACTTGGCTGTGACACAAAAAGGCATTTCTAGTTGTCAAGAGTCTAAAGTGACGTCGGTCAATGAAGTGTGGCGATGACTCTCCTCTCGTGACTACACAGTCTGTTAAAATAATAGCAGCACACAACTCTCTTTCACCGATGAGGTAGGGAGCATTGATCTTACTATCACTCCACTTGCAACAGCACCTGGAACTTGTTCACCTTCTCCTGCAACTGTTCACCTACTCCTGCAACTTGTTCACCTATTCATGCAACATGTTCACCTTCTACTGCAACATGTTCACATACTCTTGTATCATGTTCAGCTTCTCCTGCTACCTGTTCACCTACTCTTGCAACATGTCCATCTTCTCCTGCAACATATTCACCTTCTGCAACATGTTCACCTTCTGCAACATGTTCACTTACTCTTGCAACATGAACTCTCCTTGCACCTGTGCCTGCTGCTGCATCTTTCCTTGTAAAGTCTGCTGCAGATTTGCCTGTAATTTCCATTACAAAAGCAGCTTAACCTGCTTCTATATTTATTCATTCACTCTCGGCATATTACTGGAGGCAACATAGCTTTAAAACTGCATCTGCACTTGCAACCTTGTTTACCTCTTCTGTTGCTACAATGCCATCGTTGCAACGGTGTTGAACCGCTGGTGTGAGGAGGTTCAAAACGGTGGGAGAAGGTGGTGAGATAGAGTAGAAAGAGAGGGTGGTGGAAGAGAGAGAGAGCAAGAGAGAGAGAGGAAGACTGATGGTTCTCAGTGATGAATGGAGAGGGAATTACTTTATCTTGGTAACATACATTACGCTCCTGTGTCGGTCTGTAACGGTAAATGTGGCCGTAAAGAAAAGAAGGTTTAAGGAAGAGAGAGAGAGAGAGAGGAGAGAGAGAGAGAGAGAGAGAGAGAGAGAGAGAGAGAGAGGTGTAAAACGTAAAGAAATTTAAGATTTGTTTTTGTGCTGGAGGAAACATCCAATGGAACGCTTGAAAAAGTTAAACTGAAGTGCTCATATGGTGTGGCTGAGATGTGTCTTGTAGTGTGGCTGAGATGTGTCTTGTAGTGTGGCTGAGATGTGTCCTTAGTGTGGCTGAGATGTGTCCTTGTAGTGTGGCTGAGATGTGTCTCTGTAGTATGGCTGAGATGTGTCCTGTAGTGTGGCTGAGATTGTCCTGAAAGATGCTTTGCTCTTTTTTTTTATCTTCGCTTCATTATTCTTTTGTTTTCAGTA
>WNGS01145354.1:1195899-1213046 GCA_020271785.1 Procambarus virginalis
TCGGTGTGTTTTCCATAGAGTTTTAAAATCGTAAACATATTTTCTAAAGATTCAACAAAAAAAATGCAAGTTTTTTTCATTACACACTATTAATGCTTTTCTGATAGAGGGGAAAGCAAGGTGGAAGAGAGAAAAGGACAAAGAGGGGAAACAGTGAGGTGGGGACAAGGGCTCAAGGGCAAGATGGGGTGAAGAGGAGGGGGAAAGGGAGGAAACATGCATGGATGAGACCCGAGAAACAGCCGGGTACCCCTTCTATTTATATTAAATTAGAAATGAATATAAATTTGGTTGAAATGGGGAGGGGAAGAAGGGGTGGGGGGAAGAATAAAGGGGAAGACAGGGGGTGGAAGAGGGGAGAAAGAACATGGGGGAAGGGATAAGGGACAGGAGCAGGAAGATTGTGAAAGGAAGAGAAAGGGAGGGAAGATAGTAAGAGAATGGTTTTGGGGGAGAGAGTGAAATGAGAGGGGTGGAATGGGGGGAGTGGGCGTGTATGATTGATATATATATGGGTATATAGATACTATATATCTAAATATACAATACTAATATAATATATATATACACTATATAGTGTGTATATATGAGATCTCCTTAGTACTTAGTGTCGTGAATGTGTCTAACTTAGCACCGTATTAAGTTGGGTATTACATGTTTAATTGGGCAGCATCACTAACTGTCCTCACGGAGTACCAGAGTGTGCTGGTCTTGTCACAGTATCGCTACACTGACTTCTTCCATGTCTATTTACCAGTGAAGATGATTGAAAGGTCGTTCAATGAATATTTCAATGTGTACTTGCTGACATCCGAATGTAAGTCAAGTATATTGCCGAACTACCTGTTGCACAATCTAATGGTGATCTTGACAATTCAGGCCTAATGACGATCATGCTCACATGATTCACGCGACCACTCATCTTTTTGAGTACAGAGCTTTCCTGCGCGCTACTGATACTCAGTCGAGGTAACCTGTGTCAGTATCAGATGAAGATGCAGAGTTACCTCATTACTCCTGCCCACCTTCCCGAGGACCCAATATTTTCCAATTTCCGCGAGTTTTGATGGCCCGATGAGGAAGTCACTCTAGGCGGGAATATTTTCTGTTTTGAGCGCGTCCAGAGCCACCTGGGTCTTCGGCCCGAGCCGTTTTATAGCCTGTGGTTTCTATACTATTAAGTCTAATTTAACCGACTTCCAAAAAGTAATCAGGTGTTCGACTAGCACATACCAAACGAAAACCAAAAAAAGCAAAAATAAAAATTTTCCCCCCTCCGACATGCTTTTCGAACCATTGTATGTATCCTGACTCTATCCACGTTTCATTTAGACATTTCCTCGTCGTTTCTCATAATTGATTAATCTCCGGCGCCCAAGGAAAAAAACACTGAAGCAGAATATCAACTCGACAGTACACTTTTAGAGGGTTCTTTTTATTCCTGCCGTAAACCGCGCCCGGTGCTTCTGGACGCGCCTAATCTCATGTCACAGCCAATTGGATTTTATTTTTTTCCTCGTCTTGGTCGGGAAGAGTTACGTCCTTGGGGAAGTATTATCTCCTTATTTGGGTTACCCAGAGCTCGAGGTCTCTTCTCTCTCTCTCTCTCTTAAAAAAAATATATATAATCTCTCTCTCTCTCTCTACTTGCTCTCTCTCTAAAGTGGGAAAATGGAAATCACTAAACTAAACTGCAAATCCCGAGCATGGTAAAAACCCATGATTAAGGCAGGGTTACATGAGCTTGAACTTCATTTTATCCAATTATATATACAATAGCACACAATCACATATTTACACAAACAGGTACACACAAAATTAGGTCGAGAGTCAGTATATTAGACAACACACCATTAGAAATGCTGTGGGTCCAAAAGGTAATGAGTCAATTCTGCATGCACAAATCCTAAATGCTCTCTCACACACACACACACACACACACACACACACACACCTAAGTAAACTCAACTTCAAAGAGAGGTGAAGCTTCGGAACATAGAACAGGAAATACAGGGACAGGATCACAGTGTTACAAGTGCTACTGGTGTCGATTATATCATATAAATGTAAAGAAAAAATCTCATATCATCAGTCTGCTCAAACCAATTTCTTCAAACCGTCAATACGCCATCAAATTCGTCTTTCAAGTCATGTGAAACTAACATATCTCCAGTATACAAAATATTAAGCTTGGTATTAAATTTCCTTTATATTCGTCAAAGTTTCCAGAATACCTCACAAGGAATTGAATTCGAGATTAGTATTGATTATCCCACTTTTTCAGCATTTATAATTAGATCTTTAATACAGATTTATGCATGTTTGTTCTTAGCAACAGCTACTCGAGTAATAATACACAGGAGAGTAATGATACAGAATTGTTCATATAAAAAGAAATGTTAATCATAGTTATACAGTGGATATTCTCAGAGAAAATAAAACAACAGATATTACCGAGCGGCAAGTCTTAGTCTCCCATGGGTCTTTACAATTTTGGCAGCTCACAACCTGCTGCAAGGCAGAACATAAAGGATTTGGCGTATTCCTCTTCTCGGTGAATATACACTGAGAGGTTACGGTGATACTGAAATATATTCACCACACATGTATACCTGCTGGCTTTTAGATTAAGTTGTTGTGACTGCCTTGAACGTTTTTCAGTGATCAAGTGTCCTTTAAACCCCAACACCAAACTACTGCCTCGAAATAACAGTCAAGGAAAAGATTTTACATCTGATGCGACTGACTCTGTGTATATATCGTACTAGTAATATATAAAGAACTATGCAAATGATTTAGGAGAGTAATAATAATTTATAATAATATCAAAACGTGTTTCCACGGCTATATATATTCTGACCTCTTAGTGGTCGAGGCTAGTATAATTATCAGAATGTTCAAACAATAGATTTACAGGTATCTTGCCTAACGTTAGTCATGTTTCTACACACATAGACGCACATTAAAAGAAAGACAAAAGCAAGCAATAAAGACAAAAAAATTAAATTGTGTGATGACTGAGGCGCAAGCAAAAAGTACTAACATCGTATGATCAACGACAGAGTAAATTCAAAGATCTCATCTGTTGAAGGAACGGGTAATTCTCGCAATCGTAAACAGAGAATTCACAAATAACGACAAATCAAACCAGAGAAGGGTTTTATACAACAAACTTTCTACTAGCGAATCTATATATATAGCAATGTATGAAAAAGACGAGGTATTTTAGAGGTATTTCAAGTAATAGTTATGTGAAAAGCAGAGCAATCGGAGAAACATATTACACAGAATTAGCATAGACAGTGATAAACAGTTTGAAACGCTTGTCACAGCCATATGCCCCCCCCCCTTCACCATGTTCACACTCACACCCCCTTCCTCTCAACATACACTCATACACCCATGCGGCCACTCACATATACGTATACGCACCGTCAAAAATATGTACACATGCCCACACCTACATATGTGCACATGCATTCTCCCACATATACGCCGATGTATATACATATACTTGTATACAAATGCACTAATACACATATACCACATATACACAAATACACTCATCCACGCACTCGATCGCTCACAAAATCGCATTTAGATTCGCGCGAGCAAATATATCCCATCATTCGGGACAGTATTGTGATTTTTGTTTTCGCGTTCATTATAGTTTTACAGTGAAAGAACTGTCGAAAAAATCAAGAGGGGGGGGAGGGCTGGGGAAATTGGAGTACGAACGCGAATAAAAATTCGTTCATCATTACCAACCTGATGGTCAGTTGAGGCCAGGCGTATGATAGGGAAGGCTTGTGCTTGATACATTCGTTACGCAAAATAAATCTGCGGATTTAGTGGAATTTCAAGAGGATTTCTTTATTACGCGACAACGCATCCAGTAATATCAATTTATCTGCAAATGATGAGCAACTTGCTGTCCTTGATATTTTCTGTAGCTTCCTTCTTGATTTTTATTCTTCTCTACTTTTTCATATTTACATGTGGCATATGTTAATCTTTCTTAATATTGCATTCTTTATAGTGTCTATTCCTTCCTGTTGGAACAGGTACTTCTGTTTGTCTCCCTTCTCCTCCTCCTCTCCTTATGTCTCATTCTACTACTCTTAACTCTCTACTTCCGTTACTCCTATTGCTCTACTGTTTATCTTGCTCTTCTACTCCTTCATCTTGCAGTTGAAGCTATGTATTGAAGCGACCACCAATGAGAAGCCGGACCTGTGGCCCTGCTTGTGCGTCGCCAACTTTAATAATCCTCCTTATAACTCAGTGATAATAAGAGTGTGAGTCGGGCAATAATAAATGGATCACCGTCCCAAGACTATGCCAGTGATCGGTGGTTAATGTCACCATGTGGGACATATATATGTTCCACAAATTGCATGAAAGAAGAACAATTTTAAGGTGCACACAGAAATCACAATAGCGTGAGGCATCATATGAACAAATCCAAGTAAATTCAGTTAAATTCAGTTGAATTTCTGGTTGCATTTCTTATACCATGTCGTAGCTCAGTCGATTAAGGCAGCGTCTGGGATGCTCTCGGACGCAGGTTCGAATCCTCGTCACGGCCCTTGTGGCTTTGTTAATTTTGAGGCCTTAGAGGCAAATGAAATATAGATTGAAGATTAAGAAACATATAATTTTAATGAATATATTTAATATTAAGGTAGAACATACAAAGTTTCTTAACCACTCAACAGAGTCTGGGACGTATAGTCTTTCAACACCTTTCACTAGACAGCCAAGACTTTCAGAATCCACGTTCGTTTCATCTCACAGATGATTCGAACTTGGATCGTAAAGGCAGCAAGATTGCTTGTTATGAGATTCAACTCCCGACACTTGCATCCTTTTGGCGAGGCTTTGAAACAATAACACTTTCAACTCTATAATCAAATTCAGGTTAACAGCACGCAGCTTCGTAAACTTAACTCGCTGGAGAGATGCAGCCAAAAATGTTTCCAGAGCGCTCGGGCAAATGTCCCGGCTTTTTCATCACCATTTGCGGTGAGATGGAAGAGTGCGAGCACCAGGGCCACGCACAGGAGATAATGACATAGCCGGCTGCTTCGTACCTACATGTCTCTCCTGAATGGTCTTACAGAGGACAAAACGGAGTTAGGGGGTCTCGGAGTATGGTTGGCTTCGTTCTCGACTAACCATCGGGGATCCCGGGAACGATTTCTGGTTGGAATACAGTTAGTTGGGCACGTTTTCTTTCACCTAATGCATCTATTCAACTAGTAGTAAAAAATATATCTGGGAGTTAGGTAAAAAGTTATACCTGGGATATATATCAATCACAAAAACACTGATCCAAGTGTGCAGTAAAACCACCTGCGAAAAATAAAGAATGCTAAACGCGTTCTCGGCTAAATTCGCCATCATCAGAGCATTTTAGAATGAAGAAGGAAACGTGGTAGGTAGAGCTTACACACGCCAGGATAGGTCACCTGACCACCAAGAATGAATAAAGACTTATTGACCTAAATACAATTAGGAAAGGGGGATGAAACCTGCGGATAACAGGGGATAAATGGATGCTATATTGTATTGACATGTTATATTGTACTGACGTGTTATATTGTACTGACGTGTTATATTAAAGCTTATATGGGGGATCTAATTTGTACATGCCAAAGCTTACATTAATGCTGTGTTTACATTGTTTGATCAGAGCGGACTCAATCACATTTTGTTCAACGAAACCATTACTTTTAACAATACAATTCGCCCCTCTGAAGTCGATAGAATGATCACATAAACTGGAATGTAAATGCAATGGATTGGAGTGCTGAACTGTACGAATAGCATATGAATGTTGTTTTAAACGTGAGGAAAGAGATTTACCAGTCTGGCCGATGTAAACACATGCACACTCATTACAAGGGATGGAGTACACACAACCTGCTACAGACGAGGGAGAGTTCTTAATTAACATTGACTTAATTGTATTATTAACTTTGAACACTGGGTTAATATTAATGTTTTCAGTGCTGGCGCAAAATTTACTAGTCCATCAAAATATGGTAATACCAATGAGCTTTTTATTTACAGCTTAGACTGGGAAGCTTGTTTGTAGGACGTCTTTTTTTTTTTTTTTTGCTTGACCAAACGCGAAGTCCAAGACCGATTTTGAGTATTTTAACTTCTTCCAAGTTTCAAATATTTTTGTTATTTCTTCATAAAGAAATTCCGGGCTGCAAACTCTCAGGGCTCTGAGAAATATTTTAGAAAATACTGCCCGCTTAACTTGAACCTGATGATTTGAGTAAAAATTAACATACGAGCACACATTGATTCTTATACACATTGAATTTGAAACTCCTACCTATTCTATGAATTGTGATGTCTAAAAAAGACAGAACACCATTCTCTTCATTTCCAATTGTGAATTCAATTGACGGAACCAACGAATTAAGTTAAATGAGAAAATCAGTTTCGTCATGGTTAATCGGCCACAGGCACAAAATATTGTCAACATACCTATACCACACCAAATTCGAGGGTACCCAGGATTTTACCCTCGGATTTGGTGTAGTATAGGTATGTTGACGATATTTTGGCTTGAGCCTGATATCACGCCAAGCCTGATATCACAGGCTGCTCAAGCAGCTACATTTCTCGCTGCCCCAGCAGACAGATGGTTCTCACGCTGCCCTAGCAGATAGATATATACACAGAGGCTATGTTGACACGGCCAGTGGTTCCTTGTAGACAGAAAAACACAATTCACGTGATCTGAGAAAATAGACAGGACCCAGCGAAGGTTAGTCCATCTGCATTTTCAGGATATATACGGTTTTCTTATTGTCTCGAGATGCAACAGTAAGAGGCTTCTGCAGCTCACGCTCTGACACGCCAAGATCTCGTTTCTGAACAAATTATTTCAGAATTGCAGATGGAAATAGGCCATAAGCCGAGGATGAGTTTAGAGTTGAGCCATAACCCGAGGCAGTTACTGACTGATGACTGTAAACAGTTATACAGTTACAGGGTGAGGGTGAATTGCATGCCGTGGAATGAAATATCTTTCAAGCGATATACGTTTGACAAATATTTATATGTGATGACCAAACCACACAACAGAAGATGGAGAAGCGACGACGTTTCGGTCCGTCGTGGACCCTGGACACGATCAAGTCGTGTGATGGAAGAGAGATTGTTGTTGTTTTAGATTCAACTATTTGGAACAAAAAGTTCCAAGTAGCACGTGCAACTGTAAGCCCGTTGTGGACTTACCTGGCGCAGGAGCGGGGCTGTACCTGAGAAAAGAGGAAGGTACACGCATGTATATAAGGTAAGATAATAAGATGAGAGATGAGCATGTAAGAGAAGGTAAGAATTTGATGAATGTAGATATAAGGTAAAAATAGGAAAACTAGGACTAAGGTACGAATCGAAGACCAATTAATTGGCAGTACAGATGACCAATGGATTGGTCTTCCTCCAAAATAAAATAATCTTTCCTGGGCTCTGAAATATATGCTACACGAGACATACCACGAATACACTGAGTAGTATGTCTTGAGGCTGTGGTCATTCGCGAGCTGACACCAGCAATCAACATCCAGATTTTTGTTCAGGGGTATTCCAGCACGGGCGCTAAGCCTCTGGCTGGCCCACTAAGTGATACTCTGTTTTACTTATGAGGTTTACGAGTATTTATGACTCTCTGTTTGCTTCAGTAAGCTTATGCCCAGTGCGTTTAACAAACACTTTGGCTCTGTTGAATCTTATTTGAAATCCTATTTGGTTTGTAACTGCATTGTGTTAGAAAATGTTCCAGTAATCATTCAGATGAATTCGACTTCGAGCATACAGCTGTTCGTAGGTTCTCCATTGATCCAGAGGAAAATTGGCAGACCTAATGATAAACTAGGAGCTGGAGTCAGGCATCAATCACCTCACCCTTTCCGTCGGAGCTCCCTACGATTAAGGAGTTTAGGTGAATCGTAGAGTGAGGCATACCCACACTTATTAATTTCTAGATATCTCCTTGTAAGCTATTTCCTCAATTACGGGCTCGCCATAGCCCGTCCTACTTGGAACTTTTTACTCTGAGTAGCTGAATCTAAAACAATAACAACAACATCCTTGTTAGCTTTACGGGCTATTCATGCCCGTGCCACCCCCATGGGTGACTTAACCTTTATCAATCTTGAAGTTCAGTATACCTTTGTCAGTTAAACAAGATGTATTCCTGAATATGTCACATTCATCACGAAACGTTGAACAATAAAATGGAAAGATTATGAGTGATCTAGCGTTTCTTCACCTTTCAGATGACGATGACAAGATATCATCTTCACAACAGTCACAATGCTGTTGTATTTAATGACATGTGTATTAGAGAAAACTTGCTCCAAATATATATATATATATATATATATATATATATATATATATATATATATATATATATATATATATATATATATATAATTAACAGAGCGTAGCAAGAGCTTTTAATTAAAAACGAACGCTAGTGACATATTATATAAATCTGGCCGCTGGTAAATATTACCTGTTCACTGGCAGCACTACCCCACTACACCTCACACTGCCACACTACACCTACCACTACCACACTACACCTCCCACTACCACACCACACCTCCCACTACCACACCACACTACACCTCACACTGCCACACTACAATTCCCACTACCACACCACACTACACCTCACACTACACTTCACACTACCACACCACACTTCTCACTACTACACTACTCCTCACACTCCCACACTATACTTCACACTGCATCTCACACTACACTGCATATAATCGAGGCTCACCATACTGGTAATGTACACTTTAACATATTACAATTTTGTACATTGACTCGCAGTAATTGGAATTATTTTTATTAGCATAATTGATTCTTTGGCTAAATGTTGCTGTTAGACTCTGACGGACACCATGGCAAATCACCTGGTAATTGAAGGATTAATACAGGAGCAGAAATTAGCAGAGGCAAGGATTACTCTCACTGGAAATAACACTAAATTGATACCATATAGCTAAATACGAAAATTCTAACTCTGCGCTGGCACAGAATAACTTAAAATCTGTGTTTGTGTTAACACGAACCGATGGTTCGCGAGCACGAGAACCGTGTCTGCTTGCAGTTATTCTCCTGTATAATGAGAGTTCCGGACGATCACGACCATGCAATGACAAACACGTTGCAACACGGGACAATTTAAGCTACAAAATTGTAGCTTAATGTAATTCACGGCAGCAGGTCTGAGGCAACACGTACTTTCTCTGACCTCCTGGGTGAGTCCTCACTTTAACACGCGCCTCAGTACGGATATATGATGTATTCTCCTGGTTTTGCTTTGCTAGCGAAGGGATTGTCTCATCTTGTTAAATTAAGACGTGACTTTGTTTCATAGATTAAATATGAACACTCACAGCTGAGCCCCAATCATGTTAGTTTTACTTTGCACTGGTTGAGTCTACCAGTCACTGCAGCTTCATTTGTGAAAGAGTCTTGTCGCTCTCTGTAATATCATGGAAATTTACAGTTACGAGATAGAACAGCTTCAGAAGTCATTATAGCTGAGTATTATCTTGTTTGCCTAACAAGCCTTCAACCTTTAGAGTCCAACAAAGTTACTTTCTAAATTCATACGAAGATATTCTTCATACATTTCTCCCGTAACAACTAAAAATAGCATGAACATCTTGATCCACCAGAGTCCACTTGGTTCACTTGGTCTTAATGTGTGTGTGTGCACTCGCCTAGTTGAAACACAAATCTACGGGCTCACCATAGCTCGTGCTACTTGGAACTATTTGTTCCAAGTAGCGAATCTTAAACAACAACAACAACCAAGTTGAACTCAGCTAGTTGTGCTTGTGAGCAATGAGCATCGGCTGACTGTGTGTGTGCTTTTACACTTTGTATTTATTATTTGTACCTACACAATCGAGCAATTAGCTCTCGGATCCCGCCTTACTAACTAACCTGTTTATTCTCTATTATGTCTATTACATATATTTTTCCAACATGCGCGCGCACACATTCCCAGGAAGCAGCCCGTAGCAGTTCCCAGGTACCTATTTACTGTTAGGTGAATAGGTGCAACAGGATGAAAGAAACTTCTACATTAACACAATACGCCTTCATCAGAGCAAGATAAAGCCGAAAACGCGTTCAGCATTCTATAATTCTTAATATATGTCTACCTCTCGCTACGAGGCAGAAACATTCGTTACTGCTTCGGCCGGGAATCGAACCTGGGCTCTTAGGACTACGACCCCCGATCGCTGTCCATTCCGCTACGATGCCCCGGACAGCGCTCGGGGGTCGGAGGTGTTTGTGCTTGTGTGGATGTGTGATTGTGTGTATGTGTGCTTGTGCGCGCGTGTGTGTGTGCGCGTGCGCGCGCGCGCGATTTATGTCAGGGTTACACGATTAGGTTAACAAACCCATTTATCTATTCTCCTCATTATCGTAATTCTTAGAATACAATATTTGTGCGTGTTCAGTCTGCACAATAAGGTTTCGTGTCAATTCGTTCCTGGGTTTAATGAAGACGAACAAAGCACTGGCGCCACTTGCTGGTCATTGTGTCGTATGATACACATATAATGCATATTTCGGCACAGTGTATTGACAAATGAGGAACAGACCTGTTCTTGCGTGCGATGGTAACGAATGAAGACGTCACGTCAAACTAGAGTTCTACCTACTTAATCTTCTTATCTACTTGACGTTCTGTGCGTTAATGGAAACCACAGCAACCAAGGTTTGATTCCGAGATCGTCATTGCATTGATTTTTAATTACAAATTACTGAACTAAGCATTATATAAGTGTGTGTACTCACCTAGTTGTACTCACCTAGTTGTGCTTGCGGGGGTTGAGCTCTGGCTCTTTGGTCCCGCCTCTCAACCGTCAATCAACAGGTGTACAGTTTCCTGAGCCTAATGGGCTCTATCATATCTACATTTGAAACTGTGTATGGAGTCAGCCTCCACCACATCGCTTCCTAATGCATTCCATTTGTCAACCACTCTGACACTAAAAAAGTTCTTTCTAATATCTCTGTGGCTCATTTGGGCACTCAGTTTCCACCTGTGTCCCCTAGTGCGTGTGCCCCTTGTGTTAAACAGCCTGTCTTTATCAACCCTGTCGATTCCCCTGAGAATCTTGAATGTGGTGATCATGTCCCCCCTAACTCTTCTGTCTTCCAACGAAGTGAGGTTTAATTCCTGCAGTCGCTCCTCGTAGCTCATACCTCTCAGCTCGGGTACTAGTCTGGTGGCAAACCTTTGAACCTTTTCCAGTTTAGTCTTATGCTTGACTAGATAGGGACTCCATGCTGGAGCCGCATACTCCAGGATTGGTCTGACATATGTGGTATATAATGTTCTGAAAGATTCCTTACACAAGTTTCTAAAGGCCGTTCTTATGTTAGCCAACCTGGCATATGCTGCTGATGTTATCCTCTTGATATGAGCTTCAGGGGACAGGTCTGGCGTGATATCAACCCCCAGGTCTTTCTCTCTCTCTGACTCTTGAAGTATTTCATCTCCCAAATGATACCTTGTATCTGGTCTCCTGCTTCCTACCCCTATCTTCATTACATTACATTTGCTTGGGTTAAACTCTAACAGCCATTTGTTCGACCATTCCTGCAGCTTGTCCAGGTCTTCTTGAAGTCTCAAGCTGTCCTCCTCTGTCTTAATCCTTCTCATAATTTTGGCGTCGTCAGCAAACATTGAGAGGAATGAGTCTATACCCTCTGGGAGATCATTTACGTATATCAGAAACAGGATAGGTCCAAGTACAGAGCCCTGTGGGACTCCACTGGTGACTTCACGCCAGTCTGAGGTCTCACCCCTCACTGTAACTCTCTGTTTCCTATTGCTTAGGTACTCCCTTATCCACTGGAGCGCCCTACCTGTTACTCCTGCCTGTTCCTCCAGCTTATGCATCAACCTTTTATGGGGTACTGTGTCAAAGGCTTTCCGACAGTCCAAAAAAATGCAGTCCGCCCACCCTTCTCCACCTTCTCACCCTTCACACACACACACACACACCCTGTGTGTGTGTGTGTGTGTGTGTGTGTGTGTGTGTGTGTGTGTGTGTGTGTGTGTGTGTGTGTGTGTGTGTGGTGTGTGTGTGTGCGCAGAAAAACACATGTGAAAATAGAGAATGCTTCCTTGAGAATGAGCTTTCTCTATTTTCCCATGTAGTACTTATAACCCTCCAATCCACCATACTCTCCAGCTTGAAATACTCAAGAAAGTACAGAACATTTCTTCTCACGTATCTGACCTAAAAGTTTGGAATGCCAAAACTGTTACCCCACAGTTCAACAGCTGGTTGGTAAACATTCAGTCCATCCCTGTACAGCAGGTTGTTAGTGTTTATGTGGAGTCGAGGAAAGATAATTCAATCCCAACCATTACCATAATAATTTCGTATTTTTTGGAGAGGTTTTGAGGCTCAAAACCTCTTAGTAAATATCTGTGAGCAAGATGTGACAATTAGTTTGCCCTCCACGTCTTCCCTAGGGAGAGACTTCACAACCAGTTCGACCCCAAGTATTCCAATCACGGCTGGGAAGCCTCACGACCTTCAAGAAGCCATTGGTCTCCCATCATATCGGGACCATCATTTCGCTTGTTTAAATCTTGCTACTTCTGGAAGAAAAATTGTCGGAAATTGCTCCACGTAAATTGGCCTTTGAATGTTTTCAGCACGTCAATGTGTGTTTATGATTTTCGTAGTTGGCAGATTTTTGTTGTTTTCATGCGCCGTTTGTTTACTGAACATGCCATGCGCAGTGTTGTTTGTTATCGTTTGTCTGTAGCTGCTCTGCCATTTTCTTTGTATTTCTGAAATAGCCATGACTATGCTATTCCTGGATATATATATATATATATATATATATATATATATATATATATATATATATATATATATATATATATATATATATATATATATATATAATGACTTTCACGAGAGTATGCACAGTATACACATTCACTTACAACAAATGGCACATAAAATGCTCAAAATTCTTCCTCTCAAGCATTAATTATTCTTCCTAAAACTTTACGATCCCATTAATGTCTTGCGTACATGTAAATTATACTGACTCTTAACAAACCAAATTATAATGGAATTACTTTGAGCTCCAGCAATAATGTTGAACAGGGAGACCTCCAGAGATGAACGGCTGAATTTGCGTTATGTCGGGGAAAACTGATTATTAAAAAATGTATATGATTCTTTAAATTTGTTCTTGATAAAAGCGTGTTTAGGCTGTGATATAGGACTGGAAATTGCACTGTGAGAGTTTTGATTTATGAGTCGTAAATTGCAAGCTGCAAATTGTGACTTCTGTTGTGAAGGGAAAGGTGCATTTTTCATACATGTAAATTGTCATTTGTGTTTATATATACTTGTTTGTAAATGATATTTTAACCCATCTTCTCTTCCATTTGTTAACTTCTCTCGTTCCCTTCCATTACTGAACTTGCCCTGTTTCTCTTTATTCATATTCTGTTTCTCTTAACGTTCTAAACTTATATTCCCTAACTTATTCAACATTTTTCTCACTTTCTTATAGTCTCCTATTTACCTCCTTTTTTCAATCAACTGTTTCTTACGAAGATGAGTTGATTGTCGGTTTTTTCTCAACTTTCGTGGAGAAAAGAAACGAATTCTAGGTTTGAGATTCTGAGCAAGCATTGATCTACTGGCTAATAGTTTGCTGGTTAAAATAGTCGTTTCTAGGCTAGGATCTTTAAAAAAGCGACCGACCTCCCCCATTGGTTAGAAAGGCTGGGGCCAAGAACTAATGGTACTAATAGTAAATACACATAATATTCTCAGTAGTTTCAATGATTTGTATGCCAAAGAGTGCTGGGAAGACGGAACACCACGAGTGTAGCTCTCATCCTGTAACTACACTTACCTAAATACACACAGAGGGCCTCGCGGTCGTGTCGACAACGTTCGGGAGTCGTAGCCGTAAGGTCCCCGGGTTCGATTCCCGCCCAAAGTAGAAACAAATGGGTAGAGTTATATTCACCTAATACTCTGATCACCTAGCAGTAATTAGGCAGTTGGGATTAGACAGCTACTATGGGCGCATCCTGGGTTGTATATGCGTGTGTGTGTGTCAGAAATATATATGTAGTACATACTATATAGGAAAAATAGGTGGGAATCAGTACATTAAACAACCTACACTTAGAAAGGTAGAATCCAAAAGCTAACAGCTAGATCCTGCAGATACAATTAGCAAATGCTAAATACAAAAAGTGAGCGTGTACATGACTGTGACATGGTAAAGTTGGGCGCATCTGTTCCATCAATGATCGTCGTCGCCCCTCAGTCAGCCACATAAGGGATATGACATGGGGGATCGTTTGATGTAAAACATGTTTATGAAGGTAAAACAAGCGCAGCGGAGAACACATTAAGCTTTCGAAGCTCTGCTTAGGAAGAGCAGGAGGAGGAGGCCAGGGAGGTAGACCTGGACGTTTTGCTTCAATTTTACAGCTTAAATATTTCTTATTATGGTTTATAAAACTTGCTCCTGGTTAAATATTTCATATTGTGGTTAAAACAATCCTCTTGGTTAAATATTTCCTATTGCAGTTTATAAACAATGATCGGTGTTAAACATTTCGTGTTGTGATTTAAAACCATGCTCCTGGTTAATTTTGCAATTACTTTTCAAGTTGGAAGCAGTGAATATTTGTGAAAAATTAGTATTAAGCGGGATTTAGTGAGAGCTTTATAATTCCAATTTACACCATCTGATCAAGGGACAGGATTACATATGGTTACACAGATGGTCAGGGTCATAGGCTACATTACGCAGGTGATCAAGGAGTTAGAACAAATATTCCGTCCACCGGAAAGCCCCACTGACTCTACTCCTACTTACTGCCAAATATTTTGGCATACTTATAATATATACTTATATATATATATATATACATGCCATGTTTTGAGTTATACTGCTGTACAGCCGTTTAGCCTTTAGTTAAGCCACTAATGCAACGATTAACACAAGTGGTATGAATCAAGGGAATGATTTACTAAACCAATTTATTAGAGAAGCCGTGACGCTTGTTTATTGACCAAATATTTAGTATACTTTGGACGCGATTTGAATCCAGAAATAGTGTAAAATGTTGTGTATATATATATATATATATATATAGATATATATATATATATATATATATATATATATATTATATATATATTACTGCTAGACGACATACCTCCCCCTCCCCTCGCTGAGTATACATCTCTTGCAAGGAGGTGTTGAAGGTACAATATCCGGGAGAGTATATCATGCACGTCAGCTGGTGATACGTTGAGACATTAGCGACAATTCGTTCACGAATTATAGCCTTGGACAGTAATTATTCCTGCCGCGCCAGACACTGGTGGGGACCCTTAATACAGTGAATTACGTCCTTGACTCACTATCCAGGATCCAGTTTTTGATCTACTGGTGGGACAGAAATAATTAAGGCACGTTTTTCTTACCTGAAGGTAAGAAAAACTTGTTTACCTAGTAGTAAATAGGTACACCGAGAATTAAGGTAATTGTTGAGGGTTGCCTCTCGGGGAAGGTCAGTAGTGGGCCTATGGGGGCCTAGGAGGACCTCGTTTAGACTAAGTACCGGCTTCCTGTCCCCGAAATTGTACTCAGACCATGAGTAATGTTGCTTGTGACTGTCTATTATAGGACAGTTGCAGCTAGCAGTTGCTCATGGGGCTCCCAGATAGTGAACAGCTTAGTGGCCATCATAGTGACTAACTTAGTGACGAGCTTAATTATAAGCTTATTGACTAGATAACTAACTAGTGACCAGCTTATTGATTAGTGACGAGCTTAATAACTAGTTAGTGACTAGTTTATTAACTAGTTAGTGACCAGCATATTGACTAGTCAGTGACCAGCATATTGACTAGTTAGTGACCAGCTTACTGACCAGCTAATTAACTAGTTAGTCATCAGAGATGCCAGATATTATTACATGTATCAGTATCATTATTACTAGAAGTCCTAGTCGTACTACTATTATGAGTAAAATTATTATGAGGTATAAGTAAATTGTTGTTATGAGTGAGTATGAGGAGTGGCATTAATGTTCGTCTCAACTAACAAACTGAAGTTATTATGTATTAAGCTCACGTTGTGGTAGACATGAGGCGGCGGACTGACAGGAACAAAGGTTCAGTATATAAGCCATCATATAGAGTTTAGTTTCCTGTTAATAGTTACTTAATAGTTCCTCAATTTCCTCTCTAACTGTAAGCTAATTGGTCTTCAACTTCCTCGTTAACAGATACCTAATGGTTTCTACAGTACCTTGTTAAGAGTCTTTTTAATAACCGAGAACCATACAAATACTGATACCTCCCCCCCCCAAGACACACACAAACAGATACACACAACATGGAATATATACTCAAGAAGAGGTGATTCCGTTTGTTGGTGTACACGAACACAGCTACTTAAGGCTTGAACTCGTTCAGGTCTAATGTATTCAGGTATGACTTAAATATTGAGGCGGGACCAAAGAGCCAGAGCTTAACCCCCGCAAGCATAACTAGGTGAGTACTACTGGGCGGATACACATACACAGTTCCAGAGAATTTAAAAAAAGTTTCACATATAGAGGCGCCAACATAGGTAATAAAAAATATATATATTTTTACTTTATTCTCCCCTGACCATCACACGCTGACATTTGATCCTTATTAGGAAAAGAATATTTCCAATATATTTTGAAATTTGTTATTCTGTTCGTCGGTATTCCACAAATGCTAAATGAGATTCAGTATTTAGCTGAATCAGAGAAGTGAACTTAAATAACAATTTATTATACAAAAATAATATAATTACATTATTAATTCCAACCATGCTCTATTACTGTGAGAGTAATAACTCTCAAGATGTTGTTGTTTAAGATTCGCTACCTAGAACAAAAAGTTCCAAGTAGCACGGGCCTATGTGAGCCCGTAATAAAAACTCTCAAGAGCTAAATCGACCAAAATATCCAGCCCATCCTCCTGTATTGGTAGTACAATGACGATGGAACCATGTACATATAGCGACTTGCA
>WNGS01145354.1:1223904-1257097 GCA_020271785.1 Procambarus virginalis
TGTACCCGCGAAGGCAATGAATATATATATATATATATATATATATATATATATATATATAATATATATATATATATATATATATATATATATATATATTAATATAACCTTGCATAATAAAGTGACACCGTAAAAGGGGGGTAGGGGGGGTGGAGGAGAAGCGAACACTTACGTATTCAGAGTTAAATGGCATTTTTTTCCCTGAATGCTCTGTGTTCCCTTCTCTGAGGCTCCCTATAATTGCACCAGAGGTGGTAACCCCCCCCTATATATATATATATATATATATATATATATATATATATATATATATATATATATATATTATATATAATATATATATATATATATATATATATATATATATATATTTTATATATATTATATATATATATATATATATATATATATATATATATATATATATATAATGTCCAGTTGTAGTTGTATCCGTGCTCTTTACATCTCCTCACAGCTACAATGCTTCAGCTTGTAATCCAAGAATGAAGCACTCTGCTCTCCCAGTTCAACACTCCTCAGCCATCACATGGAACAGATTACCTCACTCTGTCTTCCTTGGCACCGCGCTATTTCCTCTTTCCTGGACCAGCTTTAGAGAAAGCCTTTGTATAATTGCTTGTAGTCTTAGCATTATTTACGTCTTGCTTTGAAATATTGAGTCGACAGTTTATTTGCTGGTGTAAAGAGGGTATTAATTACTCTGTGATTATTAATGAAGGATAACCAGATAGGAATTTCATGAATGGTTTTTAGAATTTGTTCCTGTGTTGAGTTTTCTCTCTGTTTATTTCTTGTTCTTTGCGATTCTCGTTTCGGTCTTTATTTTCCATATATGTTCCTTTAATATTAACACTATTTAAGTTTTTCTCTTCGTCCTTTTTCGCAAATTCTTCCTTGTTTCTTTCCTCCGTTGCGTGTCTCACCTCTGTCAAATCTGTCCCGTTCTCTTCCACTCTGTCTTTCATTTATATTTTTCTCTCCTTTCTCCCATCAGCTCTTTAGTAGTCCGTTTCCATACATATCCCCAGTACCCTTTATTGCCGTCTCTCTGTCTCTCTCTCTCTCTCTCCCCCCCTTCCCCTTCCTCGCTCATCCAATACATCGATTGATAAAATTTCAGAAAATTTATAATAACGCTTCACAATGCCTGTTAATTATATGAAAAGTATATATATCATTTTTACGGCAAGTTGGTTCTAATTATTTTTGCATCACGGTTAATATTGTGGCGTTCGGGAGTGGGAAATCCGTCTCCATCGCTGCTGCGTACCTCAGAACGCTCATGTCTTTGATTTCTGTAATGTTATTTCTATACGCAATTAGAAAGTAGAAATAATTCCTATTGAATTTGGACAAACCAGAAAAGATTTATAAACTAACCTAACCAACCTTCTTAGGCTTAATACACGATCTCTGAGGCCTAATATAGTCCATATGTGTACTATACCAGGCCTAGGCATATATAAGTTTGTTCTTTTGCTTCATTTTTCGGAACCCATAAAGTGAATAGGAACAAATCTACTCGATTGCTCAGTACGTCAATATTTGTACTATGGTGCACATAGTTACAAAAATGACTATCTAAGCAGGAGGATAGGTTGAAATAATCATGCTAATGATATCTCAAGAATATTATCACTGATGCTGTTATAAAATGCGATTTAAATCTGGCAGATATAACGCCGTGACGTCTTGGCGTCATAGGGTATGAGAGATATGCTATGATATCTTAGCTATATATCATCATGATGCGTATCGGAGCTCCTCTGAGAGTCGTGGTTGAATAATGGTATTTGGGGAAACACTAAATATTCTTTAGGCTAAAAATCGCGAGTCGATTTCAGCGCCAAAATTTGAATGACAATAGATCCGTCGAACAGAATCGAAATTAACGTCAAGTGAAAATGCATAAACATGTCGGAAATTAACATTAAACGAATCAACATAAACCAAATCAACATGGAATGAAACTAGCCAAACACAGAACAAATCAACATGATAAATGCTCTGAAACAAACGCCCATTTAATGCGAGAGCAAACCGGCGATCCGCCATTAAAATTTACACGAAATTAATGTTTTAGTAAATGAGATGATTACAAAATCATCACTGACGCTGACGGTGTAGGGTGAAGCATAGCGACGTTAAACATGTGTCGTGCTTATGGAATGAAGCAGGTTAGTGTAGCATGTACCGGAGATATTGAGAGAGACAGGCTAGATATTACTATGTGGATCTATTTCGTATTTTATTTTCTAGTAGGACAGACAGGGGTGATAAAACACTCTTTGTTTTGTGTCAATGTATACATATATCTTCACCTATGTTTGTAATCTGTGTTTTAATGTATTTTTTTTATCTGCTGGCCTATAATTTACAAGTTCTCTCGCTTTTTTTAGCCATGTTTACGGTTGACCAGACCACACACTAGAAGGTGAAGGGACGACGACGTTTCGGTCCGTCCTGGACCATTCTCAAGTCGATTGTGATGAGGGAGTTGATGTCGTGCAATAAATAGGCAATAGAGAGGTGAGGAACAAGGCAAAAGGTACGAACGGTAAGGTGTAGTAGAGGAGATTGCAGTAGGAATAAGAACTGCAGAAGGCCCATCGGCCCATGGGTGAGATGCGCCGTAGGGCTGTAAGTTTCCTGGCTGCCTTTTGGGCTAGGTTAAGCACGGGGTTGTTCATCGTCACTGAAGAGTCGAACTTAATTCCCAAAATGTAGATTTAATCTGTGGACTCAAGGGTTTTGTCATCTATTTGCAAGCCTGTCGATTTTCAATGTGCAATCCAGTTATCATCATCGCTTGTGTTCTCTTGACCACAAATGAGACCTGCCTTCGTCTACTCTAGGTAGAAATCGCTGAAAGTTTGTGATTGATGAGTCTTGAAGCAGTTGCCATTTCTTCATTTCTGTATACAGTATAAAAGTTTGAGGGCAGTCATCAGCATAGGCTTGAGCTAGAGGGATGAGACGAAGTAGATTGTTTGGAAAATATATTCCACAGCAGAGGGCCAACACTACTACCCTGTGGAACGCTGGCACCAATTGACTGTCTCTCGGATTCTGCTCCGTTGAGGACTACGAAAGCCATTTAATTGGTGGAGTGTACCACAGGGTACCACAGGGCGTACCACAGGGCGTACCACAGGGTACCACAGGGCGTAACACAGGGTCCTTTGCTCCCTGTTGTAGGATATCTATTTCAACGTTCTACTTCATCTTATTCCCGAAGCTCAAGACTGTGCCGATGACGGCTTCTTACCTTTACATACAGTTTAGAACTCTCATACTCTCTCTATCTCTCTCTCTCCTATTCTCTCCTCCCTATTTCTCTCCCTCCTTTTTCTCTCTCCCTCTCTTATTTCTCTCCCTCTCTCTTCTCTCCTCTCTCTCTCTCTCTCTCTAGCTTCTCTCTCTCTCTCTCTCTCTCTCTCTCTCTCTCTCTCTCTCTCTCTCTCTCTCTCTCTCTCCCCATAACCATTCTCCCCGCAGCTGAATTTCTTCCTCTGGACCTCTCCCTCTTTACATATAACCAGTACTGTCTATAATTCACCTTGGTAGTGGTCTCTCTTGACCGGGGTGAGAGTGGAAGAAAGTGGGATAGGAAGAAAGGATACATATAATAAAGTGGAAGGGTAAGGTGGAAGGAAGAGGGAGCCAGAAAACTAGGAGAACAGCCAAATGGAAAAGACGGAACGGAAAATGAACTGGAAGACGACACAATTCTCAAGAATGCGGTAGTCAGTTTGTATTATGAGAAAATCTTTCTGGTATTGATATAATCAATAGCATTTGTAAAATGTGCTATTGGTTTATTGATGCATTAGGGAGACCCCTAACCTTATATTAAATCGTAATGACCTTCGCTTGTAAACTGAGTTTTTTTTTTAATCTGTAGAAGACCACCTGTTCCACACCACAGCACCATTGGCCCTATATCCACACACTACACCCGCGATTCCACACCTTGTACACCATAACCAAACTCGACATCTTCACCGTCACACCCCGGTACTACACCCACACAATCTGTTTACTTATGTTTGTAGGTTAGATTAGCATTTTATAAGCACTACAATCACCTTCTGTCGTTGATTGATCAATAGATCACTGAACTATATGTATAACAGATCTCTAACCCTGCCCATGGAGGACAGAGCAAAATATATATATCCTGGTTAGCATTGTAAATGTGTGACCACGTCTGAAGTAGAAAAAACACTACTACACCCTCCCTACCACACTGCACTATGGCAGTCATGAACACACCATACATCTTGCTACCACACCAGGAGGTCCCGGCCATCAACACCACACTCCACGCTCTCTCTACCTAAACCCAGCCAAACATCTTTTATATCAAGATCCAACACCACTATTTGGTGGTTTATAGCAAGCCTTACAGCCATCTCTCATTTACTGTAGCACGCTCAAACTACTACCTCCAATACCGCCACCATCACCACCAGGATCACCACCTACACCATCGCCTCTATCACCATCATCACAATCACCATCACCATGTTTCACAGCACTTCCCATCCCAAGCAACCATCACCACTATTTCCATCATTCTCAATATAAAATATACAGCCTTAACCGCCACACTACCCACCACCCCAGCGGCTTCAGCCAGGCTCAAGGAGCACGTTTAAGGTAGTCTAAGATAAGGCTTCAGGGCAGTATAGCCTGGACGCGATGCTTTAAGAGCCCAGAACGCGTCCAGCAGCCCAGGATGAAAACTAAATCGCTTCGCTTTGCTTCGGATGAGACAATAAAATGAGATTAGATGCTATTCTTATAATAATTCATCGTCAAGTTGGAAATCGTGAATATGACGTATTCGATAATATAACGTGTTCGAAAATAGGTGTGTGAAAATTCGTGCGTAACGCATGCGGTAACATTTACCGAAATTAAACGGGTTCCATGTTCAAATATTTTATATATCGTGAACACAAGTACCTAGAATTGTGACGTTAGTGTATTACCTTATATTCTTGGGCGGGTTCCACACTTTATAAAAAAATGTCAGATATTCTTAAACCGATTAAGATCACTATGATGATGGAAACAATTGATTTGCATTTTTAATGAGTGACATGAAAAATAAAGTTAATCTTTATTTTAGTCTGCAGTATAAATTCAGCGGTTTGGATATAATAAGAATCATACAAATGTGATCAGGGTGGAGAAATTATATTTATATTATGCTAAATGCTGGCAGGCATCTCCAAACCTTCGCACCAAGATTTCATAACATTTACACCTACATTAAGTTCTGAAGTTAAGACTCTCTAGCGTCGGAACTACGCGCATTAAGAACAGTATGTGTTAAATACTTTATAAATGCGACATTTTCAACACAGTCATTACCTAGACAAGAAGTTACACAGATGCATGCTGCTGTGTTTGCTTGAGCATTTTCAAGACAATTGCCCCGTTATACTGCGATTTCGAGGTGGGATGATACGCTGGAACTGGTTCCATTATTGAACGCTATGTGCGTGTTTGTGTGCGTGTTGGTTGAGAGTGTGTGAGTTTGTGTAGGTATTAATTATGTTTGTGTGTGTGTTCTCACCTGGTTATATTTGGGGAGGATGAGCCACGGCTCTTGGGTCGTACGTCATAATCCTTAATCGACTAATGGACAGGTTTTAGAACCTATTGGGTTCTGTCATGGCCACATTTATAGCTATGAACGGAGTCTGACTCAAGCGCATTCTTACACTTCTTATCTCATTCCAGTTTTCCACTACTCTGGCACTGACAAAATTCTTTCTAATGTCTTATTGGCTAATTTGGGTACTTAGTTTCCATCTGTCCCCTTATTCGTGTACTATTGCTAGATATTCTGTCCTTGTCTGCCCTGTCTATTCACTTTATTATTTTGTTAGCGGTTATCATGTCTTCTCATTTGCTTCTCTCTTCCACTGACGTTAGGTTTAACAACTGTAGTCTTTCCTCATAGCTCATACCTCTCAGCTTTGATAATAGTCTGGTGGCATATTTCTGAACCTTCTCCAGCTTCGTTTTGTGTTTATCGAGATATGAACTCTGTGCTGGTGCAGCATATTCCAGAATTGGTCTGACATAAACGATATACAAGATCTTGAACGAATTTTTGATCAGATTCCTCAAACCAGTTTTTAAATTAGCTAACTTTTCGTATGTAGCTGGTGATCTTTTGTTGTTGTTGGCGTCGTGTGACAGATTGTGGGAAATATCAACCCCCCTCCCAGTCTTTTTCACTGTCCGATTCCAATAGGATTTTCTCTCCCACTTGAGGTCCTTCACATAGATAAGGAAGAGGATCGAACCTAGAACTAACCCTTATGGAACACGACTGGTAACATCCCACAACTCTGAGGTCTTTCCTTTCATTGTAACATTCCATTTTCTGTTGCAGATGTATTCATTTATCCACTGGCGTACCTCCCTGTCACTCTTGCCTGTTTCACATTCTTGTGCACTATTCTTGTGGTGTCTGTGTCGAAGGCTTTCTTACAGTCCAAGAAGATACAATCCACCTATCTTTAATTTTGTCTACTCTCAGTCGTCAGTTCTCCGAGTCTCTTTCAATGCCGCGCTTTGTATGAGAGAGAATCAATGGTATATTTACCATATGATAATAAAAAGACACCATTACCACAACCTCCTCCATCATTAACCACCCTTCTCTCTCGACGCCTTTCCTTCCCAGCTAAAACAACACGTTAAGCTCGTGTAGAAAAAAAACATGAAAGAAGAAGCAGTGAAGCGAAGAAAGTCGAGGACGCTTCGCTGCCGAAGTTTTTTTTTTATATAATGGTTTTATGGGCTTCTCGGAGACGTTGGCTTCTAGCCATAAATTAGGAAAAACAGCTCAACAACTGCCGCTGTAAACTTTGCAAACGGTTTCTGTATTGTTAGTTGCATGTGCAGACGTGCATTGAACGTTCTTGTTTCTTGAAATGACACAAAAAGAGATACACAGGCGATGAGTCACAATAACGTGGCTAAAGTATGATGACCAGACCACACACTAGAAGGTGAAGGGACGACGACGTTTCGGTCCGTCCTGGACCATTCTCAAGTCGATTGTGAATGATCGACTTGAGAATGGTCCAGGACGGACCGAAAGGTCGTCGTCCCATCACCTTCTAGTGTGTGGTCTGGTCATCAAAAGGGATACACATTCGTGTTTCGCACGATAATTAAAAGAAAAATACCACAATGAGGGATACATTTTCGTGATTCGTACGATAACCAGAAAAAAACGCAAAGTGGGATAAACATTTGCATTTGGAATACATTTTCGTGTTTCACACGATAACCAGAAGACAAATAACGCAAAGATGCAATTTCGTGTTTTGCACGATACTCAGATGAAAGATGTGATTGGTAGCCTCCGAGAAGAGCAGAGATAATTACTATGGCACAACTGCTTCAGTATAAATGAAAACCGTACATATAAAATCAGTGACGATAAATTTGTTGATTGAAACTTTGGATAAACGCCATCAGAAAGAGAGCGTTATGACCTTGATATGAGTTTTCATGGACTTTTTCACACTAGAAAAGAAATGCAGTGGTGTAGTAAAAGATAATGTATTATTAAGCCTGTTGAGCTTTAACTCCAGCAACAGTATTGCAGGTCACTCTAAGACCATTATAATCAAGGTCAGAAGACAATGAATTATAGAACCCTATTGCATAATGACAATTTATATTACAGAAGCTAATTGTACTACAAAACAATGTATTGTAAAATTATACTATAACATAAGACAATATTGATATTGTCTTATATGTTTTGTCCAAACTATTAGCTTCTTTTCCTCACTTTATTAATTTGATTTCAAGTTAAATGTTAAGCTTTGGTCTAATAAAGGAAGAGATAAAATTCTAAGATCGTAGCAAGAATACCAATTTGGTGAAAATCAAACGATACAGGAGAAAGAGCTTAGGACGGAACGAGACTTGAGAAGGGAGGAAGTTGGAAACTTGAGGCGGTGATGAACTACCCTGAACCACCCCAAGCTCCTCGTAACTTGGAGGTTGTTGTAATTTTTTTGGTGGTGTCTCATCTGACCCAAACTTCGAAAGTTTCGCGCTGTTCATTGTAACTTTGTTTGCATGTATGATCAGGACCTCACAATGAGTCTCCTTCATCAAGCCGGGGGCCAGATCTTCATTCTCTATTCACTGTAAACACGAGCTGCGAACCCAGATCTTTATTCCCTAGTAAAGTAAATTAGAGTTAACCAGAACTCCCTAGTATTCTGAAGTACTCAAGGCAAATTCGAACCGTAAGTCTGATCATCTTTTCCGTTCCGAATTAAACTTAGGCCATGAACTAAATCTTCCTTTCTATACACAGGTAAGCTTGAGGCGTAAAACAGAACTGTAAACTCGAGGTGGAGCATACATAGCCCCCACACATGAAGTGTATCATCGTGACTTCCCATCGTCTGTTACTTAAAAGTAGAACTCACTCCACTGGAGCACTTACAAGTCACTTCTGCCTGTTTCTCCAACTTGTGCATTATTTCCAAGAGAGGAACTAAGTCGAAGACTTTCTGGCAGTTCACCAATAAATATGCAGTTTTTCCTTCCTTCGATTACTTGATAACCTTTGTCTCCTGGCCATAAGAACTTGTAAGATTTGTGACGCAAGTTTTTCCGTCGCTGAATCCATGCTGGTAACTTGAACAGAGGTTCTTCTTAGATGTTCTACTAGCCTCTTGTCTTACGTCCGGTCACCTTGCATGAAAGGCAGGCGATAAATGCTGCACTGTAGCTATGGCTTCTTGATTATTTCGCCTTTTGTATTTTGCCTCTAAAAATGGCTAGTTTGTCCATACGTGTATATAAGCCGTTGAGGAAGAAAGCATGGAATCACTTCATGTGACGATGTCGACGCCATCTATTGAGCGCACCCGACCCCATTTTCTGTTCCACCAATGGAGGGCTGTGATCGTACTGACACCTGTATAGTTTCATTCTTATTTTTCATCTTTTATTCCTTAGAAGTGATTTGGGTGGTACCTTAGTCGACAGTCCTGAACTCATGACGTGTTCCAGGGGACCAAGTGGCCGAGTCGGTATAGAATGTGATTTGTTTGCGACACTTTGTGAAGTACCGGTCATTGGACCGACGTATCCCGGAATGGCCAAGTTAACCTTAACTTGGCCATCCTGGAAACAGAAAAGGTCATCACCTTAACAGAAGAAAATAAATCCATGTAAAAGCCACACAGCTACCTGGAACTGAGCAGAAACACTCCAAGTCCACATATAACAAACAAAACACAATCACGAGGGATACATGATAAAATAATCACATCCTAATAACATGTTAGTCAATTATNTAGGATCAAAGATAGGGATTTTAAACTTTCTTTAGCGTTAGATCTTTTAAGCTGGAAAATGGAATGAACTAAAGGAGCGGGTTATAGAAGCAAACTCGTTTCATAATTTTTAGAAGTAGATATGATAGGGAAATAGGTCAGGTGACATTGCATTAGACTATCGGATCAGTGTTAAACAGTTTATCTTTATCTACCCTGTCAATTCCTCTGAAAATTTTGTAGGTAGTGATCATGTCTCCCCTTACTCGTCTGTCTTCCAGGGTCGTTAGGTGCATTTCAATCGGCCTTTCCTCGTAACTCATGCCTCTTAGTTCTGGGACTAGCCTAGTGACATACCTCTGAACTTTTTCAAGCCTCGTCTTGTGCTTGACAAGGTACGGGCTCTATGCTGGGGCCGCATACTCCAGGATAGGTATTACGTATGTGGTATACATGGTTCTGAATGATTCCTTGCACAGGTTCCTGAAGGCTGTTCTGATGTTAGCCAGCCTTGCATACCCCGCAGATGTTATTCTTTTTATGTGGGCTTCAGGAGACAGGTTTGGTGTGATATCAACTCCTAGATCTTTCTCTCTGTCCGTTTCATGAAGTACTTCGTCTCCCTTTCTGTATCCTGTGTCTGGCCTCTGTGTATGTGTGTGTGTGTGTGGATCACGCCCTGTGTGAATATCGATCACGCTCCGTGCATGTTGATCACACGCTGTGTATCACGCCCTTTGTGTATGTGTTGATTACGTCCTGTGTGTGTATTGATCTCGCTCTGTATGTATAACTGTACAGACCAACTCCTTCCTTCCTATGGCAAAATAATAAAATACTCGAGCCCTTTATTTATCCAGACGACAGAGACCGTCACACCTCTCACCGTATTCGCTACTGTGGAAGGCTATCCAGACTCTAGAACGAGAGAGATTATATACCTGGTATGAATAAATTATTTATAAGCTAACTCACGCTGCCTGAAATCGTGTTTAGCAAGATATGGTGCAGTTAGGAGAGATGTAGTTATGGTAACTGAATTAGGTGCAAGTTTGGTGGGGATCAAGTAAGAGCTGAAGTATCCTTCGATGTTATGATAGCTCAAATGTATGTTCCGAACTACAGCCAACTCCGTCGGCTGCTTCAGTGAGTCAAAACGTTTGGTGAGAGCAGCCAGAAGCGAACCAAGCGTTATGTAAAGGAAATTCGGGGGTATTAAATTCTCATTAATCAAGTAGGCTTATTCAGAGAGGAGATTCCAGTGGCTAGATTGTGGTGTAGTTTATCAACGAATTTTAGTATTTTTCCTGGCGCTGGCATGATGAAATCAGTGCTATAATGTTGGGGTTTTCACCCGTTGCCGCCAACCACCAAAGCCCCTCTCTAAAAGCAACAGAATCACGAAAGATAAAAAAAATTCCTTTAATTCACATGCAGGGATTGAATGAGGCCGTGTTTGGTCAGAGTGTGTCGGGAGGCTGGCTGGTCAGTCTCTCAACTGGCCAAGGTGTGTCAGTGGCCTCACTGATCACAGTCAACTGACCAGCCCAGTAACTCCTCCCAAGGAGAATATGGCATTGAAGAGCCCCAATCAAACTCTATTTGAAATTCCTCATTACATTACATTAGCACAATTATTTTCAAACAGAAAACACGACAGGTTAAAATGATTTTTTTTGCTTAGAGATAGGTTTACCTAATTCTTAATTTTAAGTAAGAGTTAATTAATGGTATAGGGACAGTGATCTGTGAACACTTCCCGAGCCTTCAGAAAGGAGTTGTGTGAATAATATATCAATTACTCGTTAATGTGGATGGGAAGAGAATCTTAGGATGCTGGCTATCTTGAGGCCACGAAGATTAGGAAGTGAGTCATCGCAGCAATCAAGAAGGACCACTCGAGACGAAGGACCAGTGGATCAAAGACCTGTCCGACTGGTTGTGGGTGATCTACAACCACTGACAGTGACCTACGACCACTGAAGATTGCCAACAACCACTGAACGTGACCCACCAACTACTGAGGGTGATCCACGACCACTAGGGTGATTGTTCGCCCTCATATGCCTCAAAGGCAGGGTCATGTCCACTCTCTGTCCTCCACACACGTGTTAGGTCGTGTTCGCTCTCGAGAGCCCTTGAAAAGGTCGTGTATCATGCTCACGACCCACGGAAACGGTCGTGTATCACCTCCCGCAGTCCACAATCTAGTGTTGCCATACTGCTGCCTAACAAACGACTGGAACAGTAATACAGGGATGAGTTACAATCACTTAAGACAACCTGTGAGGTATTAATCCAAAGGAGGTTGTTAAACACATTGGACATAACCTTACTGGAGCCAACGTTTGAGTTATAAACACTCATCACCACTAAAGTAAAACTTAAATGAGCAACACTTAACGCGACATCCAGTGACTTGAGTAGGAAAATGCCTGGGTAGAAAAACACACACCCCGTTACTCGCCTCCCTCCACCACGTCTTCCAGACATTCAATCACTCTTCCCCGTTATCAACTGGGTGCGAATACATCAGTATGCAGTTTAGAGTGCCACATCGCTCGTTAGTGGCACCAGTGGTTGAATTGCAGCTTTTACTAGGCATTATCGAACTCTAGGTGGCAGAGCTAGCTGGTAGCAGTTTTTAGCCTGGGGGAGTGGTTTTAGCTGATGAGTTAGTTTTCATCAGAGACTTGAATAGATTGCCTTTTCTATTTGTTAAGTGGAATTTTTGTTGCTGATGTCAGAGTGAGTGAATGTAATGCCTGTCGGTAAGATATTGTGGGCCATTACGAGACAGAAGGCTTTTGTATTGAAAATGCATTTGCACTGCATTACTTGATTATGAAATATGTTTTTTTTTATTTAGCATTATCTTGCTCTTTCTTCTTACTTAAATAAATTTCTTATCAAAAATTATTTCTTATCTAAAGATAAGAAGGATTATGTTCTTGCACTTCTTGCATTATCATCTTATACCTCTTCTTGCATTATCTTCTTATCTTCTTGCACCTCAATCTACTATTCTTTACACCACTGATCCCCCCCCCCACTACCACTGCACTAATAATCCTCTCCCTTCCCTTGTCAAGGTATTCGTCCCTAACTACCCCCTGAGCATATCCTTTTTCTAGTATACTCTCCTATGAGGTAAACTCTAATTAAAAAAGAGGTGATACTTGACCCCTGGTCGAACTACGGCCATCCTGGGAGGAAATTGTTGTCCGGGGAGCAATACGAAAAAAGTAGGACGGAGAGGTCACAGGCTTCACGCTGAGGCAATCTTAATTTTGGGTGTGAAAATTTCACAGGGTTTGCGAAACTGAAAAAAGTAAGAGAGTGTGTGTGTTTGTGCTTGCCTACATGTGTTTGCACTTGCCTATGTGTGTTTGTGCTTGCCTACATGTGTTTGCACTTGTCTATGTGTGTTTGTGCTTGCCTACATGTGTTTGCACTTGCCTATGTGTGTTTGCGCTTGCCTACATGTGTTTGCACTTGCCTATGTGTGTTTGCGCTTGCCTATGTGTGTTTGTGCTTGCCTATGCGTGTTTGACCTTGCCTATGTGTGTTTGTGCTTGTGTATGTGCTTATGTATGTGTGTGTGCGTGTGTATGTATTCACCAAGATGTACTTACTTATATGTGCTTAAAAAAGTTGAGCAAGGCTCCAAGCCTCGCCTTTCGAACTTTCATAGATTCATGCAATGACTCATTTCTCACGTTTTAGTCATATTTACGTTTAAATTTTGAATCGAATTAGCTTCAACAACTTTTACGACTAACTTATTCCACTTATTGACAGCTCTAACACTGAAAACGTTCCTTCTGTGACTCATTTGCGTATCGAGTTATATCTATAACCCTTCGGTGTGCTCTTTCTAGCTCTGTGAGTGTACGTGACACTATGCGAAGCTCTGTCAGAGTATGTGAAGCTATGTGAGAATATGTGAAGTTATCTGACAGTATGTCAGAGTATGTGAAGCTATGTGAGAGCATGTGAGGCTATGTGAGAGTATGTGAGTGTGTGAAGCTATGTAAGAGTATGTGAAGTTATCTGACAGTATGTCAGAGTATGTGAAGCTATGTGAGAGTATGTGAAGCTATGTGAGAGTATGCGAAGCTATGTGAGAGTATGTGAAGTTATGTGAGGTTATGTGAAACTATGTGAGAGTATGTGAAGCTATGTGAAGCTATGTGAAAGTATGTGAAGTTATGTGAGAGTATGTGAGAGTATGTGAAGCTATGTGAGAGTATGTGAAGCTGTGTGAGAGTATGTGAGTATGTGAAGCTATGTGAGAGTATGTGAAGCTGTGTGAGAGTATGTGAGTATGTGAGAGTATGTGAGAGTATGTGAGCTATGTGAGAGTATGTGAGTGCTATGAGAACTGGGAGAGAGGCCAGTTGAAGCGTGACCGCGCTGTGTCCTCACCTAGTTGTGCTTCCAGAGGTTGATCTTGGGTTCTTGGGTCCATATTGTCAGTACTGGGACAGAGGGTATTTTAACAGGTAGAGAAGTTGTGGTTACTTCCTTAGGACAGGTGAGGCGGAGGTGTGGAAAGGGAATAATAGTTGAGGGGAATGGAAATGTGGGATAAATAGTATTCGGAAGGGAAGGGAAGAGGAGGTGGTAGCAAGAAATGGGAAAGGGGAAGGAGTAATGACATGAACGGCCGTAGGGGAAAAGTGAAAATGTCAGGGATTTTTGAGGAGGGAAAGTAGAGGGAGGGAGAAGGAACAGACTTTTGTACTCACCTATTGGTGTGACAGGGTCTAGCAATTGCTCCTTAGTCCCGCCTGTCTATCTCTTGGTCAGTTACAGAAATAACTTTCAATCCTCCTATTTTTAAAGTTGTTTATTGAATTTGACTCGACTCTTTACACATTAAAATCCATTCCATTTGCTTGCGATTTAAGCTGGAGACGTTTTGCTAACTCTTCTACAGCCCATTTCTGTCTGCAGCTTCCACCCTTGTCCTCTTGTCCTTACGTTCCTTATTTTGAACATTTCATATTTGTTTACCCTGTCAGTTCCCTTTAACATCTTCGTTGTCATCGTTTCAGTCTTCATTTTCCTTTCTTACAACAGTGCGAGTTTCACTACCATTGCTTCACTGTTGGTGCCACTACTGAGCTCTATGGCAAGATTAGTTGAGAATCTATGTAAATCTATATATATTTAAAGAGTTTGTCTAAATATGAACGCCACACTGATGCAACATAATTAAGAAATGGTCTTACCCATGTTGTACATAATGCTATTAAATCCTCTTGTTTCCATTGATCGTGAAAACTACTCTGATGTTTAACAGTCTAGTCTATGTTCCACGCGTTTAGTTATGTTCCTCAAATGGCAGGTGTCGTAATTGTGTCTCACATGTCTGTAAAATACCTCCGTTTCAGCCCGAACTGTCCTGAAGTCTTCTCTTCCCGTCAGTGACTCATTACTTAGCATTTGTCCGGTTTAAAAGTCAGCATCCATCTATGTGAGGACCGCATGAGGGAGTCTACATCTCCCTGTAGTCTCTGCAGTTATATTCGTTTCCGATTCTCATAAATTTTGAATCATCCGCAAACACGGATAATGATGACTCCATTTCATTTTTAAGGTCGTTGGCATGATAGAAATTGAATTGTTTCTAGTTCCGGTACAATATTAATAATTTATGTACATTTGAAACATGATACAGTGGAGTATTTCTAGGTACATATAGTAATTTAAGTAACACATTTATACACAGCGTTTAGGAAATACACAGTGATTCATATAGGCGGCTCTCAAGAGTTGTAACACTGACAAGAGAGGCATGATCTCTATTCATGAAGACAATGCTTGAGTTTCGAGACAAAGCGACGTTTCTCTAATTCTCTAAGTGTTTCACAAGAGTTTTCCTATTGAGGGTCTCTAGTACCTTGCTGGAAGTTCATGTTAAAGACGTACTGGTTTGAATAATAGGCTCCTAACTTCATCCTGTTTGCATATAGGATCAAGACTGGTCCTATGTACTATATCATATAAATGTGTAATATAAAATATAAATTAATATTATTTATATAAATAAATATATATATGTGTGTGTGTGTGTGTGTGTGTGTCTCGCACCAAGTTGTATTCCTCTAGTTGCTAGTTGTATTTGAGGAAATAAACAACGGATCTTGGGTCCCACCTCTCAACCATTTATCAACTGGTGTATCGAGTTGCATTCAATCACTTCACTTGTTAGTTCAGTTATTCTCAATCCTGACGCTGAAAAAGTTATTTGTCTATGACTCTTCGTTTCCTCTATGTCCCTTTGTTCGTGTACTGTCCCATGCTAAACTGTCTGCCTTTGTTTGCCTTGTATATTTCCCTGATAATTTCTTTTTGCGTCATTATGTCTCCCCAGTCTCTTCTCTCTCTTTCAGTGATGTGAGTTTTAACTATTTCAGTCTCTACTTGTAGCTTATACCTGCCATCTCTGGGACCAGTCTGGGGGCATATTTCTGAACATTCTCCATCCTCGCTCTGTATTTAACGAGATAAAGAATCCACACTGGTCTCACATATTCCGGAATTGTTCAAACATAAATGATATGCGAGATTCTGAACGACTCTTTATGTGGATTCCTTAAGGCAGTTCTTATTTTAGCCAAACCTTCTGTATGCAGCTTAAAATATTCTTTTGATGTCGGCTTCTGGTGACAGGTTGAGGTAATATCAAACCCCAAGACTTTTTCTCTGTCCGATTTCAGAAGGATTTCCTCTCCCATGTCGTACCTTGTATATGTGTGTGTATGTGCGTGTACTCATCTAGTTGTGTTTGCGGGGGTTGAGCACTGGCTCTTTGGTCCCGCCTCTCAACTGTCAATCAACTGGTGTACAGATTCTTGAGCCTACTGGGCTCTATCATATATTCATTTAAAACTGTGTATGGAGTCTGCCTCCACTACATCACTGCCTAAAGCATTCCATCTGTTAACTACTTTGACTATGAAAATGGTGTTTCTTTTCAGTGTCAGAGTAGTCAGTTTCCACTCCTGTCGCCCTTGTTTACGTACCGCCCGTATTAAACGGTATATCATTATCTACCCTATCAATTTCCCTGAGAATTTTGTATGTAGTGATCATGTCTTCTCGAGCTCTCCTGTCTTCCAGCGACGTGAGGTGCATTTCACGCAGCCTTTCCTCGTATCTAATGCTTCCTAGTTCTCGGACTAGCTTAGTGGCATATCTCTGAACTGTTTCCAGGTTCGTCTTGTACTTGACAAGGTACGGGCTCAATGCTGAGGCCGCATACTCCAGCATTGGTCTTAAATATGTGATATACAAGATTCTGAAGGATTACTCACACAGGTTCCTGAAGGCAGTCCTGATTTTAGCCAGCCTTGCATACGCCGCTGATGTTATTCCTTTGATGTAGGCTTCAGGAGACAGGTTTGGCGTGATATCAACTCCTAATTCTTTTTCTCTGTCCGTTTCATCAAGGACTTCATCTCTCATTCCGAATCCTGTGTCTGGCCTCCTGTTTCCAATGTCTTGTTTAATTACCTTAAATTTACTTGGGTTGAAATTTGGTAGCCATTTGTTGGACAATTAATTCAGTCTGTCTAGGTCGTCTTGCAGCCTCATACTATCATCTTCTATCCTAATCCTCCTCATAATTTTTCTATCATCAGCAAACAATGAGAGGAACGATTCTATACCCTCTGGGAGATCATTTACATACATCAGAAACAGTATAGATCCAAGGACTGATCCCTGCGGGACTCCACTGGTGACACCTCGCCAGTCCGAGACCTCACTCCACACAGTGACTCGCTGTCTTATGTTGCTTAGGTACTCCTTTATCCAACGGAGTACCTTCCCTTTCATGGAACATGATCTTATGGCACCATGAGTATGATCTTGGCCCAGACCTCAAGTTATCTGACTGTCACTTTGGTCATGACACTCTAATATCTGACTTCTATCTCGAGCCATGCCACCTGCACTTGGCCTGCTTCATTACCCACCATCTCGCAGACCGGTGTAGCGTAAATGAAGGTCGGGCCAAATACATCTAACTCGATCCAGTAGGGAAACTGAGCCGCTAATTACAGTCTCGGAGACTCGTGGATGATGTCGGTAGGTGATTTGATTGTAAGAAATGTCGTGTTTATGACTTCTTACGTGTATCAAGCTGTTTGTCAGTTTGTCTTCCTCTGTTCTCCTCCCCTTATATGTCTCTGTCTCCTCTCTCTTTTCTCTTTCTCCCCAGACCTGGAGGTATACTGCTCCCTCCCAGACCAGGAGGTATACTGCTCCCTCCCAGACCAGGAGGTATACTGCACCCTCCTGCTCATCCGTTCCCACTGGTGACTACTTACTTCACCATACTAGCAGCTGGCTTATTGAAGAAAGAGTCACAGGTTTGCCGTTGGTACAATTATCACTGAACAAAATTGTTTTACTTTTCTGCTATGACCTGTCACATGTTTGTTTGTTTTTTAAATTCGGGATCTAGTTAAAAAAAAATAAGGTTTTGGCCGGTCACGTCCAATTTTCGTTCTGCGGCATTTTGCATTTTTCTCCAGCATTTGCAACAGAGGTTGGTATGCTGTAGAAGAAACTCATGCAAATACACACACGAAAGTTAAATAATGATTCCAGGGAAAGTTATGTGGTGACTATTTCAATTATTACCTTTATTTTCCCATTTAAGATAATTGCTGCCACTAGAAAAAAGTGTTTGAATAGTACAGATGCATTTTGTTATGTATGTGAAAGCGTACATAACTGTACGCATGTGTGCACTGTACACATTCAAAGGACAAATACTAGTTATTTGGGGAGAAGAGATGTACTTGGCTAACTTTCAAGTTAAACTTCGAAACCAGGACAAGTCTTGTGCTCCACATCAAGTATGCAAGCTCTGTGTTGACAATTTACGCCAGTAGTCCAATGGAAAGAGAGAAAAAGTTAACATTTGGCATTCCAATGGTATTGCGAGAGCCGGAAAAAAACTCGCAAATGACTCCGATTTTTGGCCGGTCAAAACTTCATGCTACAATAGGAAAAATAAGCACAGGCTCGTGTACCCAGTTCGTACAGCAGGTCGCCCATTGCCCCATTCAGATGAAATACACGTGAAAGTTTTTAAAGAGTGTCCTTCACTTGAGGACATGGCAGATAATATTTCTGAACATGGTTCTGTTGTGGATATTGAAGAGCGTGGTTCAACTACGAGACCTCAGTGTTTTAACCAGGCCGATTTGAAAGATTTAATAAAATATTTCAATATTTCAATAAAGGCATCAGAACTGCCAACTTCGAGATTGAATACAAAGAATTTTCTTCAGCATGGTACAATTGTAACGTTTTATCGTAGCTGGGAAAAAAGATATGTTACAATACTTTTGAGTCGAGTGTGATTTAGTCTTTTGCCATGATGTGTCCGGTTAGTTAAATGCAATTGTTGAGACACTATGTGACCCAAATGTGTGGCGATTGTTTTTAAATAGTTCAAAGAGGAGTCTAAAGTGTCTTGCTACTTAATGGACATTCATATGGTTCAGTTCCTATTAGTAATTCTGTACATCTCAAAGAAGTACTCCTGAATTTTTCTCCAGTTCGTCTTCTTGCTTCACATCTTCTTCCGCCTCTTTCTGTCGTCCTCATTTTCCTCCAAATTTCTTATTCTTCTTTCTCCTCTTTCCCCTCCTCCTAATTTTCCTCCCCCATTTCCTTCTCCTCCTCCTTGCACCTCCTACTCATCTTCCTCATTTCCCTCCCTCTTCCCCTCTGCCAAAGACGAACCTTGGGACCAGGCTCTCTGAAGCAGTCACCGGGATTTACGAGATCGGACGCGGTCAGTAAGCGCGTCCCGGGGTGCCGCCGACCCACCTCCCATAATCACATCAGCCGTCTCCTTGCTGGTTTTATCGGTGGTCTGGGCACAGCACCCTGGCCCTCGGAGGCACTTGCTGTGTGGCGCTGGTACTACCCCCGTTTAGTGGGCTGTGTCGTGGCTGCCTGTTGGTGTTGTTAAGGCTGGCGGTGGCTTGCTATTGGTGGTGTTAAGGCTGGCGGTGGCTTGCCTTGGGTCCGGGTTCTATCCCCCGGTGATGGCAGAAACTAAATGAGCACAGTTTCTTTCACCCTGATGCCCCTGTTAACTTGCAGTAACAAGGTACCTGGGAGTTAGACAGCTTCTACCGGCTGTTTCCTGTGTGTGTGTGTGTGTGTGTGTGTGTGTGTGTGTGTGTGTGTGTGTGTGAGTGTGTGTGTGGAAAAAAATTGTTAGTAGTTAGTAACATTTGATTGACAGTTGAGAGGCGGGCCGAAAGAGCAAAGCTGAACCCCCCCAAAGAACAACTAGATGAATAGAACTAGGTGAATACACACACAAGCATTGATATGTTATATACATATTTTTAAATGCATGATGCATGACAGACGGCAATTTCGGAGCATGATGTGTGTGGCACTTCATTATCAAAACTCACGGGGCTCCGCCATGCAAGAAACATATTTCCTGGAATTTAATATGTAACGAGGTATTAATTGCCTGCCACCTGCCAAGCTTGACACACCTGCCGGCGCCTAAACCATCTGCGTCTGTCATGGGGTCTTAAACTGTCTTCGTCTGTCATGTGATCTTAAACTGTCTGCGTCTGTCAAGGGGTCTTAGACCGTCTGCGTCTGTCATGTGGTCTTAAATTATCTGCGTAAGCTTTGTAGTCCCTTTAGACCGCATGTGTCACGCAGGTCTTTTTAGACCATCTGCCTCACACATATGACTTTCGTAGACCACACGCGTGGCATGGGGGGGGGGGTGGGTCTTATCCGACAACCTCTATTCCTCCCTCCCCTTTCACTCCCCACTCCCTTTCCCCTCTCTCCTGCTCCGTTTCCCCCTCTTATCTTTCTTTCTCTATCTAACAATATCTAGCAGCATAATAAGAGCAAGTGTCACTTTGTCTTATAATTAATGACATTCACACGGAATATAAATAGTTTCTGGTGGGTAACTATAATAGTGGTGCTGGCGGGTAGTAGTGGGGGTCTGAATGTGACCCTGGCACGCTGTTCTCTTATGAATTGTGGTGACTCTGACCAGCCTATGTTCATCCCGTACCGCAGACCATTACCTCTGCCAGTTTGGGTTAGGCCAGTTCCAAGCGTATGCCCCTCCAACTAGGGACAGACATTCAAATAGATTCTTCCCTTCACAATTCTCACCCCCTCTTCTTCAACATTCCCCCTCAGCCTTTTCCCTCGCTCTACCTTCTCTCATTTCCTCTTTTCTAACATTCCCCCTTCTCTTCTCTCTCTCTCTCTCCTCTCTCTCTCTTTTCCTCTCCCAGTCCCTCGTACACACACTGCTTTGGTCACGTTTCCTTACCATGCTTCCAGACCGTCATGGTATTGACAGCTGGTGGTGGGGGTCTGAGAGCTTCCCACCAACACTGCTACACACCCGGGTGCTGTTGCGGATGACTTATGGTGTTTATTTGGCAGTTTCACTGATATATTTGTTGTCAGAAGTGCGTAGTTATATATATATATATATATATATATATATATATATATATATATATATATATATATATATATATATATATATATATATAATAGGGAAGGGAGTACCACCTCTGGCTGGAAGAAGGGGGACCCATAGCCTCGGAGGAAATCACACATAACGCATTGGAGGGAATGTAGGTCCCCTATAATACAGTTTCTGTGTGCTTTTCTCCTACCACCCCCTTCATTTTTTATGCTTTATTGTGTATTTAAAGGTTACAAAACATACAAGACAAATGCCTAAAGGTTATGGATCTCTTGAAGCTCCTCCGCTTCCGGACAGGAACCGAGGATATATATATATATATATATATATATTATATATAATATATATATATATATATATATATATATATATATATGTTATTAATATGACCGAAAAAGTAAGATTAATAATCTAACACGAATTTTCTCAATTTTCCTTATGTTTGTTTTTACTGATGACGGTAAATTAAAAATCAATTCTCCAAAATTCAAGGAACATATAATCTCTTCCCACAACCAAACCATCACCAGAGAAATCTTAACAAACAACCAGAATCATTGATAGATACAGCGACAACAGGCGGCTTGACATCTGCGAGGCACTACACATCAAGAAGTCAACACCAGCAATCAACAGCCAATTAACGCACTACTATATTCTACCCACTTCAAGACTCCGCTCCAATATAGAAACATCAAGAAATACGGGCCAATAGGCCTTCTGCAGTTACAGATCTATTCTTCCTTATACCCATTGTTTCGTGTTCTGTGTTTGTTCTCACCTCACCCCAAACCATTGTAACATGTCACCTCACCCAAATGCAGGTATTTAAACTCTGTTCAGTTATAGTTGTTCTGTGTGTGTGTAACTAAAGTCTTTGAAAATGTAATAAGTTTTACGAAACGCGCTCAAGTGTCGCGTCAGACTAAGAAATAAAGAATGAATTTTGGAGAATTGATTTTAATTTACCGTCATCAGTAAAAACAAACATAAGGAAAATTGAGAAAATTCGTGTTAGAATTATTAATCTTACTTTTTCGGTCATATTTAATAACATATGTCTACAGGAAAGCTGCTACCAAATATACTAATATATATATATACATATATATATATATACATATATATATATATATATAATATATATATATATATATATATATATATATATGTCGTACCTATAGCCAGAACGCACTTCTCAGCCTACTATGCAAGGCCCGATTTGCCTAATAGGCCAAGTTTTCATGAAATTGTTTTCGACTACCTAACCTACCTAACCTAACCTAACCTAACCTAACTTTTTCGGATACCTAACCTAACCTATAAAGATAGGTTAGGTTAGTTAGTAGGGTGGTTAGGTTCGGTCATATATCTACGTTAATTTTAACTCCAATGAAAAAAAAATTGACCTCATACATAAGGAAATGGGTAGCTTATCATTTCATAAGAAAAAAATAGAGAGAAATATATTGTTTCAGGAAAACTTGGCTTATTAGGCAAATTTGGCCTTGCATAGTAGGCCAAAAAGTGAGTCTGGCTACTAGGTACGACATATATATATATATATATATATATATATATATATTATATATCTATATATATAGATATATATACATATATACACATATATATATTATATATATATATAATATATACATATACATATATATATACATATATATATATATATATATATACTATACATATATATACATATATATATATATATATAGATATACATATATATATATATATATATATATATATATATACATATATATATATATATATATATATATATATATATATATATATATATATATATATATATATATATACATACATATACATATATATATATATACAATATATATATATATATATATATATTATATATATATATATATAGTAAACAGAATTTTTCATACAAAATTTAATAATTTAAATCTAAGGTTTGAAAAGAATATAAAATCACTTTAAGCTGTTGCACAATAGCATGAATGAAATGAGTTATTATTTGCCAAGTTCTGCTAATATCTAAGATGTTAGTATTATTCATGGGCTTATAAAGTTTTCAATATATATCCGATGTTTTCGGCCCCTCTCGTGTAATATAAATATATTTCTTTTTAATTTGCAACTAAATAGCTTGTAAATTAATCGACAAGTCAACAGTCTTGCTCCGTATCTTAAGTGATCATGTCAGCGGCTTCTGATAGTTATCTTAAGTGTTGTCAGTATTATAATCATAACCACGAAGACTAGAGTTCGTGGACATCTTATTATTTTTTCTGGATTATGGACCTGGTCCGCTTACTGAAACCGGTTAAGTTGCCGTGCGAAAAGTTGACCCAGAGCACGATACGCTAATAGTTTTTCATCCAGGTCTCTAATTACAGGTGCGTGCTGGGGTTTGGTAGTGGTTTGTCGGTGTATATAAGCGACATTCTCAAGTCCTCCCCACCTGTACAGGATATAAACCCAGGTCCTCGGTTTTTGCGAGGTTTAATTAAATATCCAGCTTAAGGTCAATTATCTCGCGGGAGGGCCCGGGAGTCCACTTTACTGATAAGAGTGTTACGATTACCTTAAAGATAGTAAGAGGCAGCACTCTGGGTGGTGTTGAGATTTATTATGATGTCAATAGTGCCTAGGATTGAAAATAACAGGCAGTTTGATGACATAGAGGTGGAGCCAAGGGGCCGGATTCATCAAAGCAGTTAGTCAAGTATTTACGAACGTATACATCTTTTCTCAGTTTTTACCTGCTATGCTTACATATATAAAACAATTTGGGAGCTCCGAACCACTAGGAGAAATTTAGATGCTTGTAAAATGTTAAATACATGTAAACAAAGCCGTCTAGAGAGAAAAGATAAACCGGTTTGTAGGTAAATGCATAAGTGCTTGTTGAATCATGGCCCATAACAATAGCAATTACATTATATTTAAAGTTTAGTATATACTAGTACATTATATAATATATATAACGTCGTCGTCTCTTCATCTTTTGGTGTGTGATTTGATCTTATCTTCACTTATCTTGTGACTCGTCGTCTGAAGTATATACGAGAATTGACAGATAAGTCAATATGTTCATTGGCCAGTATATCACATATAATGGAGTCACTTGGCCACACACACACACACACACACACACACACACACACACACACACACACACACACACACACACACACACACACACACACACACGCACACACATTGAAACATATTCAGAGAGTTTATAATTTCAATTCCAAAGCATATCCCGCCTGAAACTCTTAATAATTCAACGGGTTCCGTAATTTGATTTGTTGCAAAAGTTTCCTGAGTCCAGCGGTGGCAGAATCATATGGGGAAATATCCCCAAAATATTTCCAGAATTTCATAACATCATTCTCTCTCTATTTCCCAGACTACCTGATTAACAGGATAAGTTTGTTGTTGAATGAGGGATGAGATGAGGGGTGATGAGGCCTGGTATTGGAGGATCGAGTCCAGGTTGGATCTTGTAGTTCTTAATGATGTGTTGCTTGGGTGGTAACAAGCGTATACAGATACATTTTATACTTGTATCAAGGTCATCACAAATTTGAATAACTGACAATACCATAGATGCAATACAACAACAGATGCCTAAATCCAGTACACTTAATTACTACTAGATGAACAGAGGCATTAGGGTAGAGGAAACGTGCCCAATTATTTCTGATCCACCGGGAAATCAAACCCGGGATCCTGGACTGTGAGTTAAGAATGAAGGTAGATGTTGTGGACATTCTTACGTTGTCTGTGTCCTGAAGATACTGGCAGAATCGATTGTTGTTAGCTGTGTGCTCACGTATCGAGCTTTAACTCATTTGCTTAGAGCATAAGAGACACATCATCGGGTCGAAACTTGTATTCAAGTGTTTTGATTAACAAACCAAACATCGGAAGATGAAAAAACGAAGACGTTTCGGTCCGTCCAAGATCATTATATCTTCACATACGACTTGAAAATGGACCAGAACGGACCGAAACATCGCTTTCTGAAATGTGGTTTTGTCATCATATATTCAGCAACGTTATTGTGACTCATCTTCTAAAAGTATTTTGATACTTATATGTTTGGGCTAATTTTGCTAAAGGATGTACAGGTTTCGTAAGTGGTTGTGAAAATGCCTGATGAATCCTGGTCGTGGCTATCAACGGCACTGCCCTTTACACCCAAGTACACTCACACTATACACACTGTCCTTATTTTTTTCTACAACCAGTTTTTTGAGTGTTCTACCCTACACACACAGTCCTATATAAAGTCACGTACACTCCCTACCTGTGCACTCTTCACTACCCTCTAATTTAATCGCGTTAATAGGTACTAAATTTTTAATCTAGTGTGTACCTTATGCTACACCAAGAATAGCTTGTATACATGTATACCATGATACTGCCAGCTTTCTGATTACCCATTTTCAATCGGGCGGTTTTGGTTCGAGTAATGTTTATATTAAGATATGTATATGTATCCTCTTTTGAGCAGAGAACTATGTATATCCCTTCGTACCTTAAAGGGTGAAGTGGTTTATCTACAGCACCTCTGGACCTGTGTACTCTGTACCCATAGTCTTGTGTGCTCTGTACCCATAGTCTTGTGTATTCTGTACCAAGGCTCTTATGTATTCTTCCCAGAGTTCTGCGCACAATTATCTACACCCAAAGTTCAGTGTATCCTCCTACACATACCTCTACACCTAAGGTAGAGAGTAACATTATTTATGAACAATTAGCTCTTACCTGGAATCATTAAATAGTATCAAATTTAATGTTTTATTTAATGATTTTCCAAACTGCTTATCTAGAAAAGTGTAAAAACAGACCTGTTGTTTTCAGGAAATATAATGAGAGTTTAGAGAGTGCGGCTTCATTACTCTCGAAGCATTATATGTATCTAAAGCTGGCTTAATTGTTGCTTCGTTAAGCCTCTATTCATGCTTTTAAGGTAAAAATAACAACAACATTCTTGTTTCATACGTTAATTAAGCTTTACGTGAGGGATCGTTTAGCTTAACGGCGGCAGTTCCCACTACCAGTCCTTTGTTTTATTTTAACAGTGCAGAAGTAGCAGTTTGTTTAAAATAACAATAATGAAATTTTAAAATATAAACGAAAGGCTTTCTTATAAACATAAATGGACAAAGAGAAATTAGACATTGGAAGAGGGAGAAATATATGCATCAACTACGCTATTATAGAGCAAGTAAATCAGCATGAAATATCCTCTTTGACCTTGTAAGCTTCAGTATAGTTAATGAACACGCCGCACTTGGCATCAAAGTATTGAAATTTATTTGATCTACAGAACTCAAAGTCAAAAACGTATTTTTAAATAAGTTTTTACATGGCGATCATTTGGAAGACGAAAGTCAAGATACTCACATGTCTTCGTCTAACAATATTGACATATGCAAAATAAGTGTGAAGAGGGGAGGCAAAGTTTCGTGAAGACATCAAAGGGGACTTGAGAAGAATAGTCAGTGACCTGCGGAAGGAGAGCGGTGCTGAGAGACACAGGAGCAAAAGGTCCAATAACACAGCTGGAGGAATAATGTTGATATGTGACACATTGTTCAGTCCAAATGGTTTATTATTTGTATATAATAATGTTCTCTCAACACGGTTCATCAACCTCACTCTCACTCTCTCTCTCTCTCTCTCTCTCTCTCTCTCTCTCTCTCTCTCTCTCTCTCTCTCTCTCTCTCTCTCTCTCTCTCTCACACACAATACATATTTCCGTTATCTTCAATAATTTATAACACTAACGCATTTACTACGTCTTCATAGCATTTAAATATCAATATGAAATGCGTTTCAGAACCTTTCATGACTGGACATTAGCGTATGATGTGCTTTATATACATACGGCACAAGGTAGATTCAGGCATATATTACGACATAAATTTGAATCGGTACCATTGCTTCAGCTTCTGTGTGTGAACGACCATTCTATCAACCTGGTTTGTGGCTGTTTGTGTCTGTCTCCTTAATATTTGTGCTGTCCTCTAGACAATGGTTTTTACTCTTACTATCTGCTACTATAAGGGAGCCGGTCGGCCGAGCGGACAGCACGCTGGACTTGTGATCCTGTTGTCCTGGGTTCGATCCCAGGCGCCGGTGAGAAACAATGGGCAGAGTTTCTTTCACCCTATGCCCTTGTAACCTAGCAGTAAAATAGGTACCTGGGTGTTAGTCAGCTGTCACGGGCTGCTTCCTGGGGGTGGAGGCCTGGTCGAGGACCGGGCCGCGGGGACACTAAAAAGCCCCGAAATCATCTCAAGATAACCTCAAGATACTATATAGTACTGGCGATTACTATTGTTTTTACTCTCACAAAAATTAACAATATTGCTGCATTGAGTAATATAATTATTGTTTTAATATTCTATTATTAGTAGTAATATTAATATTTCAATAATACTGTTGTTCCTAATACTGCTACTGTTATTACTACTACTATTAGTAGTACAAGTAATAGTACTTTATTACTTGTATTACCCAGTGCCATACATCCAGTGCCATACTTCCAGTGCCATACTTCCAGTGACATACAGTGACATACTTACAGTGCCATACGTCCATTAACTTCATGTCAGAGTTTGATGTTATAATGTAATTAAAACGGAGACATATAATATAATAAAGACTATATGATAATGATCCTAAATGAGATGAGGGGGAAAGTCTAATAATCATGGGGAATATTGGGGAAAATGGAAGTGATAAAAGAGGGGAGGGGGGACAAGAGAAGACAAGAGACAGAACACGAAGGGCACGGAGATCAATAAAAAGGGAAGCGAGAAAAGAGAGAGAGGAAGGGATGATTGAGAAGAAATAAAAGAGAGAAGAAAGAGAAGGGAAGCGGAGAGGATGTGGATGTTAGGTAAAAGAGAGAGGAAGTGCAGAGAGAAAGAGAAAGGGAAGAGAGAGACAAGACAGGAAGGGAATAAAGAGAGGAAGAACCTTTCAAGGATGTCAGAAGTTCTGTTGGTGAAATTGTGCTGGACGAACATCTTAACGCTTGTCCCCATCTTCTGTTTGTCTCAGTTGCGCTGACGTCAGAAGTAGGGGGTAAATGTGTATTGGTAAGTCAGGATACAGAGAGGAAGGACAGGAGGAACAGGCGCATGAAAAGATGGAAAAGTATGAGTACTAAGTGACAGGTCACCGTCCCATGACTGGCCTAAGTTTCCTGATCAGCCATTGCTTTGTACTGACACCTCTCATTGGAGTACTTGTGTATTATTAACATAGAATCACCAGCATAATATATCACAGGTAAGTTGTTTCTTTTGTCCCTAAAAGCACTTGGTGGCATTTATGCCACTAGGTGCATCAAATATAAGAGGCACAAGTTGCACTTGATTCATAAACAGCATTATAAAGGGTGTTTACACTGTCCAAAATTAAGCGGTGAATATATTATGTTAGTTTAATTAGAAAAAAATATTTGTTTAAGGCATAAAAAACTTACTGGATTGTCAGTAAGGATGTGTATAGACCTTATCAGTTTTCACGAGGTTCAATTGGTTTTGATATCCCATCCGAGGTTAACAGGTCTTAATAACCTTCCTGTGTTTGAAAGACCTTAACCCTCCCTTGGTTGCTAGACTCTGATAATCCTCCCTCGGTTGACAGACCTTAATAACCCTACAGCAGTTGGCAAACCTTAATATGCTTTCCATTGTTGACGGACATTAATAACCCTTCAATGATTAACGGGCCTTAATAATCCTCCAGCACTTGATAGCAGGGAGATCCCCTGTTTGATATATGAAAGCATTAAGGAACTAATGTCACAGAGAGATGGATTACTGGCAGGCTTTTTAAGTCCAACCGAAGTCAGATCGATGTGATATGAGCTGTGTGTTGGAGTGATTTTGAGCAGTGAACGTCCCAGAATCTGTTGATGTTGTATACTGTAGTGTGCATATATATATATATATATATATACTATATACAACATTACGGTTGATTAGTATATATTAGTTCTACTTCAAATTGTATTATATCCTAATTTTGTGTTATATATTCTATATCTTTACAATAGAACATATTCAAATTTTTAGCGACATGTCATTCATTTCGTACCTAAAATGTAATTTTTAATTTAGGTTGCTATACAACTGTTTACTCTGGCTAGCATTATTTATCTTAAGATACTTTAAGAACATTACTTATCTTAAGATAAGTTCTTAATTTTCTAATTCTGATATGCCAATGTCTGCGTGCTATGCTGTTATTGAGACACTCCTATAATTAAATTAATAATTATTTTTCGGGGACAGATAACCAGTGTATGTATACAGGTTAGGTTTATATCTAGGACCTCCCCAAAGTCGAACTACTGACCCTCCCCAATATGCAAGCCCATAACAACCTGACTAACTCCTGGGTAACTATTTACTGTTAGGTGAACAGGGTAATTTGATGCTAGGAAACGTGTCCAACCAATTATAGCCCTCCTGGAAGTCGCTCCTAGAATTAGCGATTGTGTGTCGAGAACGATCCCGAATTTACTATCTTACTACTGAACACTGTATGTAAATTTTTCCCACTTATAAATGTACTTTCATAAATGAGTAAAGATTTTGATGGATTGATGAGCCATCCCGCGGTTGGCTGACCTTAATAACCCTCCTCAGGGAGACAGATTTTAAGCCAAACCCAGAAGAACAGCTTCGTCTCCCAGTTAGTGTATATACTGTACCTTTCCACTGTCAAAAGAGTTCCTGACTATCCACTGTAAGAAAGTGTACCTTTCCACTGCACCAAAGGTATCTTACTATCCACTGTACCGAAAGTGTGCCATACTTTCAACTATGCCAAAGTGTATCTTACTTTCGAATGAACAAAAGCTAGGAATTCTTTGTCTCCAACTTTGCTCGAACTTAAATAATAAACTTACCGGTTGAAAAGTTACTTCAAGTCTCCATTTGGCCTTTACCGTACAATCCTTAAACCAAACACGACAACCACCAAACTAGTTACATGCAAGACTGCTGCCATTTTCGCTATTTACCATATTATGAATCAAACCCGCAAAAATGCTTAATATATATATATATATATATATATATATATATATATATATATATATATATATATATATAAATATATATATATATATATATATGTATATGTATATGAGCAACGTTAGGGGTAAATATTTTAAAATATACTCTGAAGCTAAATCACGCAATTTATATTTTTACTCATCATTAAAGTTTAAATATTATATTCTTTCATTTTTCATCAAAGCCGGTTTGCATTTTTTTTAGTATGAGTCAGGTATCAGCCGCCGGTGTGGCGTGAGTGACGACCAGTTGTACTGGAAGGGAAACATGTGTGCCGGAAACAGAATTTTAGGAGTAACCAAAAAAGTTTCATTTTAATGTGCGAGTGTAATGAGTACTGATTAGCCTTGCATAACCATCCCTTTCATCCTTTCTCCCTCCCTCACTCTACCCACCTCCCCCTTCCATCCTGCATATTTCTGCACCCACCTTTCCCGCCCCGCCCCCCCCCCTCACTCTCTCTCTCTCTCTCTCTCTCTCTCTCTCTCTCGCATTACTTAGAAACAAAATCACAATTTCCTGAGCCACGCTGACATCCTCATATCCAAAGTTAGCAAAATCATCTTAATGTGTAAGAAAGTTTCCTGGGTGGAACAGAGAAAGACAACAAATCTTTCTCTGAACTACAGACTTTCAAGGATTTTCTTTCCAGCGTCGCGCCAGCGTCTTTCGTGGTGGCGAAGCAAGACCGAGGGAGCATTACAGCCCCGCGCCAGTATCTCTCATGGTGACAACCGCGGCGCCTCTATTAATGCACTTACGAGGGGAGGAAGTCTACTTTAATCCACTCTGGGTCTATGCCGTGACGAATTACCATACGGAAGCTAACTAGGACATTTCAAGCCTGGTGAGTAAGATCGCGAGGGACTCTCGAAGCTCCGTTGATTAAACAAGTCCCGATGTATATTTCCCAATTTATTTTATATAATAAATTAGCAAAACCCACTCTTGAAGAGTAAAGGACGACGATTTCATGGGAGTTTAGACCCTCACACAGTGTCCACGTACTGATGACTACCGACAGAGATAAACACTCATTTTCTTGACCAGACCACACACTAGAAGGTGAAGGGACAACGACGTTTCGGTCCGTCCTGGACCATTCTCAAGTCGATTGTGGAACAGAACATTCTCAAGTCACAATCGACTTGAGAATGGTCCAGGACGGACCGAAACGTCGTCGTCCCTTCACCTTCTAGTGTGTGGTCTGGTCATCATACTTCAGCCACGTTATTGTGACTCCTCGTCTGCCCTGTCATTTTCTTTTCTCTAAAATGTGGGTTAGATTCATTTCCATTCTTACGCTGGTTTATCCTAGAGAATATTTTGGGTTAGAAAACCTGGAATATATAAGATTTGTATTATCCTTTTTTCATCACAGAACAGTAGAAAGGTGACGGTATTGGTGTTTCACGTTTACAATCGTAATAAATATATTTTTGGCTGCTTAGAGAATCTTGGAAAAATGACCGTAACTTTCTCTAATGGTGTATCATAGGAGAGGACATAAAGCCCTCCTCTAGAGTCAATTATATCTATTAGAGGTGGTAAATCCGCTTCTGAGTCGAGGTTCTAAAAATACTGCTGCACGAAGTAAAAATTGTAAATTAATTATGCATTGCTGATCATTGAGTCATCACGTGGACTTTAATCCAACATGAACATTTTTAGAATAAAATTCAACGGTTCATAATTATCTGGCAAAATATGACCTGCAGTTATCTATCAATTAAAGAACAGTCGTAATCATTAACATAATATATATATTTTGCATACTACATTTATAATCATTTTCAAGTACTGATGAAATAAATTTTTCCTCTTTTAGCCTGCTTCCAAAATTTATACCTCATAGAATGGTATTTTAAGTTGAACTGTTATAGGTAGGAAATAGAAAGTTTTTCTAAGTTCTCTCATACAATGACGAGAAGGCATGAAAAAATTTAGACCAAGTACAATAGAACTTGAACTGAAGGTTGCCACCAACATTAAACCCGTTCGCAATACCAAAGTCTATCGTAATTTTACTTAGTTTCCTCTCAAAGTCCTTCTCATACACAACTTACATGACAGATTCCCTTATAAAGCTTTACGCTTTTAGGATCTCTGAATTTCTATAATAAAGTTGAAGTTTAGTTGCATCCTCATTATTGTGCGTTTTTCTGGTCATACACGATAACTCTCGTTTGGGCTTTATTCTGTCGTTACCCTTTCTCAGACCAAGTGACTTGGTGAGATCAGTCAGAGGAGATCTGTGAAATCAAACGTCGGAAGTCCCACCGGTGTTTTGGCTGTGATTCGTTACCTTGTTTGACGTCATTAGAGAGAAGAAGACAGTCTGGAGAGAAGGGTACTGCCCGAAACGCTTTGCGTAATAGTGGCTTTAGGCATTGTATGTACTAGCTCTATCTATAAATTCATCAATATCTGTATGACCCCTTGTATGTAAGTACTTTACCTAAATAAACATTTGAATTTGAATTTTTTGAAGGATAAGCGAAGTCAGACAAAAGAGCAAAAGGAGGGAGATTGGAAGGCTTTCTGGAGCGTCAGAACATCTACATTACAGTAACCCCACATGAGCCAAGTGCGGAAAGTGGAGAAACAAGCAGGAGTTAGCTCCTGCTTGTGCTAGACAGTGATCTAGTGGATGAAGGAGTACACCTGCAACGAAAAAACATGGATACACAACAAGAGAAAATCCCAGAGTGACGGGATGTTACCAGTAACAACGTGACAGATCTTAGCACTAGGGGTCTATCTTGTTTCTGGCACACATAAATATGACTTAACAAAGAGAGATTCCTTCCTCTCAATGTTTGCAAAGGACATAACAAATGTGAACAACGTTTGAGAGTTCATGAGAACTTTAGTAAGTCATAGATTGTCTAAATAAATGGTCAATAAACGTAAAATTAAGTAAATAAGAAAACGACGACCCTAGAATGAGATGATGATGGCGAGACAACTTTCCATACACGATAAGTATGAAGATTCGATGTTGAAGGATCGCATTAGTCGAACAATATTATATCCGGACCGCCTTGATTGATATGGATAGAGATGACTTCCAAAATCTCAAGCAACGTATGGGAGACCAGCCCATGATTATACAGCCCTGGCATAGAACTCTATCGTGATAAAAAAAACTAAAAACATAGGAATGAAGGTAACAGCAGAAGGCCTATTGG
>WNGS01145354.1:1257679-1272679 GCA_020271785.1 Procambarus virginalis
TAAAATTTTACATCAAGTATTTTGGCAGGGTGTTTTTGAGAGGTGAAAAAGGTGAAAAAGGGGATGGTCTTTGTCACTCGTTACACCTTTCACACCTGTCAACACAACACACTGTTATAGCACACCACAACTATCGTCAGAACACATCTGTCACTCATTACACATGTCAAGAAACCACAGTTGCCATCACGCAACATCTGCCAACACCACACCTATAATACACCACACCTGCCAACACCACACATGTCAAAACCACACCTGACAACACCACACCTGTCATCACATTACACCTGTCATCCTCATAACTGCCTCGCTCCTAGACGTGGCCTAGTTGACTGCTCTCATTATAATTAATCAAGATTTTGTATTTTTGGATATTGAATTTGGTGATTGTCATCTTAGAATCTATCAACGTTCCAAGACACTGCGATTGTTTACCCGCTGAAGGTTAATGTCTTGAAGGCATAGGTGCCTGTCAAGAAGGCATAGGTGCCTGTCAAGAAAGCATAGGTGCCTGTCAAGAAGGCATAGGTACCTGTCAAGAAAGCATAGGTGCCTGTCAAGAAGGCATAGGTGCCTGTCAAGAAAGCATAGGTACCTGTCAAGAAAGCATAGGTGCCTGTCAAGAAGGCATAGGTACCTGTCATGAAGGCATAGGTGCCTGTCATAAACGCGCAGGTGCCTGTCATGAAGGCATAGGTGCCTGTCATGAAGGCATAGGTGCCTGTCATGAAGGCATAGGTGCCTGTCAAGAAGGCATAGGTGCCTGTCAAGAAGGCATAGGTGCCTGTCAAGAAGGCATAGGTGCCTGTCATGAGGGCATAGGTGTCTGTCTGTAGTGTTACTACCTAGTCTCCTTGCCGTAGATTTCGGCACAAATATTTTAGCTCTAAAATGCTGTATATAAAGATTGTTTTAGCGAACTCTGTGCTATATTCGAAATTGAAGGACCTGTGGCGACTAATGTTATATCAGCATATTTTTAAACTTAACACCTCTACACTACACAAATAGTGTGTGTTTAACACCTGTGGAGCCACAGGTGTTAAATTTGTTCATTTAACACCTGTATGTGTCGTGGGGAACCATCAGGGGAAAGCGCAAAGCCATTACACTATCCAGCACTTGGAAGGGTTAAGCATTTGGGAAGGGACGGTGGAAAGGAATGGTGTTCAACTCCTTGGACCGTCGGGGATTCGAACCTGCATGAAGCGAGACCGTCGATACCAAGTTGTTGATTTAAGTGCTGTGGAAACGAGGTTAAATGATAAAAGGACTAGGGTTAAGGTCGTCCTTGTGGAATCCCACTCTCACTTGCCCCTGATAAACGTGTGTATTTTTGAAACGTGTGTATTTTTTCACCTTCGAGTGTGTGGTCTGGTCAACATACTTTAGCCACGTTATTGTGACTCATCGCCTGCAAACGTGTGTACATTTGCTTGATAGTTTGCAAGTTCGAGACCCTTTTTTAGATCAAGAAAGATCACTGTAGCCGAACCTAAGTTTTGTATTCCTGGTAATGTTGCTATGTTCTGCGATAAGCCCCATATCTTTCAGTGAGTTTTAATGGCTTCTTGTTTCTGCCTATCTCCCCGTCTCTCTCTCTCCTCTCCCCATATCTCTATTTCAGGGGTTCATTAGTTATGTCATTGAGATTCCTAGTGAAACTGCAAGCAAGAGCTGTTATCTTCATCAGCCGAACTATTAAAATTGATGAATGTGTCCTTGGGGTCGGCCGCTGCAAGGAATGAGCACACAGTGAGGACTGGTTGGAGAGTTGCGTGGTGACCACCGGCCAGGTCGGACGTTCCTGAGGTCTCTCCGCTCCTGGCTAGTGTTTACGTTGAGTGATTGCTGGTTTGCCCTGCTGGTGGTGGTTTGCCACTGACAGGGTGACGTTTGCTTTAGCCATGGGGACTTCTCGCGCTCCTGTGAAGCGGACATTGTCGGCTGGACTGGCATTTACGGTGCCGGGGGACCATTCGTTGGTTGGTGTCGCCCTGGTGGACGTGCTGCATGTGCAGCTGTCGGACCTGGTGGGCGTCCAGCTGCTTCAGGGCAACCGTGCTGTGGTCAAGTTCCGCCTCCAGGCTGCCTTTCAGGCGTTTCTCGAGCGGTGTGAGGGGCGTGTTTACCCTCTCCCTGATACTACTGGTTCTGTTAAGGTAGTGAATCTTAGTGTCACCCTGACGTCTGTGGCGGTGCATGGAGCCCCCTTCGAATTTCAGGACGATTTCTTGACCTCCTGTTTTGAACGATTTCTGACAGTGTTAAGTGTTCGTTGGAACAAGGTCGTTGCCGGGCACTGTGCTGGTATGCTTGACGGCTCCCGCACCTTGACGATGTCGCTGGAGTGTAGTGTACCGTCGTCGATGTCCGTGTTGGGTTACACACTCCGCTGCTTGTATCGAGGTCAACCGCGCACCTGTTATCGGTGTGGTCACGAGGGTCATCTGGCTGCGACGTGGGAGCAACTGCTAGGGTGCATGTTTTTCGTACGGAGGATTTTCCGCCCTGTTGCGTTCGGACGTCTCTGAGGACGGAGTGAGTGCTGTGCCTGTGGCGTCTGATTGCCTGTCTGTTGCTCCGCCTGTTGAGGCGAGTTCTACGGCCTGTCCGACACGTCTGGTGACTGCTGTGGCCCCTGGGGCTGTTGAGCCGGTGTGTGTGGGTGTTGGGACGTTGCCTGAGCTGCATGTAGTGCAGGATGTCCCGGTGGAGGTTCATGTCCCGCCTGTAGCTGTGATACCAGCTCCCGGAGACGCGGTGCCTACCGTGCCTGTGTGTTGGCGACTGTAGTTCTGCTCTTTCCGTCCCTTTGCAGAAGCGTGCGCGTCGGTGTTCTGAGGCTGTTTCCCTGTATGATGTGGACAGTGTGGGTGATGTGGCCTCTGTGGACTCTTCGGACGGTGCGGGTGTGACCTGTGTGGATGTAAAGATGGTGGCAGTGCCTGTAGTGGGACCTGCTGTGGGTGGTGTAGTGCGGCCTGTCTCGAAACGTTCGCGACGGGCTCGGAGTGTGTCTCCCCTTCGTGGTGTGCCTTGGAAGGAGGTGGGGGAGTATGGTTATCTGGCGCCCCCCGCCGTGGATGATGGTGCTGTGCGAGGCTCCAAAGTTGCTACCTGTGCCCCCCCCCCCATCCTGCGTCACCTGCTGTTGGATCTCCGCAGTGGGGGGTTGTCCCTGATGATCGGGACCTCGTCGTGGTGTTGCGGAAAGATGTGTGCCAGGGGGTCTCGGCTCCTGTGCCCTGTGGTGAAGTCGATGCCGCGCCTGCATCCCCTGCGGTTCCCCCTCCTTCCTTGCTCCGGTCTGGGGGTTACCTAGTCCCGACTGCTGGGGTCGTGCCCTGTGAGGGTCCGGTGTTGGGCCCTTATCGGGATGCCCGGGTACTTCCGGTCCCTTGGTGCTCGTCCACTGTCTGGGTGTCGCGGGTGAAGGAGTTTGTGTATAGGGTGCCGGATAGGATGTCTCAGCCGAGGGCGCCGCCTGGTGGCCGGCTGCCCGCTGACCTGTGGGTGATTTGGGAAGCGTACTGCTTGCGCTTTCCGATACACAAGTTTCCGGAGAAGTATTAGTTCCCGTCTTGCGCACACTGCTACGCCGTGCGTGGATCAGTTGCCACAGTGACAGCGACGCTCCGCCCCCCGGTGCGGGGTGCCTCCCTCTAACGTCCACCTCTGTTTTCGTCGCCACTCCTCTCTCTACGGCCCATCACATCTACCACTTTTGACTTTCTTCTCCTCCTAACCGTCAACACGTCTCCTTACATCTGTTCTGGTGCAGTCATCGGGAGGGTTACCCCATCATGCAAACTGCACCTATTCTCAAGAAGAAGAGGAGGAATGGTTACTCGGCGCCTCGGGGTGTTTCTTCATACTAAATATTGGACAAATGCTTCACTCATTTCCTATGTTCGAAGCGCACCTCTTTAAACGCATCACCAACGTAATTTAAATGCAAATAATTCAGGCCGTCCTCATAAACATTGGCCAAATGCCAGTTAATCCAGCTGCCACCCATCCTGGTATTGACTGAAATATACTTTACTCGCGACTGTTGATGTCCGATAGATATATATATATATATATATATATATATATATATATATATATATATATATATATATATATATATATATATATATATATATATATGCAAACAAGCCTGAATGGTCCCTAGGACTAGATACAACTGAAAACTCACACCCCAGAAGTGACTCGAACCCATACTCCCAGGAGCAACGCAACTGGTATGTACAGGGACGCCTTAAACCACTTGACCATCACGACCGGACATAAGGAAGAGATAGCCGAGGCTATATGAACCACTTCCCCGCCGGCACTCGGATGGTAATCTTGGGCATAGCATTTTATCAAATCACCTCATTTTTTGGGGCAACACGTGAGGAACACAAATGCAAACAAGCCTGAATGGTCCCCAGGACTATGATGACCATCACCAGGAGGTGATTTGATAAAATGCTATGCCCAAGATTACCATCCGAGTGCCGGCGGGGAAGTGGTTCATATAGCCTCGGCTATCACTTCCTTATGTCCGGTCATGATGGTCAAGTGGTTTAAGGCGTCCCTGTACATACCAGTTGCGTTGCACCTGGGAGTATGGGTTCGAGTCACTTCTGAGGTGTTAGTTTTCAGTTGTATCTAGTCCTGGGGACCATTCAGGCTTGTTTGCATTTGTGTTCCTCACGTGTTGCCCCCAAAAATGAGGTGATTTGATAAAATGCTATGCCCAAGATTACCATCCGAGTGCCGGCGGGGAAGTGGTTCATATAGCCTCGGCTATCACTTCCTTATGTCCGGTCGTGATGGTCAAGTGGTTTAAGGCGTCCCTGTACATACCAGTTGCGTTGCACCTGGGAGTATGGGTTCGAGTCACTTCTGGGGTGTTAGTTTTCAGTTGTATCTAGTCCTGGGGACCATTCAGGCTTGTTTGCATTTGTGTTCCTCACGTGTTGCCCCCCAAAATGAGGTGATTTGATAAAATGCTATGCCCAAGATTACCATCCGAGTGCCGGCGGGGAAGTGGTTCATATAGCCTCGGCTATCACTTCCTTATGTCCGGTCGTGATGGTCAAGTGGTTTAAGGCGTCCCTGTACATACCAGTTGCGTTGCTCCTGGGAGTATGGGTTCGAGTCACTTCTGGGGTGTGAGTTTTCAGTTATATATATATATATATATATATATATATATATATATATATATATATATATATATATATATATATATATATATATATATTGTATATATATATATATATATTATATATAATATAATATACACTGTAACTTAACCAATCATACAAAAATTGCACTGCCTAAATGCACTAACGATGTAAACAATTACAAACTGATCTCTTGCTGCTGAGCAATTTCCTCGACCAATTAGTGTAGTAGAGCCGTTAAGGTAACTTGTTGCAGTGACGAGGTTGTTATGTCAGGCCGGGCTGATGTCTCGACTGGTGAGGTCACAGGATGGTAATGTTGGTATGCGGGACTAGCGAGAACATTTTATTTTGCCTTGCTATTGTTGTTAATGTTGACGATAATGTTGCCACCAATGATAATATTAAAATACAATATTATAATATTATACTTTGATTGAACACCTTAATAATAATAATCTCTCTTAATATTAATCTCTTAATATTAATAATAATACTAATCTCTCTTAATATTAATATTAATACTGATCTCTCTTAATAAGGTTTCTAATTCCCGAGATCAGCTTTTTCATCCTTATCTCTCTTCGTAGTAAATACAAATTATTTTCCATTCTGTTGTACGGTGCCTAAAATCTGACCTGCGTGATCTGGGTCTAACAAGAGCAGGAATTTGTTGTGTAATATCAGGGAACAGGTACAGGGAATTGTAACACAGTCATAGAGGTTAGAGAGCTTCCAGGGACCAAATACTGGGAAGTGCGACTCTGACAATATCCAGGAAGGGGATTAGAGAGCAGCAGGAGATCGGTTACATAGAGGCGTGCGCTTCACGCTGTCGCTGCTGCTGCACACTGCTGTTTGCGGTAAAAATGTAACACGATGCTAATTGCAACCGTCATATATAATAGAGGAAAACCACGGTGCTATATAAATGCTGGAGAGAGAGAGAAGAGAAGAATGTTTACGAAGTCTTGTGAAGCACAGAACGAGACTAGTGTGATGTAGAGCATGGAATCTTTACTTTCTCAGTCTTGCCCTTTTTCTCTCCTCCCTGCCGTCGCCTCCGTCCCCCCTGGATGGTTTATGTGGCACTCACCGAGCACAAGTGGTGGTTGTATTGCCTGATGAGGCGTCGTCCAGAGGGTCAAAGGCTACCGGGATAGGCCACTTCGTTTCATTCACGCGGCCGGAATTCGCATGTAGCACCAACTCCGGCTCGAACCTGATTCATGCCTTGCTCGCTTCTACACAGGTCAACTGGAACATACGTTCCTACACACAAAGCTTTGCTGAATCCCGTGATTTTTCCGCCACACGTCCATGTCCAGCCCTCCTGGATATTGTTATTATTGCCTGGCCACGTTCGCAGGAAACCCTGCTGGGACCAGCATTACTTCTGGAATAAGACTGCATCAAGTCCTGCGTTGTATTCACGCGCCGCCAAAACAAGCTCCGCAAAAGCCCTCATTATGTTTTATCAACCTACTCAAGACCCGGTTGGAACCACCACCGTGTCCGTTTCACATCCCACATCAAGCAGTTCAAGTCCAAATAAAGCCCAGCTTAAGCGGAGGCGTTGCTCGACCTACTACCACACCTATGGTTGTACCCTATAATCTGCACTGTGCTCTTGTGCCACTCATGTCAAACGTTATTCGAACCATGCTTATTTAGGCCATCAAATTAGCCGTGCAGTAATTAGGTTGATATCCGGACCACTCTCACATGAATCCGTGATGGAATCCGGTTAATGTGGAGCCTTCACTGTATGCAATATAAATAATTATTTATGCACTTTTATCAGCCAGCTCCATTAGACCGTTATAATCTTCTATTAATAAAACTCTAATTCACATGAAGTACTAAATGTTAAATGTAACATCCTGGGGGGTGAGCATTTAATTCGGGAAATTCGCAACAAATCCCAATTAGTTTTCGTGAAAGATGACCCATTTACCATAATGGAACTATTACCATTTATGAAGAGATGAACAATCACTATTACAATTAAAACATATTTACAACCACTATTACCACGTTATTATGAGTTGAGAAACCATTATTACCATTACAGTACGTGAAGAAACTTGGCTTCCAGAACTTTAAAGGTTTACGTGCATATTAAACCAATATAATTGTTTTAGAAGCTCTTGAATTTTTAATCAAAGAGGGCACGGTGTTAATTTAAAAAAATTGTGGAATATTCATGTTACTTTGAATATCTGAACTCTTACCATAGTACATCTATCGCTTTTATTGAGAAAAAATGAGCAACACTCTCAGCACTTAATCTAACCTAACAACCAAACCTAACCAAAGTTAACATGACCTATCCTAACCAAAGTTAACATGACCTATTCTAACCAAACTCAGGGTAGTCTCCGAGGTAAACGTAACTCATTTCTGAATTCTGTGAAAAGTGTTTTGGGAAAGAAAATTGTCATCATGTCATATCACCTGAAGGCTGTCAGGTGTACCTTAACTGAATAAGATATTAGTGATGAGCGACGTGCTTAAAATAGAAGCGGACGGAGGTGACGATGATGACGATGATGGTAAACAGTTTCAACATGAAAGACATTACTTCCTGATGATGATGCAGGAGATAATGAAGATGGTGATGAACTTGCTCTGGTCTTGTAGTGTGAATTAAACAATTATCGCAACTATTGGGTCAAGAATTTAATTAACGGCTAAAGCGTTTGTGTTCACCTTGATATACTTAATTTAAATGTGCGTGCGGAATCGAGCAATAGCTCTCTAGATCCGCCTTTCAAGTCTATAATCAGTTATTGAAATGCTTTTCTATGTGTCATATTTATTGTTGCACTTCCTATTGAAGTTGCTTATTGATCTCGACTCGACTTTCTCTTCCTGTAGTTCATTCAACATTCTGGTCAATTTTATTCTAAAGGGCTTTCTGACAACTCACCAGCTCATATGTGCCTCCATCCTTGCAACGAATATGAACGATACTTATATTTAATGTTGACCAGACCACACACTAGAAGGAGAAGGGACGGCGACGTTTCGGTCCGTCCTGGATCATTCTCAAGTCGAACAATCGACTTGAGAATGGTTCAAGACGGACCGAAACGTCGTCGTCCCTTCACCTTCTAGTGTGTGGTCTGGTCAACATAATTCAGCCACGTTATTGTGACTCATCGCCTGCTTATATGTAATCACTGTTAATGTACCTGTAACAAAACCTATAGGTCTTTCATTATCTGTTTTCCCTGGGTTATCTCTTCTTCCCCCCTTCTCATTCCTCACTTTATCTCCAATTCTCCAGGTCAACACCTGACACTCTCAAGCCTTAACCATGTTATATAGGCCATGGGAGCGTGCAAGAGAGTGACCCAGCGGTGCTGGCCTTATTCTGTGTCTCGCCAATCCCTCTAGAAGAGCTAGGATCTAACAGTCACAGAACTTTGATCTTGGAGACTATCATTTCCCCGTACGATGTGCTGAGACTCGCCAGGAAGCGAACAGTTTGGATGAAATATTTCCTGACTGAGGAATGTTGACATATTAATGGCAAATAAAGAAACTGTAATTTAATATTCATCGAAAAAGAAGCTTGAACTTTCAAAGCACGCAGAGAAGACTTGAGATTTGCCAATCTCAGATTGAGAAGCTGAGGCATAAAAATTCACAAGCGATAAGATGGTGATAACTAATCCTCAGATGAACATATATCAGTCCCTAGACGAACACCTGGAGCCTACCAATCACTTGACGAGCAGCTAGAGCCAATCAGTCCGAGGGCGAAATACTGGTAATCCATCAGCCTAAGAAGGAGAACCTGAGATGTCTCAATTATATGTCCCATGGTCACAATTATGTCCCATGGCCACAATTATGTCCCATGGTCACAATTATGTCCCATGGTCACAATTATGTCCCATGGTCACAATTATGTTCCATGGCCACAATTATGTCCCATGGCCGGGGGTGTTGTACCCGTCAGTGACCCGGGAGGGGGATGGGGTACCATGTCGTTACTACAAGGCATGTTTCAACGTCAGTGGTGTGACTCAACATTATTCATTACATGCATATATGCATGACGATGCGAGGCGAGTGTGTGGGTGTTCGTCATGATATTGCTCTCCAGTTTGACAAGTGCATCGACGCGGTGAAAATGTTGTTGCTATATTACGAAATTGCTAAAATTTCCATGTTTTTTTTATATCATTGTTACATCTGTCAATTATTTCGTGTTGCTGGTAAGGATATCTCAGGTGATAGATTGGTGAGGCGTAAAAATTATGTAATCTTTGAAGAATCTTGTTGTTTGTGCATTGATATTGTGCAAACAATCCTCTCTACAAGAAGATATATTTTATGCACAACCTAACCAGCAACATTGAAAGTAAAATACAATTCAATAGAAGATTAGATATACCAAAAACACTATATATCAAACACACTCATCAATTAATTAGAAGCCAAATGACACGTCCTACAATCTACAAAACCAAATTGTAGGTTAAGTAGAATTCAGAACAAGATTACTCTGCCTATGGTGCAGGATAACACCTAACCTCTTCATCTTCATCCTTGCCAAATTGTTTTAATTTTACTTTTGCCTCCGAAGATGTTGCAAAGTGCACCAGCACAACGTATCATTTAATAAAACGCATCAGGCCAATACATTTGTCAAATCAATTTTTGAATGTGAAATAGTTGAAAAAATGTTATCAGTGCGTAATTTTTCACAGTATAGTGAGACATAAAAATGTAGAAATAGTTCAGTCAAGCCATAATGCTCCTGAGATATTCATCATGGGGTTCACTTTGACGCGTGACAATCTTTTTAGTGATGACAATCCTAATCCAACCATACTGTGTACGTCCCCAACCATGCTCTGTACGTACCCAACTATATGCTGTACGTACCCAACTATATGCTGTACGTACCCAACCATATGCTCTACGTACCCAACCATGCTGTGTACGTACCCAACCATGCTGTGTACGTACCCAACCATGCTGTGTACGTAACCAACCATGCTGTGTACGTACCCAACCATGCTGTGTACGTACCCAACCATGCTGTGTACGTACTCAATCATGTTCAGTTCGTACTCAACAGCATGTACTGTGCAAAACTGAATGAGGAAAGCTTCAAGTGTCTGGCTACCAACCTCGAACAGACCGACCGACTGACATTCTAATATATAATCATATACATATTACATTATAGGCTAGTATGCGTGCGTATTCAGTATGTGTGTATGTGTGTGGGTGGTTGTCAGCCTTCATGTATGTCAGAAACTCCTTTCAACTTGCCTGGCAACCTCTTTAAGAATATATATATACGAACTCGAGCAAAGGTGCCTAGGATGCACAACCTGTAATTAATTATACTGGCAATGTTATGAGGGGAAATTAGCTTAGTGTCTCCCCTCAGACGGGTAATTATGTTAGCTGCCTCACATAACTTCTATGAGAATGATGTTCCTGCTTTTGCTTGAAGGAGTTTCTTGTTATGGTGGTGAGGGAGTAATGAAAGTCTTTTAAATTGTTGTTGGAGTGATGAAGGTGGTTGTGGTGATGGAGATATGTGATTGTAGTCGTGATGTTAGTGGTGGTGGTGATTGCTTTATGGAGTCTGCTGATAGTTTAGTGTTCGGGGGTAGTTGTGGTAGTGATGGCTATGGAAATTGTGGTAGTTGTGGTGGTTGGTTGGGGTTGAGAAAGGCAGCGGCAAACTTAGTCATGTTGTCAGCACAACGGACTTGAGGTCCTCGGGCGGCTCCGGCAAGTCTTGTAGTGAAGTTTGGCCAAAACCGCCTTGGAAATTAGCTCCCTGAATGTCTACCCTCCGAAACTCACCTAATCTAGCTTCGTTAATGTCTACCTTCGGTATTTCTTCACTGTCCACCCTACAATCTTCTCACTGTCTACCCTCCGAACTCCCTCACCAACCCGTCCTCCAAACAGAACGTTGCATTTTGACGTTCTAGGTCTGTTGACCTAGCTTGTCGCTGTGCCTGCAGGATCGAGCTAACTTGGTTACTAAATTCTAAAACTATTCACAAACATCTCTCGTAAGCACACAGGCATTCATTCCTGTCGTTATCAGCTCAAGCTTTCGCATGATTATTGAGATCATCGATTCTCTTCAGTAGACACGTGTGGCTCACACATGCAAGAGTTCACTCTAAAGTGAGAGGGAGATTTGCTGCCACAAAATAGTCCTTTGAAACTTTTGTGATGCAGTATATTTTAACTGTGAACAGAGCTATGTTAGTTGAAAACTATGATGATGTGCTTGAGAGTAGATTCTTTAAAATTGATGTGGACAGAAGTAAAGTTAGATGTGTAAAGCGACAAAGAATGTCTATATGTGACATAAAGAGGAATGGTGAACAGCAGGAAGTGTTGGATCAGTTTAACTACCTGGGAGGTTTTTGACCAAAATTGAGCGAGTTCCAATCCTCAGCAAAGCTCCTACTGAGTTTCTTATTGATACATCAAGTTAATATGGTTTAATTGTAAAACTCGGATGTGTGTTCGCTAGAATGGAAATTTGTGCAATTGGTATTGAGAGTAGAATCAGCCATGGATGGAAAATGATTGGTGCAAAGAACCCTCCAGGAATCTGTGTTAAGGAATACTAGTGCCATCTCATTTGTATACTTCGAGGGCGATGGAATGGTATATTTGCAGAAAATTTTGAGTTCGAGCAGAAAATAGTGACAATTTGAGAACGATGTGTAGTATGAGGTGAGGATGTAATGAAATACACATGGCGTGGAGAGATGTGGAATGCAAGTCAACAAACTTTACACTCATTCACATGAGTGAGTGTGAAGGACTTCCCTGACCAAAGTCCCCATAACGTCAACTTTAGCCTGCACCAGTCACTGCCTTACTTCCAGTATTGTTCTCCCGCTGAGTTTCTTATTCGCTAGTTAGCAGAAATATTGCAAAACTTGCAAATGTGTGTGAAGCACACGTTCTCCTCCTGATGTGGAAACTTTCACCATAACCGCTGGCTGAGTGGAGTACGTTCTTTGGAGCCGTACGTCAGTGGACATTGTCTCCTGTCTCCGAATGCCTCTTTAATGCAAAAACTTTTTCGTAACTACAGGAGGAGCCGAGCCCGTTAGTAAACTCTATATGTCATCTGAGGTCTTAAATCATGGAAATCGAATGAACCTGATCCCATCTTGATGCAGTAAGAAGATAGATAAATCTCTGTATTTTTTCTTTTCGTTTAATGGAGATTCATCCACTAATGCTGCTAACTGAAATTCTAAGAATTTGTAGAACAAAAAATATGTTTTCAAGTAACTCCAAAAAGACGCCTCTAATATATATTTCCAGCCATGCCAGCTGAATGAAATGGAGAACTGTAATAAGTAGGACACGTGAGATTCGAGGGACCTATTTTAAAGAGGTTGTAAATATATGATGTAGAGCTTGATATATACAGAACATAAATATTATACATCCACGTCCCAGAACTCAATGTGACAGAGGTCGCACAGATGCGAGTGAGGTGACCAGAGGACACACTATTGCAGGAAGAAAGTTGGTGGGTGATAGTCGCCTCTTCAGATCAGCGACTATCACCAAGTAGACATATACAACTCTTAATTTTCATTGTTTGATGCTTGTGTTTTAAGGGTTATGTTGTTTATTGAGGCCCGTCATGAAGTCATTATCGAATTTTCTCTTGTCGTGAACAGAGTGCGAGGTGAGGTCTAACACATGCTCCAGCTAGCCTCTGAGTCAACACTTCAGTCTGAAGGGAGATGGCGTTCACGAGGATTAGCTCTTACGTCTACAGCATTGAAGGATAGTGAGGAGCCTGAAGGCCACAAGCATACTGTGCACTTGGAAGAATCTCACCCCCGAGAGGCGAAGGTTACAGTTAAGACAAGCAACGTTACTTGGTACTTTTGTCTAGATTCGTGATCCACGGGTTACCTCTCTTTAAGGTAAGGTATGAGAGGCATCAACCTCTCTTTATGTCTCATGGTTGATGTAGTGAATAAAACTACCCTGCAACATATACACACTAGAGGAGCCTTGGAGTGCATACACACTAGAGCAACCTTGGAACATATGCACACTAGAGCAACTTTGGAACATATGCACACTAGAGCAACCTTGGAACATGTACACACTAGAGCAACTTTGGAACATATGCACACTAGAGCAACTTTGGAACATATGCACACTACAGCAACCTTGGAACATGTGCACACTACAGCAACCTTGGAACATGTGCACACTACAGCAACCTTGGAACATGTGCACACTACAGCAACCTTGGAACATGTGCACACTAGAGCAACCTTGGAACATATACACACTAGAGTAACCATAACATACAAAAACTTTCTAGCGAGGATCACTACACCAGCAAACGTGCTTCTTGCATATTGCGTGAAATTGAGAGATCACACTAAACGGAAGAGCAGCGGCCATTTGTTTGTGTTTCGGCTTGCTGCTCTTAAACAGTGTTTTCAATTATCATACAGAGAAATATAATTTATCATTAACATGCAGAAGATTCTCAGAACTCACTTTGCATACGCCCACACATGTAGTCCTCACCTGACTATTCTCAGAGCTCTCCTGTAGGTACAAGTCTGAGGAGTCATGATCAAGGTATACCCCATTGTTCCGTGCCACAACGAGAGCAAGGTACAGCGAGAACCTTCCTGCCGGGGCCACAGTGATATATCCAGCTTCTGGAGTATACCAGCACGATGACCTCACTACGATATAACATTCGACCTGTGACATTCGATTCCTGCTTATTGTAACGTGGTAATTCAAATTTAATTACTATTTCCGAAATAAATTACCCAATTACTAAATATACATCGACAGATATATCATGACGAGGACCCTATAGGCGTAGCACCAGCAGGACTCATGATATACCCCCTGTGAGGACTCTGTGTATATAGCACCAGCAAGACGTCTTAGAGTATACCTGGTAAGGACTCTGGGTATGCCCTTGAGAGGACACAACCAGTGTAGTACCAGCAGGAGAAGCCAACTGGCTGAGAGATTCGTGACGCTTGTCGCGTTAAAGGAGAGAAGTGAGTACCTACCACAAAACCTCATCTAATATGGTTCTTAAAGTGAAAAGAAGTGAGCAGTCACCAGAAAACTTCCTCAGTGACATTATAAGACTTACAAGGATGGTCCTGATATATAGTAGACACAAAATATAGAATGTTGGGTCGTACAAATACATATTCTTGGTACCATCAATTCTACGCCACTACAGGCACTCAGTGATCATGTCCGAGGTTATTGATCTTGTTGATCTATAACCTGGTACTCAATAGAAGTCTGATCGTGAGACTAGACCTTTTCTCTTGGTCGTTGTAGGGGCCATAATACCCGACACCCTGACATAGCCTTCAGTCTCTCTTTAAATATCCTGTGTATTTCATACCGGAAACGTAACACAATAGAGTGAAGCCAATTTAGTGCAAGTCAATATATCACGATACTGTATATTCGATTTCAATGCGAAGCAGCACAAAGCAACGTAGTACAATAAAATGCAAATTGAGAAAGTTTGCAGATAAAATAAACTGGTTCCAGTCTCTAGTATGTTCATGCCGGGATTTCGGTTGCACTCTCATCTCTTCGTTCCGAGCAACACTTCACACGATAGAATTGTTCGCCACAAAAGGTGTCAACTCTCGTTGAAAGTTGCGCAAAACAAAAACCCAGAGTGTAATGACATGAAAAATGTTATCATACAAATGATTGTTACATTCCATTCCAGTTGGGAGACGGTAGACGGTCTCTTGACCGGAAGAAACACACT
>WNGS01145354.1:1277679-1291678 GCA_020271785.1 Procambarus virginalis
CTCATTAGATAGCTCAGGTGGCTCAGTAGATGGCGGCTCAGTAGTCTGGTTATTGTCCATGTCGTCGGCGGTTCGAGAGACTGATTATCCCCGTGATTGAAATAATGCAACCCGTCCTCGCAAATTCGTATAGTCAATATTGACTTATTAAATAAATGCATAGGTGACATACTTAACATAATAGTTTCCCTTGAAAAGCTTCATACAAAACACCAACCTTACCTAACCTACTTAGTATGTTAAGATAAACATCTTATTGCTTCGTAATTACAATTATTACCTAACCTATACCTATAATAGGTTAAGTAACAATTGTAATTACGAAGCTATAAGATGCTTATTTTAACATACTAAGTAGGTTAGGTAAGGTCGGTGTTTTCTATGAAGCTTTTCAAGGGAAACTATTATGTTTAGTATGTCACCTATGCACGTAACTAATAAGTCAAGATTGACTATACGAATTTGCGAGGACGGGTTGAATAATGTATATGGAGAGAGAGAGAGAGAGGGAACCCGATAAAAAATTATATAAATTAAAAACCAGGTAAAACCCCCAAAAAACATGGACAACATTGTAAATGCACGGTTAAGCAAAGCCTTGGCTGTAAAACACTTTCATCACTATACTAAGCTGTAGTGGGAAGACTGAAGCTATTTGCATACAAACTCTTTTTAACAAAAGCCCACTAAATTTATAAACTTGGAGGCACACTGTAATGCAGATATATGGAGGGAGTTGCGCTTCTCCTTGTTAGTGTTATGGATAGTTAGTAAAGGTAAATAATGCAGGATTACGGGAGAGGAAGTTAAGGAGAGTTGGAGAACTTGACGTATATATTAAACAAGGTATATATTAAAATGAAAAGGGAGTAAGTGTAAGAGGAAAGCTCTTAAGTAGCAAGAGGGAGCGAGAGAAAGATTGAGAGAGAGTTAGTCAGGAAAGCAGAGAAAAAGAACAACTCAAAGACAGGCAGACAGAGATACGGAGAGAAGAAAGAAAAAGAGGGAGAGGGATGATAATTATGGAGAAGGAGAATGAGAAAGGGGGAAAGACAGCGGGGAGATGAGAGTAGAGAAAATTGTGGGGAAGATGGAAAGAGAGGGGAGAGATGGGGGAAAAATGAGATGGGCGGAGGTTGGGTGAGTGCAGAAGAAGGGAGAAGATCCAAGCACATACAGGTATCCTCCTTAGTTTCATATATACATTTTAAGAGAAAAATTTTAAAATAATTGTTCCTTTTTCCTAGGATAGATACAAGCTCTAGGACCTACTAAAATACTATTAACTATTTAATATAATATTTTTGGAAATAATTTATTAAATGAGAAACACTAAGATCTTTAAATTCAATTTCATATTCTTGTGAATTGTGCTGCTATTTTGACTTTATTGTGCTGCTATTTTGACTTTATTATGCTGCTTTGACTTTATTGTGCTGCTATTTTGACTTTATTGTGCTGCTATTTTAACTTTATTGTGCTGCTATTTTGACTTTATTGTGCTGCTATTTTGACTTTATTGTGCTGCTATTTTGATTTTATTGTGCTGCTATTTTGACTTTATTGTGCTGCTATTTTGATTTAATGTGCTGCTATTTTGACTTTTTGTGCTGCTATTTTGACTTTATTGTGCTGCTATTTTGATTTTATTGTGCTGCTATTTGATTTTATTGTGCTGCTATTTTGACTTTATTGTGCTGCTATTTTGACTTTATTGTGCTGCTATTTTGACTTTATTGTATATTTTGAAGTACTTCGATGGTATTTTTGTCGAGTCTGGTAAATTGGAATTAAGTATTATCTTGCGTTCATTCAAATATTATCTTTAAATTAATGAAGTCAGTGTTCCTTTAATGAGTAAATATTCAGTGTGCAAGTTAATTATCTATCATGTGTTAAGTTTGCTTTAATGAAGTTGTAGCTAAAGCTTACAACTTTTGACTGTGAATTGACACTGAAGTGTGTGCCATATTGTGCCACGTTGTGTCATGTCAGGAGAAATTAGACACAAGTTTCCTTGGCTGTCATCTTCATCAGATCTTGTGTTGTTGTTGTTTTAAAATATCAAGTAGAAAGAGTCAGATAATGCAACAAATATTATAACTGGTTTACTAATTAACTGAATAGTGACCGATTGACTAACTTTACAGTGATCGATTCACTGAATAATTGACTAATTGACTGATTAACAGAATCACTATCTGACTGAAGTTGTTTAACAGAACAGTTATTTAACTGTTGACTGTCACTTTTGCGCTAGAGAGCGCCAGTGGTAACTGTGACATAACTTGCCTAACTTGTCTCCCAAGTTAACCTAACTTTGCAGCTGCATGTGATTGAGCGAGCTGACCTTCGACCTGACCTTCAAGCTGACGTTCAAGCTGACGTTCAAGCTGACCTTAGAGCTGACTTTAAGGCTAACAGTCTACCTGACTTTCAAGCTGACTCTCCAGCTGAACTTCAGGCTGGCATTCGTCCTGACATTCTACCTGACCTTCAAGCTGACCGTAGGGTGGACCTAGAGGGAGAACGACCTAGAAAAATGGATTAAGGTTGGTTTTACTACCATTTATTAAAGAGTTGTGTCAGAGAAAGCGTTGGACAGTGAATGTGCTGGTCAGTAGAATGCGTTGGACAGAAAGGGGAGTTGGTCAGAAAGTGTTGGACAAAATGTGTTAGTCAGAAGGCTGTGTTAGTAAAAATATGTTTTTGTCGTAATAACGAGTTAAATATATGTTGACAGTGAGATGTGTTGAACATAAGAGATATGCTGACAGGAGGCATGTGTTGGTCAGAATGGGGGATGATGATACACAAATGTCGGCTTGTAGGATATGTTTGGGTTAAAAATGTATATTCCGGAAGGATGTCTTTGACGGAGGAAGGATGAGTTAGATGAAAAGATATTTTGAGCTGAAATAATTTACTGGACAAAGGAAAGTATACGTTTTACAAAGAGAAGGATGTGTTGTACAAGGGAAAAGATGTGATGGATGTAGGAAGAATGTGTTGAAAGGAAGTATATGTTTGATGGAAGGAAAGATGTATTGTACGGGAAAGGATGTGATTTGATGGATGTGTTGGACAAAAGGATGTGCTGGAAGGGGAAGAATATGCTGGGCGTGGGAATGACGTGCTTACTAGAAGGATGGATCAACGGAATGATGTGCTGGTCTGATGTAGGATGCAATGGATAGGAGAAAATGTGTTGGACGGGAGTAGGGTATGCTGGGCGGTGGAAGGATGTGCTGAACAGAATATAGATGTGTTGACTAACTAACAAGAAGCTTTTGAATAAAACTGACAGTTTTAATTACCACCAGACACAGCAATTAATAGGTTTTTGATAATTGTTTTTGTTTGCATTTGTGTTTTTTTCTACACATACACACACACACACACACACACACACACACACACACACACACACACACACACACACACACACACACACACACACACACACACGAACGCACACGTGCATTCAAATATACGCGCGCGTGCACACACGAACGCTTGCATACACTCAAACTCACACACGCAGGAGATGATGACAGTTGAGAGACGGGACTAAAGAGCTGAAGCTCAACCCCTAAGCGCAACTAGGTGAGTACTTAATAAGTACACACAACACACACTATTGGGTCTCGCGGCTGAGTAGGCAGCGCTCTCGGGTCGTAGTCCTAAGGGCTCGGGTTCGATCCCAGCAGAAGCAGACACAAATGGGAAGAGTTTTTTCACAATGATGTCCATCTTCACCTAGCTGTAAATAGGTACCTGAGAGTTAGACAGCTGCTACGGGCTTCTCCTGGGAATGTGTTATTTATGTTCTTAAGTACATAACAAAAACTGACATGTCACACTCTTAATTTACTACTCCATTATATAGGACCCCATTTTACAGGACACCATTTTATAGGACCCCATTAATACCCCATGTCATTCATCCATGTCACCTACCACCTCGCCAGTCGAGGAGATAATCAGATGCTAACACAGAAGAATTTGTCTTTGAGAATGGTAGGAGAGACCTTACGAAACGCATCACTAGGCGTCAGACCCAAATATTAAACAAAAATTAACTTTGGAGAGTTAATTTTTAATCTTCCTGCTTCAGTGAAGAAAAACATTAAGACAAAACATTCGTGCCAGAATCATAAATCTAAAACTTCCTGTCGTTTTCAACGAAATATGTTTAAAAGAAAGACTGCTACCAAAATTGTCGATTGTCTCAATCGACTTGAGAATGGTCCAGGACGGACCGAAACGTCGTCGTCCTTTCACCTTCTAGTGTGTGGTCTGGTCAACATTCTTCAGCCACGTTATTGTGATTCATCGCCTGCATATAAAGACTAGCATGAAAAGCATTAATCCACGCAATTATACCCGAATCCTCTTAATTACATGGATAAGATCACCACCCAGAGCTGAGGCTTCGATCCTGATTGACACTTTCGTAATAAGATGACGTCGCACCTTCACTATTATGCCCCAGATTATTACTCGGTAATTACTTTCTCAATAATCATTAAGGGCGTATCACCGTCCTAATTATTACTCTTGTTTACAAATATAATTTTATTTTAACAAATGAGAGTACATATTATATAATTTTTCTTCAGAGATTAATAGTCATTTAATGGTAATTGTTTCTATGTTGTATAACATTAAATTTTGGTATGAGTTTTAAACCATTTAGGAATAAACATAATAATTTAGCTAGTTTAATTATATAGAAAATATCATATAGATGGACATCATTAAAAATATACTAACGTGCTTAGAGACGGGTACACCGTCCATTGTGGGAAAACTAACAATGACAGTAGAATTTTAGATAATTTTAAATTTTATATGAAAATTTTTATATTTTATATGAATAATTTTAAAAGATAAATAGAGTTTTTAGCCCAGAAATGTTATCTGAGATCTGAATTTTCCAGGCCAAAATGTGGCGCCCCAATTACCCTAAACATCATTACTTCTTTCGATTTGAATAATTTTGTATATACTTTATTATTGACGAATTTCATTAATATGATTGCATTTTCTATTTCATTAGAAACAAAAATATATATATGTGACTGGAAACGACACTTTTTTTTTCCCCCGATGTCGATGGCGATAATAAATATGCTTAAAAAAGAAGTGCCAAATTAAAATGTAGTTCGTTTTTTTTTGTTGGGAAGAAACTTGGCTTAAAAATAACATTTCGATCCGTAAAGGATCAGAGCTTAAATTCTCCATCTAATTCGTCAATATTTATTATCCCTTTACATTAATTATTATTGGCCGGTAATTATCTGGGCATCAATAAACGATGGATAAATTAAGATTTTAATTCACTAGGTTGAATCTCTGTAATGCTTATGTTCGCGAACTTTCATGGTTAATGTTTATGTTCGCGAGCTGCCATGGGTAGTGTATAGGTTAGCGAGCCGCCATGTTTAGGTTCGTCAGCCGCCATGGGTAATGATCATGTTCGCTTGTTGCGAACAATTGCGCTTGTTGGTAATGTTGCGTTTACGAGCGTCATGGGTAATTTTAAGTTTCCCAAGCCTGTTAATCGTCCCAAAACTATGTCATCTGCAATTTTTCAACAACAATATGTAAATGATGTATATTACGAGATCCATCGAACCTGATAATATAAATTGTAGTTCGTATTAGTACTGGATATATCCTGGAGATGTGTTAGAGAGGAATATATGACAAGAACATTCGGGAGTTAGTAGACAATCAACAGTTAGAAAAACGGGGTTCAAGAGCTAACAGGTCGATCTGCAGTCATTTGAGCATAGCGGAGCCACAGTCATTAGCTCCAGGAGTTTGTTGAAGCCAGAACTCCATATTTTATGATATAAACGAGGAAGGAAATTACCAGATTACTTCTGTTGTCTCTGGTCTCAAGGTTTATGATGCAAATAATGGGGAATAACCTGGATACAATGGTTGACAAGCACGGCTTCTCGTGACTCCTCAGCCCTCCAGGTAGCCTTGTAAGCCTTCTTGACCTTGATAATAAACGTCGTTGGCGTGTGTTAGTGTGATCATACACACAGACACACTGAAGAGCGGCTCGGACATGATCATGGTATATAAAGTATCTAGGCGTAATGGACCAAGTGGACAAAGATGAAATGTTTCATACTGGCAATAGATAAACGAGACGACATGGAAGGAAAATGGAGAATCAAAATAAACATGTGGATTAGGAAAATATTTGTTTACCATAATAGTAGTGAGGAGAGCGAAGGGACTCGTCGTTCAATCAGTCTGTGGGCAGAAGATCAATAGCGATATTTTCTAAATGCTTGGACAACAAAAAATAGCAAATGGCAATTATTTCCCCCTCAAACCTTTTTAGAACTTTGCCTAAGATAAACTTAGGTAAGAGTTTGAAGGTTCCTGAGGGCCGCCGACTCCTTACCTTCAGCTCTACACATTGCTTCATAAGTCGGGCCGCCTTCAGGTACCTTCAAGACGTCTTCAGTAAGTTGTCTTAGCCAAAGGTCAAAACAAATTNTCAGTGACCCGGGAGGGGATGGGGTACCATGTCGTTACTACAAGATGTTTCAACGTCAGTGGTGTGACTCAACATTATTCATTTACTGCAATATGCATGACGATGCGAGGCGAGTGTGTGGGGTTCGTCATGATATTGCTCTCCAGTTTGACAAGTGCATCGACGCGGTGAAAATGTTGTTGCTATATTACGAAATTGCTAAATTTCCATGTTTTTTTTATATCATTGTTACATCTGTCAATTATTTCGTGTTGCTGGTAAGGATATCTCAGGTGATAGATTGGTGAGGCGAAAAAATTATGTAATCTTTGAAGAATCTTGTTGTTTGTGCATTGATATTGTGCAAACAATCCTCTCTACAAGAAGATCTATTTTATGCACAACCTAACCAGCAACATTGAAAGTAAAATACAATCAATAGAAGATTAGATATACCAAAACACTATATATCAAACACACTCATCAATTAATTAGAAGCCACATGACACGTCCTACATCTACAAACCAAATTGTAGGTTAAGTAGAATTCAGAACAAGATTACTCTGCCTATGGTGCAGGATAACACCTAACCTCTTCATCTTCATCCTTGCCAAATTGTTTTAATTTTACTTTTGCCTCCGAAGATGTTGCAAAGTGCACCAGCACAACGTATCATTTAATAAAACGCATCAGGCCAATACATTTGTCAAATCAATTTTGAATGTGAAATATTTGAAAAAATGTTATCAGTGCGTAATTTTTTCACAGTATAGTGAGACATAAAATGTAGAAATAGTTTCAGTCCAGCCATAATGCTCCTGAGATATTCATCATGGGGTTCACTTTGACGCGTGACAATCTTTTTAGTGATGACAATCTAATCCAACATACTGTGTACGTCCCCAACCATGCTCTGTACGTACCCAACTATATGCTGTACGTACCCAACTATATGCTGTACGTACCCAACCATATGCTCTACGTACCCAACCATGCTGTGTACGTACCCAACCATGCTGTGTACGTACCCAACCATGCTGTGTACGTACCAACCATGCTGTGTACGTACCCAACCATGCTGTGTACGTACCCAACCATGCTGTGTACGTACTCAATCATGTTCAGTTCGTACTCAACGCATGTACTGTGCAAAACTGATGAGGAAAGCTTCAAGTGTCTGGCTACCAACCTCGAACAGACCGACCGACTGACATCTAATATATAATCATATACATATTACATTATAGGCTAGTATGCGTGCGTATTCAGTATGTGTGTATGTGTGGGTGGTTGTCAGCCTTCATGTATGTCAGAAACTCCTTTCAACTTGCCTGGCAACCTCTTAAGAATATATATACGAACTCGAGCAAGGTGCCTAGGATGGCACAACCTGTATTAATTATACTGGCAATGTTATGAGGGGAAATTAGCTTAGTGTCTCCCCTCAGACGGGTAATTATGTTAGCTGCCTCACATAACTTCTATGAGAATGATTTCCTGCTTTTGCTTGAAGTGTTCTTGTTATGGTGGTGAGGGAGTAATGAACTTTTAAATTGTTGTTGGAGTGATGAAGGTGGTTGTGGTGGGAGATATGGTGATTGTAGTCGTGATGTTAGTGGTGGTGGTGATTGCTTTATGGAGTCTGCTGATAGTTTAGTGTTCGGGGGTAGTTGGGTAGTGATGGCTATGGAAATTGGTAGTTGTGGTGGTTTGTTGGGGTTGAGAAAGGCAGCGGCAAACTTAGTCATGTTGTCAGCACAACGGACTTGAGGTCCTCGGGCGGCTCCGGCAAGTCTTGTAGTGAAGTTTGGCCAAAACCGCCTTGGAAATTAGCTCCCTGAATGTCTACCCTCCGAAACTCACCTAATCTAGCTTCGTTAATGTCTACCTTCGGTATTTCTTCACTGTCCACCCTACAATCTTCTCACTGTCTACCCTCCGAACTCCCTCACCAACCCGTCCTCCAAACAGAACGTTGCATTTTGACGTTCTAGGTCTGTTGACCTAGCTTGTCGCTGTGCCTGCAGGATCGAGCTAACTTGGTTACTAAATTCTAAAACTATTCACAAACATCTCTCGTAAGCACACAGGCATTCATTCCTGTCGTTATCAGCTCAAGCTTTCGCATGATTATTGAGATCATCGATTCTCTTCAGTAGACACGTGTGGCTCACACATGCAAGAGTTCACTCTAAAGTGAGAGGGAGATTTGCTGCCACAAAATAGTCCTTTGAAACTTTTGTGATGCAGTATATTTTAACTGTGAACAGAGCTATGTTAGTTGAAAACTATGATGATGTGCTTGAGAGTAGATTCTTTAAAATTGATGTGGACAGAAGTAAAGTTAGATGTGTAAAGCGACAAAGAATGTCTATATGTGACATAAAGAGGAATGGTGAACAGCAGGAAGTGTTGGATCAGTTTAACTACCTGGGAGGTTTTTGACCAAAATTGAGCGAGTTCCAATCCTCAGCAAAGCTCCTACTGAGTTTCTTATTGATACATCAAGTTAATATGGTTTAATTGTAAAACTCGGATGTGTGTTCGCTAGAATGGAAATTTGTGCAATTGGTATTGAGAGTAGAATCAGCCATGGATGGAAAATGATTGGTGCAAAGAACCCTCCAGGAATCTGTGTTAAGGAATACTAGTGCCATCTCATTTGTATACTTCGAGGGCGATGGAATGGTATATTTGCAGAAAATTTTGAGTTCGAGCAGAAAATAGTGACAATTTGAGAACGATGTGTAGTATGAGGTGAGGATGTAATGAAATACACATGGCGTGGAGAGATGTGGAATGCAAGTCAACAAACTTTACACTCATTCACATGAGTGAGTGTGAAGGACTTCCCTGACCAAAGTCCCCATAACGTCAACTTTAGCCTGCACCAGTCACTGCCTTACTTCCAGTATTGTTCTCCCGCTGAGTTTCTTATTCGCTAGTTAGCAGAAATATTGCAAAACTTGCAAATGTGTGTGAAGCACACGTTCTCCTCCTGATGTGGAAACTTTCACCATAACCGCTGGCTGAGTGGAGTACGTTCTTTGGAGCCGTACGTCAGTGGACATTGTCTCCTGTCTCCGAATGCCTCTTTAATGCAAAAACTTTTTCGTAACTACAGGAGGAGCCGAGCCCGTTAGTAAACTCTATATGTCATCTGAGGTCTTAAATCATGGAAATCGAATGAACCTGATCCCATCTTGATGCAGTAAGAAGATAGATAAATCTCTGTATTTTTTCTTTTCGTTTAATGGAGATTCATCCACTAATGCTGCTAACTGAAATTCTAAGAATTTGTAGAACAAAAAATATGTTTTCAAGTAACTCCAAAAAGACGCCTCTAATATATATTTCCAGCCATGCCAGCTGAATGAAATGGAGAACTGTAATAAGTAGGACACGTGAGATTCGAGGGACCTATTTTAAAGAGGTTGTAAATATATGATGTAGAGCTTGATATATACAGAACATAAATATTATACATCCACGTCCCAGAACTCAATGTGACAGAGGTCGCACAGATGCGAGTGAGGTGACCAGAGGACACACTATTGCAGGAAGAAAGTTGGTGGGTGATAGTCGCCTCTTCAGATCAGCGACTATCACCAAGTAGACATATACAACTCTTAATTTTCATTGTTTGATGCTTGTGTTTTAAGGGTTATGTTGTTTATTGAGGCCCGTCATGAAGTCATTATCGAATTTTCTCTTGTCGTGAACAGAGTGCGAGGTGAGGTCTAACACATGCTCCAGCTAGCCTCTGAGTCAACACTTCAGTCTGAAGGGAGATGGCGTTCACGAGGATTAGCTCTTACGTCTACAGCATTGAAGGATAGTGAGGAGCCTGAAGGCCACAAGCATACTGTGCACTTGGAAGAATCTCACCCCCGAGAGGCGAAGGTTACAGTTAAGACAAGCAACGTTACTTGGTACTTTTGTCTAGATTCGTGATCCACGGGTTACCTCTCTTTAAGGTAAGGTATGAGAGGCATCAACCTCTCTTTATGTCTCATGGTTGATGTAGTGAATAAAACTACCCTGCAACATATACACACTAGAGGAGCCTTGGAGTGCATACACACTAGAGCAACCTTGGAACATATGCACACTAGAGCAACTTTGGAACATATGCACACTAGAGCAACCTTGGAACATGTACACACTAGAGCAACTTTGGAACATATGCACACTAGAGCAACTTTGGAACATATGCACACTAGAGCAACCTTGGAACATATGCACACTACAGCAACCTTGGAACATGTGCACACTACAGCAACCTTGGAACATGTGCACACTACAGCAACCTTGGAACAAGTGCACACTACAGCAACCTTGGAACATGTGCACACTACAGCAACCTTGGAACATGTGCACACTACAGCAACCTTGGAACATGTGCACACTACAGCAACCTTGGAACATGTGCACACTACAGCAACCTTGGAACATGTGCACACTAGAGCAACCTTGGAACATATACACACTAGAGTAACCATAACATACAAAAACTTTCTAGCGAGGATCACTACACCAGCAAGCGTGCTTCTTGCATATTGCGTGAAATTGAGAGATCACACTAAACGGAAGAGCAGCGGCCATTTGTTTGTGTTTCGGCTTGCTGCTCTTAAACAGTGTTTTCAATTATCATACAGAGAAATATAATTTATCATTAACATGCAGAAGGTTCTCAGAACTCACTTTGCATACGCCCACACATGTAGTCCTCACCTGACTATTCTCAGAGCTCTCCTGTAGGTACAAGTCTGAGGAGTCATGATCAAGGTATACCCCATTGTTCCGTGCCACAACGAGAGCAAGGTACAGCGAGAACCTTCCTGCTGGGGCCACAGTGATATATCCAGCTTCTGGAGTATACCAGCACGATGACCTCACTACGATATAACATTCGACCTGTGACATTCGATTCCTGCTTATTGTAACGTGGTAATTCAAATTTAATTACTATTTCCGAAATAAATTACCCAATTACTAAATATACATCGACAGATATATCATGACGAGGACCCTATAGGCGTAGCACCAGCAGGACTCATGATATACCCCCTGTGAGGACTCTGTGTATATAGCACCAGCAAGACGTCTTAGAGTATACCTGGTAAGGACTCTGGGTATGCCCTTGAGAGGACACAACCAGTGTAGTACCAGCAGGAGAAGCCAACTGGCCGAGAGATTCGTGACGCTTGTCGCGTTAAAGGAGAGAAGTGAGTACCTACCACAAAACCTCATCTAATATGGTTCTTAAAGTGAAAAGAAGTGAGCAGTCACCAGAAAACTTCCTCAGTGACATTATAAGACTTACAAGGATGGTCCTGATATATAGTAGACACAAAATATAGAATGTTGGGTCGTACAAATACATATTCTTGGTACCGTCAATTCTACGCCACTACAGGCACTCAGTGATCATGTCCGAGGTTATTGATCTTGTTGATATATAACCTGGTACTCAATAGAAGTCTGATCGTGAGACTAGACCTTTTCTCTTGGTCGTTGTAGGGGCCATAATACCCGACACCCTGACATAGCCTTCAGTCTCTCTTTAAATATCCTGTGTATTTCATACCGGAAACGTAACACAATAGAGTGAAGCCAATTTAGTGCAAGTCAATATATCACGATACTGTATATTCGATTTCAATGCGAAGCAGCACAAAGCAACGTAGTACAATAAAATGCAAATTGAGAAAGTTTGCAGATAAAATAAACTGTTTCCAGTCTCTAGTATGTTCATGCCGGGATTTCGGTTGCACTCTCATCTCTTCGTTCCGAGCAACACTTCACACGATAGAATTGTTCGCCACAAAAGGTGTCAACTCTCGTTGAAAGTTGCGCAAAACAAAAACCCAGAGTGTAATGACATGAAAAATGTTATCATACAAATGATTGTTACATTCCATTCCAGTTGGGAGACGGTAGACGGTCTCTTGACCGGAAGAAACACACTGGTTAAGCTGTGAAATATTCTGGCAAAGATTAAGACATTTAAACTAAAGATTCGCGAGGGAATTATAAATAGAGTATGGATAATTAAACACAACATAGGTGACACTACTAAACATTTTCGAGTTGTTTCTGCCTGAGGTTCAAACTAAAGACAAGATTTGACAAGTGTCGAGTTCACTCAGGTGGTCATTGAATCCCGAAGATTATCAAGTTCTACATCCCACTGCCTACCAGGAGGAAATGTCTGGTGAAGTGAAGAAACGGGAACGCGACGTCTGATGCCCTTGAGGGTAAACTCCTAGACTGAACCAAACGAGAAGAGTCACATTCCTGGTCAATAGTGACCATCAGGTTTGTCGACAGTCAGGACCATCGTATTGAAGACGAGGGAGAAGTTTCAAATGGACTGAACCAAACAAGGAAATTCGTAGTATTAACCACCAGACAGCTTCAAGAGAGCGAGACCATGCAGGAGGTAAAGCTGACCTGCAAGAAATCAGGTGAACTCGTCGAGGAAAGGCGTGCTGCTGTAGCCACATGAGGAGGATCGTGTAAACATAGAGCAAATATAAACATCGCCTGCAGTGTTCTTGGGAGGGTTTATTTTTGTTAATGTGTGTGTGTCTAAACAAACTCAACTTGGACTGTTCCTCTCGTAATGTTTTGGGGCCAACTCTTTATTTCACTGGTGATTAACAAAGTGAAGTTTAATTGGGTTGGCATAACTGGTAATGTTCTTCCATTTCTTTCTCTTCTGTCCGCCTGTGATGGACGGTTGAGCAACATTCTCGCTGCATGCAGGTCGGCGCTCAATCCCCGACCGTCCAATTGGTTGGGCATCATTCCTTTCCCCCGTCCCATCCCCAATCTTTATCCTGATTTTTTCCAAGTCCTATATAATCGTAATAGTTTGACGCTTTCTCCTGATAGTTCCCTTCCCTTCTCTCCTCTTCTTCTCCTTCTTCTTCTTGTCATTATTATTATTATGACATGTTAGTTTTGTTTTTATAGTGTGAGATTAAATTGTTGTCGGTTTAGAGTCTGCCTCTCGGAACAAAACGTTCCAAGTAGCACGGGCTATGGCGATCCCGTAGATAATTTGCTTGGCACAGGAGCGGGGCTGTATGTTTTAATAGTGTGAGCGGTGATAGAAAAATGCTTCGGTAGTGGAGGAGGGCAGGAGGATTTTATGCTAGTGTGAGGGAAGCTAATGTTTGAAAAGTGTGTGAGGGAATCGGGGAACAATTAGAGTGTGTGACAGAAGAGAGGAAAGGTAACTTGTCGTTGTGTTGGAAGGAGGGAATTATCAGGGAAAGCGCCAAGCCATTACGACTATATAGCACTGGGAAGGGGTCAGGGTAAGGATTTGGGATGAGACGGGGGGAAGGAATGGTGCCCAACCACTTGGACGGTCGGGGCTTGAACGCCGATCTGCATGAAGCGAGACCGTCGCTCTACCGTCCAGCCCAAGTAGTTGGACTCGTTGTGTTGGAGAAGAGACAAGATATTTCTTTGGTTATGGG
>WNGS01145354.1:1293267-1322464 GCA_020271785.1 Procambarus virginalis
ATTGCCCTGATACCGTGTGCAATTGCCCTGATACCGTGTGCAATTGCCCTGATACCGTGTGCAATTGCCCTGATACCGTGTGCAATTGCCCTGATACCGTATGCAATTGCCCTGATACCGTATGCAATTGCCCTGATACCGTATGCAATTGCCCTGATACCGTATGCAATTGCCCTGATACCGTATGCAATTGCCCTGATACCGTGTGCAATTGCCCTGATACCGTGTGCAATTGCCCTGATACCGTATGCAATTGCCCTGATACCGTACGCAATTGCCCTGATACCGTACGCAATTGCCCTGATACCGTATGCAATTGCCCTGATGCCTTGTATAGTTATACACTATCATAGTTACAGACGCTAGCGGAGCTATATACGCTCGCGATTATGAGGTTCAACTACAGGAACGCCCGAATCTCCTCTGGTAGACCTAATGTTCTACTTGGCATATTAATACTTCCAAATCTCGTGAGATGACTCGGGAGATTCATATGAATGCCAGGAGGAGTCACATGAGGAGTCACTTGAGGTGTCACTTGAGGTGTCACTTGTGTACGGATGCAAGTTTTCTGGTTCACGAGGCACTTCCTTAGGAATCCAAGCACGCACTTTTGATCTTAGGACCCTAAGTATCGCCTCTTTGAACTCGGTAACCGTTGGTCGCTTGTCGACGCGGCTCAGACCTCTTGTAATGATGTCTTCGAGCTCGCCCTTCGGGCTGTAGCCGGAAACATCAACGACAGAGTCGACGGCGGACGCCACGGAATAGACGTCTGAGGCTTCGGTGGGTTCCCCCCCGAAATATACTTCAGTGGCGTAGAAGGGGAACCTACTTTTTCGGTATCTCTCTGCCTCCCTTCGCCTCGACGTGTTCATCACGCTGGTCTCAAACATTTTGAGTTTAACGCCAATTTTTCTCATCAACCCGAAGTCAATGATGAAGACTTCGACGTCGTCTACGTCTTCGTATCTGACTAAGACATTGCCTACGTGCAAATCGTTGTGCAAGTAACCAAGTCTATGGATTGCTCCCAGAATGTTACAAAGCTTGACGATCGCATGGAGCACCTTTTCAAACGGAACCCATCCACTGAACACGTCGTAGGCCATGTCGTACAACGTAGTGGAGGCATGTTGTGTCATGACAATGCCTAATGGCTTGTGGTTCAGTGACAAAGCGCGGGGCACTCCTGACACGCTGGCTAGGTCATGCATGACAATGAATTCATAAGTTGTTTCAATTACAGCTAACGAACTCTTCGAAGTGCATTCCTTAAAGCACAGCGGAGGGTGTCCGGGGAGCGTGAAGCCGTAGACCTTACCGTACGTTCCTTTGCCCAGTACGTCCATCTGCCTGAGTTGGTTTCGTGTCAGAACGATGTTGTTGATCAGAGAACTCCAGTGTGTGTCTCTGAGGAAACCCCAGGACTGGGCAGGAGACTGGGGGAGCTGGTCGCGCCTCTTGGCCATGCCCCGGAGGCCAGAGGCAGCGCCCCACGAAGGGAGGACGGGAGAGTCATCATGGGCGGCCATGCAGGCGTGGATCTTCATGCCTCGTCGGTACTCCAGCCATGGCAACTGATCCTGGGTTACTACCTGCTCTGCCACGGCCGCCTTATCCTCACCCACGGCCAACTCTTCTTCGCCCACGGCAAACTCATCTTCGCCCACGGTAAACTCATCTTCGCCCACGGCAAACTTATCTTCGCCCACGGCAAACTCATCTTCACCCACGGCCAACTCATCTTCACCCACGGCCAACTCATCCTCTGCCACGACCTCCTGATCCAGCAGGTCGTCGACGGTGATGTGGCTGAGGCAGCGGCGTACCCCTTGAAGCAGCCTCGTCACCAACATCCCCAGCACGTACGCGCTGGACGTGATCATGAACGCCCCGAGAAACACGAACGCCCACGTTCCCTTCCCTCCCGTCCCGACCCCCAGCGAGGCCACCACACTCCTCGGTCTGCTGATGCTTCCCAGTGTCCAGGACCAGTCCGATGTCCAAAGGCCCATGGTCTCCAGGACCGCCATCAACAGCGACGTCGTCTTGACCTGACGGTGTGGCTTGATGATCCCCTCGACGCTGTGCCACACCACCGAAGCCACATCCTTGAAGCGGGTCAGACTCAACAGCCATGTGCCATATACTACCAAGACAGCGAAACTTATATTGCTATAGTCGTTCATATTCATATATTTGTAACACGATTATGCAATAATAAAATTTTACATCAAGTATTTTGGCAGGGTGTTTTTGAGAGGTGAAAAAGGTGAAAAAGGGGATGGTCTTTGTCACTCGTTACACCTTTCACACCTGTCAACACAACACACCTGTTATAGCACACCACAACTATCGTCAGAACACATCTGTCACTCATTACACATGTCAAGAAACCACAGTTGCCATCACGCAACATCTGCCAACACCACACCTATAATAACACCACACCTGCCAACACCACACATGTCAAAACCACACCTGACAACACCACACCTGTCATCACATTACACCTGTCATCCTCATAACTGCCTCGCTCCTAGACGTGGCCTAGTTGACTGCTCTCATTATAATTAATCAAGATTTTGTATTTTTTGGATATTGAATTTGGTGATTGTCATCTTAGAATCTATCAACGTTCCAAGACACTGCGATTGTTTAACCCGCTGAAGGTTAATGTCTTGAAGGCATAGGTGCCTGTCAAGAAGGCATAGGTGCCTGTCAAGAAAGCATAGGTGCCTGTCAAGAAGGCATAGGTACCTGTCATGAAGGCATAGGTGCCTGTCATAAACGCGCAGGTGCCTGTCATGAAGGCATAGGTGCCTGTCATGAAGGCATAGGTGCCTGTCAAGAAGGCATAGGTGCCTGTCAAGAAGGCATAGGTGCCTGTCAAGAAGGCATAGGTGCCTGTCAAGAAGGCATAGGTGCCTGTCATGAGGGCATAGGTGTCTGTCTGTAGTGTTACTACCTAGTCTCCTTGCCGTAGATTTCGGCACAAATATTTTAGCTCTAAAATGCTGTATATAAAGATTGTTTTAGCGAACTCTGTGCTATATTCGAAATTGAAGGACCTGTGGCGACTAATGTTATATCAGCATATTTTTAAACTTAACACCTCTACACTACACAAATAGTGTGTGTTTAACACCTGTGGAGCCACAGGTGTTAAATTTGTTCATTTAACACCTGTATGTGTCGTGGGGAACTATCAGGGGAAAGCGCAAAGCCATTACACTATCCAGCACTTGGAAGGGTTAAGCATTTGGGAAGGGACGGTGGAAAGGAATGGTGTTCAACTCCTTGGACCGTCGGGGATTCGAACCTGCATGAAGCGAGACCGTCGATACCAAGTTGTTGATTTAAGTGCTGTGGAAACGAGGTTAAATGATAAAAGGACTAGGGTTAAGGTCGTCCTTGTGGAATCCCACTCTCACTTGCCCCTGATAAACGTGTGTATTTTTGAAACGTGTGTATTTTTTCACCTTCGAGTGTGTGGTCTGGTCAACATACTTTAGCCACGTTATTGTGACTCATCGCCTGCAAACGTGTGTACATTTGCTTGATAGTTTGCAAGTTCGAGACCCTTTTTTAGATCAAGAAAGATCACTGTAGCCGAACCTAAGTTTTGTATTCCTGGTAATGTTGCTATGTTCTGCGATAAGCCCCATATCTTTCAGTGAGTTTTAATGGCTTCTTGTTTCTGCCTATCTCCCCGTCTCTCTCTCTCCTCTCCCCATATCTCTATTTCAGGGGTTCATTAGTTATGTCATTGAGATTCCTAGTGAAACTGCAAGCAAGAGCTGTTATCTTCATCAGCCGAACTATTAAAATTGATGAATGTGTCCTTGGGGTCGGCCGCTGCAAGGAATGAGCACACAGTGAGGACTGGTTGGAGAGTTGCGTGGTGACCACCGGCCAGGTCGGACGTTCCTGAGGTCTCTCCGCTCCTGGCTCGTGTTTACGTTGAGTGATTGCTGGTTTGCCCTGCTGGTGGTGGTTTGCCACTGACAGGGTGACGTTTGCTTTAGCCATGGGGACTTCTCGCGCTCCTGTGAAGCGGACATTGTCGGCTGGACTGGCATTTACGGTGCCGGGGGACCATTCGTTGGTTGGTGTCGCCCTGGTGGACGTGCTGCATGTGCAGCTGTCGGACCTGGTGGGCGTCCAGCTGCTTCAGGGCAACCGTGCTGTGGTCAAGTTCCGCCTCCAGGCTGCCTTTCAGGCGTTTCTCGAGCGGTGTGAGGGGCGTGTTTACCCTCTCCCTGATACTACTGGTTCTGTTAAGGTAGTGAATCTTAGTGTCACCCTGACGTCTGTGGCGGTGCATGGAGCCCCCTTCGAATTTCAGGACGATTTCTTGACCTGTTTTGAACGATTTCTGACAGTGTTAAGTGTTCGTTGGAACAAGGTCGTTGCCGGGCACTGTGCTGGTATGCTTGACGGCTCCCGCACCTTGACGATGTCGCTGGAGTGTAGTGTACCGTCGTCGATGTCCGTGTTGGGTTACACACTCCGCTGCTTGTATCGAGGTCAACCGCGCACCTGTTATCGGTGTGGTCACGAGGGTCATCTGGCTGCGACGTGGGAGCAACTGCTAGGGTGCATGTTTTTCGTACGGAGGATTTTCCGCCCCTGTTGCGTTCGGACGTCTCTGAGGACGGAGTGAGTGCTGTGCCTGTGGCGTCTGATTGCCTGTCTGTTGCTCCGCCTGTTGAGGCGAGTTCTACGGCCTGTCCGACACGTCTGGTGACTGCTGTGGCCCCTGGGGCTGTTGAGCCGGTGTGTGTGGGTGTTGGGACGTTGCCTGAGCTGCGTGTAGTGCAGGATGTCCCGGTGGAGGTTCATGTCCCGCCTGTAGCTGTGATACCAGCTCCCGGAGACGCGGTGCCTACCGTGCCTGTGTGTTGGCGACTGTAGTTCTGCTCTTTCCGTCCCTTTGCAGAAGCGTGCGCGTCGGTGTTCTGAGGCTGTTTCCTTGTATGATGTGGACAGTGTGGGTGATGTGGCCTCTGTGGACTCTTCGGACGGTGCGGGTGTGACCTGTGTGGATGTAAAGATGGTGGCAGTGCCTGCAGTGGGACCTGCTGTGGGTGGTGTAGTGCGGCCGGTCTCGAAACGTTCGCGACGGGCTCGGAGTGTGTCTCCCCTTCGTGGTGTGCCTTGGGAGGAGGTGGGGGAGTATGGTGATCTGGCGCCCCCCGCCGTGGATGATGGTGCTGTGCGAGGCTCCGAAGTTGCTACCTGTGCCCCCCTCCTGCGTCACCTGCTGTTGGATCTCCGCAGTGGGGGGTTGTCCCTGATGATCGGGACCTCGTCGTGGTGTTGCGGAAAGATGTGTGCCAGGGGGCCTCGGCTCCTGTGCCCTGTGAAGTCGATGCCGCGCCTGCATCCCCTGCGGTTCCCCCTCCTTCCTTGCTCCGGTCTGGGGGTTACCTAGTCCCGACTGCTGGGGTCGTGCCCTGTGAGGGTCCGGTGTTGGGCCCTTATCGGGATGCCCGGGTACTTCCGGTCCCTTGGTGCTCGTCCACTGTCTGGGTGTCGCGGGTGAAGGAGTTTGTGTATAGGGTGCCGGATAGGATGTCTCAGCCGAGGGCGCCGCCTGGTGGCCGGCTGCCCGCTGACCTGTGGGTGATTTGGGAGCGTACTGCTTGCGCTTTCCGATACACAAGTTTCCGGAGAAGTATTAGTTCCCGTCTTGCGCACACTGCTACGCCGTGCGTGGATCAGTTGCCACAGTGACAGCGACGCTCCGCCCCCCGGTGCGGGGTGCCTCCCTCTAACGTCCACCTCTGTTTTCGTCGCCACTCCTCTCTCTACGGCCCATCCCATCTACCACTTTTGACTTTCTTCTCCTAATCGGCGCCTCGGGGTGTTTCTTCACACTAAATATTGGACAAATGCTTCACTCATTTCCTATGTTCGAAGCGCACCTCTTTAAACGCATCACCAACGTAATTTAAATGCAAATAATTCAGGCCGTCCTCATAAACATTGGCCAAATGCCAGTTAATCCAGCTGCCACCCATCCTGGTATTGACTGAAATATACTTTACTCGCGACTGTTGATGTCCTTATATATATATATATATATATATATATATCATATAATATATATATATATATATAATATACACTATAACTTAACCAATCATATAAAAATTGCACTGCCTAAATGCACTAACGATGTAAACAATTACAAACTGGTCTCTTGCTGCTGAGCAATTTCATCGACCAATTAGTGTAGTACAGCCGTTAAGGTAACTTGTTGCAGTGACGAGGTTGTTATGTCAGGCCGGGCTGATGTCTCGACTGGTGAGGTCACGGGATGGTAATGTTGGTATGCGGGACTAGCGAGAACATTTTAATTTATTTTGCCTTGCTATTGTTGTTAATGTTAACGATAATGTTGCTACCAATGATAATATTAAAATACAATATTATAATATATTTTGATTGAACACCTTAATAGTAATACTCTCTTAATATTATCTCTCTTAATAAAGTTTCTAATTCCCGAGATCAGCTTTTCATCCTTATCTCTCTTCATAGTAAATACAAATTATTTTCCATTCTGTTGTACGGAGCCTAAAATCTGACCTGCGTGATCTAACAAGAGCAGGAATTTGTTGTGTAATATCAGGGAACAGGTACAGGGAATTGTAACAGTCATAGAGGTTAGAGAGCTTCCAGGGACCAGATGCAAGGAAGTGCGACTCTGGCAATATCCAGGAAGGGGATTAGAGAGCAGCAGGTGATCGGTTACATAGAGGCGTGCGCTTCACGCTGTCGCTGCTGCTGCACACTGCTGTTTGCGGTAAAAATGTAACACGATGCTAATTGCAACCGTCATATATAATAGAGGAAAACCACGGTGCTATATAAATGCTGGAGAGAGAGAGAGAGAGAAGAGAGGAATGTTTACGAAGTCTTGTGAAGCACAGAACGAGACCAGTGTGATGTAGAGCATGGAATCTTTACTTTCTCAGTCTTGCCCTTTTTCTCTCCTCCCTGCCGTCGCCTCCGTCCCCCCTGGATGGTTTATGTGGCATTCACCGAGCACAAGTGGTAGTTGTATTGCCTGATGAGGCGTCGTCCAGAGGGTCAAAGGCTACCGGGATAGGCCACTTCGTTTCATTCACGCGGCCGGAATTCGCATGTAGCACCAACTCCGGCTCGAACCTGATTCATGCCTTACTCGCTTCTACACAAGTCAACTGGAACATACGTTCCTACACACAAAGCTTTGCTGAAACCCGTGATTTTTCCGCCACACGTCCATGTCCAGCCCTCCTGGATATTGTTATTATTGCCTGGCCACGTTCGCAGGAAACCCTGCTGGGACCAGCATTACTTCTGGAATAAGACTGCATCAAGTCCTGCGTTGTATTCACGCGCCGCCAAAACAAGCTCCACAAAAGCCTTCATTATGTTTTATCAACCTACTCGAGACCCGGTTGGAACCACCACCGTGTCCGTTTCACATCCCACATCAAGCAGTTCAAGTCCAAATAAAGCCCACCTTAAGCGGAGGCGTTGCTCGACCTACTACCACACCTATGGTTGTACCCTATAATCTGCACTGTGCTCTTGTGCCACTCATATCAAACGTTATTCGAACCATGCTTATTTAGGCCATCAAATTAGCCGTGCAGTAATTAGGTTGATATCCGGACCACTCTCACATGAATCCGTGATGGAATCCGGTTAATGTGGAGCCTTCACTGTATGCAATATAAATAATTATTTATGCACTTTTATCAGCCAGCTCCATTAGACCGTTATAATCTTCTATTAATAAAACTCTAATTCACATGAAGTACTAAATGTTAAATGTAACATCCTGGGGGTGAGCATTTAATTCGGGAATTCGCAACAAATCCTAATTAGTTTTCGTGAAAGATGACCCATTTACCATAATGGAACTATTACCATTTATGAAGAGATGAACAATCACTATTACAATTAAAACATATTTACAACCACTATTACCACTTTATTATGAGTTGAGAAACCATTATTACCACTACAGTACTTGAAGAAACTTGGCTTCCAGAACTTTAAAGGTTTACGTGCATATTAAACCAATATAATTGTTTTAGAAGCTCTTGAATTTTTAATCAAAGAGGGCACGGTGTTAATTTAAAAAAATGTGGAATATTCATGTTACTTTGAATATCTGAACTCTTACCATAGTACATCTATCGCTTTTATTGAGAAAAAATGAGCAACACTCTCAGCACTTAATCTAACCTAACAACCAAACCTAACCAAAGTTAACATGACCTATCCTAACCAAAGTTAACATGACCTATTCTAACCAAACTCAGGTTAGTCTCCGAGGTAAACGTAACTCATTTCTGAATTCTGTGAAAAGTGTTTTGGGAAAGAAAATTGTCATCATGTCATATCACCTGAAGGCTGTCAGGTGTACCTTAATGAATAAGATATTAGTGATGAGCGACGTGCTTAAAATAGAAGCGGACGGAGGTGACGATGATGACGATGATGGTAAACAGTTTCAACATGAAAGACATTACTTCCTGATGATGATGCAGGAGATAATGAAGATGGTGATGAACTTGCTCTGGTCTTGTAGTGTGAATTAAACAATTATCGCAACTATTGGGTCAAGAATTTAATTAACGGCTAAAGCGTTTGTGTTCACCTTGATATACTTAATTTAAATGTGCGTGCGGAATCGAGCAATAGCTCTCTAGATCCGCCTTTCAAGTCTATAATCAGTTATTGAAATGCTTTTCTATGTGTCATATTTATTGTTGCACTTCCTATTGAAGTTGCTTATTGATCTCGACTCGACTTTCTCTTCTGTAGTTCATTCAACATTCTGGTCAATTTTATTCTAAAGGGCTTTCTGACAACTCACCAGCTCATATGTGCCTCCATCCTTGCAACGAATATGAACGATACTTATATTTAATGTTGACCAGACCACACACTAGAAGGAGAAGGGACGGCGACGTTTCGGTCCGTCCTGGATCATTCTCAAGTCGAACAATCGACTTGAGAATGGTTCAAGACGGACCGAAACGTCGTCGTCCCTTCACCTTCTAGTGTGTGGTCTGGTCAACATAATTCAGCCACGTTATTGTGACTCATCGCCTGCTTATATATAATCACTGTTAATGTACCTGTAACAAAACCTATAGGTCTTTCATTATCTGTTTTCCCTGGGTTATCTCTTCTTCCCCCCCTTCTCACTTNACCGACCTTACCTAACCTACTTAGTATGTTAAGATAAGCATCTTATTGCTTCGTAATTACAATTATTACCTAACCTATACCTATAATAGGTTAAGTAACAATTGTAATTACGAGCTATAAGATGCTATTTTAACATACTAAGTAGGTTAGGTAAGGTCGGTGTTTTCTATGAAGATTTTCAAGGGAAACTATTATGTTAGTATGTCACCTATGAACTTATTAATAAGTCAATATTGACTATACGAATTTGCGAGGACGGGTTGGAAGTGGGATGACCTGCAGATGTACTAACTCTAAAATAATGACACTTGTACATATGCATACACCACATGTGCTTAAGCCAATATGATGACACACGTGCTGAAGTTGCACACGTATATACACCAATGTATTCTGAGATGTACGTACACCTGCGCAATTATGACTCCAGCATAATCAGATATAAATATACACCTGCACATGTACCTCTTCAGACATGTACATACACCTGCATATATACTGATACACACACACACATGTTCGACCATGTACATTCAAATGTGCGTATACTTTTCTCCCGTAATATAAATTAAATGTCAAAACGGAAGTAAAAGAACAACTTTTGTTTAACCCGCATGACAAAGGTCTGAAAGTCATCATACTTTTAAAACTAGACTTTTTGCTAATCATGTATAAGCTAAAGAAATGTATACAGATGTAAAACAATTCTGCTCATCCATGATTATTTTTTCCATCCAAACCTTAATTGAATTATGGAATTATTAAGCCATAAACTATCCGTTTGGGTTGATAAATGTTGATAATGTATTAAATGTGGAATATTCAAATTTCTTCATAAGAATTTATGCTGTTAAATAACATTTATTTCTACGATAAATTAAAATGAAATATATTTAATATGGAATTCAAAGTCTGAATTCAAAGTCAAAGACATAGTGGTATCCCCAAAAATTATTCCTTTGACTAAATGTTATGGAAATACTTTATATTTTATGGAATGATTTTAAACTGAATGAAATATTATATGTTATAGCTTATTTATTTTTATTTCATCTTATATTTGTTTTTTTAAGTTTTAATATAAATCGAAATAGGAAAAACGATGATCTCTAACGTTGTTTCATCTCATTCAGAATTGCGTGTGTGAAATGTTTGTTTAAATGTCCGTTGAGTATAATTTTGATCGTCGTGCTTAATGATTATTTAAGCATTTACGTGTTTTACGAAACCTGTACATCTTTTACGGATCATAGCAGCATATATTTTATTTACTAACACGTTAACGAGCTTCGAAACGTTGCAAAGTTATTCTCATCCTAAGGATTATAATTATTATGGATAACCTCAGGGCTTCTCAGAGCTCAAACTGTTTAATAAATGCAAACAAACCAGACATGATTGAGAAGAGATGTACAGGTTTCGTAAGTTTACACTTTGATGCCTCGTGAACCCTTACCCATGACGTTACGAGCCACGAGTCAGGAAGCTTAAAAACATAAGAAGCAGATTACAGCCTTAATCTCTCTTACTTTCTCACCTCTGCTTCCAGTCATTCTCTCCCCCCCCCTCTCTCTCTCTCTCCTCTCTCTCTCTCTCTCTCTCTCTCTCTCTCTCTCTCTCTCTCTCTCTCTCTCTCCTCTCTCTCTCTCTCTTCTCTCTCTCTCCTCCCTCCCCCTCCCCCCAAACATTTCTATTTTGATTTGTTCAAGTATATATTTGTTTTAAGCTTTTGTATATTCAAGTTATGAATCATGCCGTGAGAAAAATAGATTTTTTCGCAAATCGTCAACTGGAAACATCAAACGTTAAAAACTCATTACATTTAGCTGCAAAAATGCATTGCAAGTGTGTGTTTCTCCACAAAAGTGGAAGAATAAGGAAAGAATATAAACAAAGAATTCGAAGCAAAGTTTAAATTTAAGTGATAAAAAATGTTGCAAAAAATGCAAGGAAAGAGAGAGAGAGAGAGAGAGAGAGAGAGAGAGAGAGAGAGAGAGAGAGAGAGAGAGAGAGAGAGAGAGAGTTGTGACATATGCTGATGAGTGCCCTATAACCTTTAATTATTTAAAACGAACATAACAACTGCCATTGGTGTTTTTAATCAGAAAGTCGCAGCAATATATTACCGGGATAGGCGCTGGATGATTAATATATATATATATATATATATATATATATATATATATATATATATATATATATATATATAAAATCCATTTTAAGTAATGAAGTTATAAATAAAGTAGTATATAAAGAAGGTCGACAAGGCTACTCCGGATGCGCTACAAATCTTCTTAAAGGCTAAGGGACCCTAAAAACCTACACCCAGAGGTGGTAACCTCTATTTATAAATGAAATAAATTCTGACATATACTTCTTTTCACAGTCGTTTAATTTCTTTAGTTTGTCTCATTCTTGCTTCTTTCAAATTCCTGGAACTCGCCTAAAAACACAGAATGTCAGGGCCCTTGTCCACTTACCTAACAAAGTAGGTCAGACATTTAGAGCCAGAAAATTGTAGTGACTCTGAGTATTGCTCTCTCTCATGCTATTTACGCCTCGAGTTGGATATTTTTAGACAGAAGTAAGGTGTTCAATGCCAGGTCTTTGGCACCCTTGCTTGTGGTAAGTCAGATTATGTGTGGTTAAGTTTGGTGATGAAGCATTTTTAGTGTGTGCTTAAGTAGTGGCCAGGGTGGGCGATGCTGTGAGTCGGGTGTTGCAGGAGACGGGAGAAAGAGAGAGAGAAAAACAGAAATAGAGGCAAATTCTTATATTCAGTTACTACTCTCGACCAATTAATTGGGCTGGACGGTAGAGCGACAGTCTGGCTTCATGCAAGTCAGCGTTCAATCCCCGACTGTCATAGTGGCTGGGTACAATTCCATTAACCCCCCTCCTCCCCCGTCCTATCCCAAATGCTCCCCCGTCCTATCCTGACCCATTGCAAGTGTTATATAGTCGTAACGGTTTGGCGCTTTCTCCTAATAATTTTCTTCCCTACTCTCTCGAGGAATTGAATACATAAGAATTAGAATAACGGTGGAGAAGCAGGAGGAGAAGAACATAGCACTCAGAAGGCAAATCTTAACTCCCCCATTAGCGACATCAGAAGGAAGATGTATGTGAACGACCACATAATCAGGTTACTCAAAGGAGAGGAGGAATTTACACATAATGTGATGATGGGGTGGAAGAAGCCAACTTATTCCACAATTTTCTTAACTAAAATGTGAATACAATTTGAACACTACGATTAAAGTAACATTCAATCTGTTGATTACTTTCTGTCTGTAAAGACTTTATTAAATCTAACTCAGCTACTCTACCTTTGTACCTTTACATGGGGAAAATGCTGAGATTAGGTGTAGTGAGATCAGTGAGGCGAGGATGAAAGTCATATGTCTTTATAACGTATTAATGAGGGATAGAAATGTTGTATTTTATTTTGTTGTGATGTATTGTTTGATGGTTGCAGACTCTGTACAATGTCTCTCAACGCAGGTTGCTGATTGACGAAGAATTATTCATCCCTGAAGTTAATTAAGTGCTGCTCCTGGTTTTATGTGTTAAACAAGTATTCTTTTTGGTGTTACCCACGCGGCAGGAATCCTTTGTGTTTCTGCAGGCTATTTAACCTCATTATACTTTGTGACAACCAATGGGTGGGACATATAGACAAGTTGGTGATAGATTTACGAATAGAGCACACCGACTTTGTCGATAACATATTGAGTGTTTGTGTAATCACGAGCAACACTCAAGAGCTTCATGAATGAATGCTAGATTTATTATCGTGGAGGAAGATATAATTATGAGACTGTCTATAGCAATTATTTAAACTAAACTTTTATGTTATCTAAACTACTGTTACTACTTCAACCGTTTCAAGTACTGGTGTTAGGACTATTAACAGTGCTTCATATATATATATATATATATATATATATATATATATATATATATATATATATATATATATATATATATATATATATATATATATATATATATATATATATATATATATAATATAATATGAGAAACATTATTAATAATGCTTAATAATTAATAACTCGTATATATTCTCTATTATAAACTAATTTAGATAAGTCATTGCATTAATGTGCACATGACAATAAGATGACCAAACCCCACATCAGAAGATGAAGAAACGACGACGTTTCTGTCTGTTCTGGATCATTATCAAGTTGTGTGTGAGTGGAGTGAGGTTGACTGATGAAAGATTAAGCCACCCAAGAGGTAGCATGGGCATGAATAGCCCGTAAGTGTTGGATTTTGCTTGGAGTGAATGTGATCATTGGTCGTGTAAGGACAGTGGACAGTAAAGGTCGTAAAGGACAGTGTAATCACGAGCAACACTCAAGAGCTTCATGAATGAAGCTGCTGTTAGCGATTTATGCTGTTTTAGCGTTATTTCTACGTATCCCATCCCACGAATTTTATTACGAGCCTCTTTTCAATCTTCTGCAACTTTCAAGTTTCCTTAAATGTTTTTTTGAGCTGTTCATTGTTCTGAATACCAATTTTAGTGAAGTTCTTATTGATTTCACTGATCATCTCCTAGTTTTGGTATGTTACTGACAATATCCTTCATATGTGTACCTTTTGGATAAGAATTAGCGTAACATCTACTCCAACATATTTTTTTTAATTGATTCAGGAAACGGCTTGCCATTAATTGTGTTCCCGATGGAATCAAGTCAACATTCCAAAATTGTATCTGTTTACACTTCGATTTATATTCAATTGCCATTTATATGTCGTGCTCCTCAGCCTCTCTAGATGTTATTGGAGATATTTAATCTTCCTCTGTACTATGTCTATGCGTTTGGGTCCCGCCTTTTAGTCGCGTGTCGCCTATTTCAGGATAACCCGTTCATCTAACCTCTCATCATCCTTATATTTGAAACAAGGTGTTGAGTTAAGCTTTACTACCTGCAGGACTGGTTTCTTCCACCTACTCACCACTATTTAATTAACTGATGAAGTAATTACATATCAATGATTCATTCCGTTAATTTCCACTCTTGTCCTTCCGTCTTAGGCCTGATCATGTTAACATTTCGTTATTTCCGAATGTGTGTGTGTGTATGTGTGTGTGTGTGTGTGTGTGTGTGTGTGTGTGTGTGGTGTGTGTGTGTGTGTGTGTGTGTGTACTCACCTAATTGTACTTACGGGGGTGGAGCTCTGGCTCTTTCGTCCCGCCTTTCAACCGTCAATCAACAGGTGTACAGGTTCCTGATCTTGGTTCCTGATCATGTGTGTGTGTGTGTGTGTGTGTGTGTTGGTGCTTAATGAGATAGAACCTTGATAGTGTGTTCATTTATACCTACATACATGCTCGAGTCTTGGTGAGGTTGTCCGTGCTGGTGTACTGACTTTGTGTGTCATGAGAGAAGAGCGGTGTCGGAGGTCATCTTTAACAACGAAATCCAAATCAATCTTATGACCCAAGCGTTGGCTGACGTCAATTGTCCACTCAAAACATTTTTAATAAAATATAAAATATTGCCCACTAATCATTTAAAAAAGTAATAGATAAAACCCTTTTATTTATTCAATAAACAGATCGGTATTGTACGTTTCACTTCTCTCATAGTGAATATAGAGAAATTATCAACGTAAGTCCTTCACTAAAGTAATAGATATTGCTAATTTCTTTCGATCGAAAGACTTGTAAGCAACAAATGATCTCTTTGTACATACATTTGTGAGTGTACTGCTGTAACGTTCATCTGTGAATGTTCTGTGGTAACTTGCATATTACAAGTGTGACAATACTCCGGTTATTTTAATTTCTTCATATTTAATACATACGAACAGATATTTTTTATTACATGTACACCTGTGTGTGTTCCGTTGTATCCTCATTAAATATAATTGTTGCAGTCTGGTGGGTTAAAATTATAAAGCATACATTAATATTATTGGAAAATGTGCCTCTTAATTTATAAAAAAAATATCGTTTTAACTCATTTTCTTATACAGTAATGATGTACGTTTTAAAAACTTGTTTAGAGTAAATATAAAAACGAAAGAAACGAGACAGAATTACAGCACCTGATTCCTCTTAACAATTGTAAGGGAAATGTTTGTAGCTTGTACCGTAGACGTTAATTATTAATAAACGCCTACCTTATTCCATCCACTAATTACCTGGATCAGGTTAAGGTACGGTTACATATGCAACCTGTCCCCACACACCTAATACGTCGCATATTACACGAAATCGACCAATTCCGTAAAAATGCGAGATATTAGTATAAATTCAAACACCATAATACTCACATTTTCTATGCACGACCTCAACAGGTTTGGTTGGTTGCTTGAACTCGTACGTTGCAAGTTAGACAAAACTTTTGCATATTTTACGTGGTTGCAGATCGAGAGATCGGGCTTAACCGTTGCAGGTGGTTGCAAGTGACAAATCTTCAAATTCTGAGCACTACATGTGTAAACTCAGCGAGCAAAAGCTGGGTCATGATCTCACATGCTTCATTACTGAATATCCAGTTATTTTTCCTCTCAGATTTTTACTGATCAGTTTTTATAATGATTTTATTTTATATTCTTTTTTATATTCTTCGGAATATCCTCGTATTGAATCAACTGCTCGCCAGTACAAGCTTCTGATCAAACGCCACTTGATGACTAATCATCCTGCGAAATTGTCATTCTTAACATTAAAAATCTAAGTCCAACAAACAATGTGACACTTTTTGCAGTTAAGGGTAGCTGTTTATATGGATATGTACCTAAGTGTGCTAATTTAAAAAGTAAATGGATGACTGCTGCTCTCCGCGTTAATTAATGTGGTGTTATTACAGTCATAACAAACTGAGACTCCTCCATCTTCATTAGATAACAATTGACCAAGTTTCAAAGTCAACAGTCAAAACATGAAAACATATGGCTAACATAAATACTGTGGAGACGGTATCAAAAGTAACACTGTAAAAGACTTACATCATGAACTCAAAACAAGTTTAAAACTCTGAAAATACTCAATAGCAATGGATGAGTTAATAAATTGTAAATTTACTAGACTATTTTTAATATTTTTTCAGATTAATGGTTGATTACTCTACCTTGTGATAAAATAACTTTCCCACCACAATTTTTAACAAAACTATTATATAAAATTAGGCCTTCAAGGTAGTTCTGGGTGTTCCAAGGTGTACTAAAAATATTAACAGGAAACTGGAGCTGAAACTCCCTACAATACTTAAGTGAATCAGAAAGAAGAACTGGATTTTTTGTATTATACGCTTGGGACACTAAACATCTTCAGCATTGCTGAGAGACGAATTATGTCATGCAATTATTATTCCTTCATACAGTGCCAACATGCGTAATCCTTCTTTGTATGATTACGTTGAGTTGAGTTAAATGTTTCCAATCACTTTAAAATAAACGTTTCTATTAAAATGAACATTTCTCGTAAACTGAACATTCCTTTTAAATTAGTCATTCCTTTTATGCTGAAAATTCGTTTTAAACAAAACATTCCTTTTTCACAGAACATTCATTTAAACTAAACATTCCAATTATAATGAACAATCTTTTTAAAGTGAACATTCTTTAAAACTGAATGTTCCTTTAAACTAAAAATTCCTTTAAACTAAAATTTCCTTTTAAACTAAAATTTTCTTTTAAACTTTAAATTTCCTTAAACTAAACATTCCTTTGATAAAAAAATAACAATAATATAAAAGTTTACGTCGAAACTAAACAGTTTAGTTTTCAAGCAAGCATTATAATAATGACAAATAGGAACAGACCAAACATTATAGACGAATTGCAAGGTAACTGAGAGACATGCAAACTGATATACAGACATTCTTCACGAACATAGCACAATAGAAACTAGACAAGAAAGCTGGCGTTGCACGCATATTCCTCTTGCTTTGTTATTATGGCAAAAGCTGCGTAAATTTGCAATGCGAATTACGAATTAAGTGTAGGTGTACCGGGCTGTCCTGCAAGAGTGTACATGTATAGAACTGGTGTACAAGGCATGTTGCAAATGTTTCCAAGTATACAGATGTTACAGGGAATGTTTCAAGGTCTCCAGGTGTAATGGAGTCCTTACAAAGGTGCCCTGGGATACAGCTGTATTCGGCAATTTTACAAGAGGTCTCCAGGTATACAGATGTTGCTGACAATGTTGCAAGGGTGAGGAGGAATACAAGTGTACCAATAAATGTTTCAAGCATGTTCAAGTATACTGATGTGTCAGTGGATTTTGCAAGGAGTTTCCAGGTATAACGGTATACAAAACAATTTTGCAATTGACTGCAGGTAAACGGGGGAGTACCATGCAATGTTGCAAGAGCGTCCAGATATACAGGGGCAGAAGGCAGCGTTGTATGGGTCTCCAAGTAATCAATTCAATAGCTGGGTTAGGCGGTGACATGTAAAACGTGAAGCTCCCAGGTTCCCAATTAAAAAAATATATATTATAACAATTGTTTCTTTGGAATTCATCCGCTGTATTCCACGTCATGAAGGAAAATGTGAATTCAAGAGATTTTCAAAACTAAATTGCCTTTTCTGGAGGCTGGTTGGTTCTCTGCCGTTTGTGTGTATGTTGTTTGTTTGTCTCTCTCCTCTCTCTCTCTTCTCTCTCTCTCATCTCTCTCTCTCTCTCTCTCTCTCTCTCTGCTCTCTCTCTCTCTCTCTCTCTCTCTCTCTCTCTCTGTTACATAGTTGTTATTGCCTATAACATATATGTATACATAAATATATATATATTATATATATATATATATATATATATATATATATATATATATATATTATAATCTATTTTTTTTTAGCAAGTGTAGGGACACATAGCCTCGGAGAAGAAAATAAAGAGTACTCAGAGAAGACCTTGTGGATCCTCACTGAACACTTGTATTTTCTTCTCCTACCACCCCTATTCTTTTGGTATGTGTGTATATTTAATACACACACATATATATATATATATATATATATATATATATATATATATATATATATATATATATATATATATATATTGGGGTACACCTCTGGTGCAATTGCAGGGGACCCACATCCTCGAAGAAGAAAACAAGAGCATTCAGAGAAGATTGTGGATTCTCACGAATACTTAATTCTTTTCTTCCCTACCACCCCTATATTTTAATATATATATTATATATATATTATATATAATATATATATATATATTATATATATATATATATATATATATATATTGGTGTTACTGGCAGAGGTTTTTCTTTTAAACATGTCTCTGAATATGACCGCAATTCTGTATTACTATCTTCTGATTTAGTGTAATACACATAAGTGTAATACATTCTATAGTAATTCACATCTTTTTTCACCCGGAAATTACGAAATGAGTTTTGGAGAACTCCTATTTCAGCTAAAGCCTGATGCTAAGAAAATAGTTAGAGGATAAGAAGCCCTAAATCAGAAGATAGTAAATACAGAATATGCGGTCATATTCAATGAGACATATATAATATATATATATCTATATATATATATATATATATATATATATATATATATATATAATATATGTCTGTGCTCTGTAAATATTAGGACGTAGCGTCTGATCTCATGGAAGCGTCCTAGCTCCTATCTCAAGCAGTTAATCAGACTCCATCTAAAGTGCTCTTCAAACCGTTAATTTTGCAATTCGCTCATTTCAGTCTTACTCTATATTTCATCCAAAAGACATTTACTTTCTACTTGATCATTAGCAGTCTTTTCGCTCTGGTATGTGTCAGTTGACCTAGTTTATCCCTCGTTGATGTTTTCGTGTCATTTTCGCACTGTTTGCCTTCATTGTTGCACTAACATTTTCATTCTTCTTTTTCTTCTGCATTCATGTATTTTAATCCGCCTGCCTCCAGCATACCTTTCCTAATTTTGTTATTGCTTCTCTTTAATGTCTAATGGACTATTTGGACTAATATTAGTCTCTGTGCCCTTATATCTTGGGGGAGTATGTATATGTATGTTGGGGAAGGTTCTGTACAGTTTCTAAGCATATTGATTACCTATAACATAGGGTTTGACATAGGTGCAAATAATTTGTGGGAAGTTGAATGTGGTAACCGAGGTATAGGAATGTGTGTGGCAGAGTAGAATAAAAAGCCTAAGAACAGAACAGAGCGTAAGAAGAATGGTGCGTAGTGAATGGATAAAACAGTGAGCGTAGAGTTTTGTCAAGAATAGGTTGAGGGCTGATTCAGATAAAACATAAAATTGTATACAAGAGGTAGAAGCATTCTGATTGTTGTGGCAGGAAAATACAAAGGAACTTAAGGTGCTGGAGGTTGTGATGACAGAAGTTGTGTAGTTATGAGTGGTTATAAGAGGGACAACAAGAGTGGAAGATGTACAAGGATTATTAGGAGAATTGGGCGACAACAAAAAGTTATTGGTTGTGTTAATTTAAATATAATGCAACAGAGGAAAAATGTACTTGGAAGGGTGCTGGTCAGTTGAAGGGTGTCAGAAGGGAGAGTGAGTAGGAGGCTTTGAAGAAGAAAGGAGGAGGAGGCGAAGGGTTGATGAAGAGAGGAGTGGGGGGGGGGTAAGATAATGCTTCGAATCATTGGTGTGTACTTCCAAATCAATGCTCACCTAAAAATGACAACGGTAAAGAGAGATCAAACAAATAAATCCCTGCGTGACAGTGTTGATGCAACTATTGTTGCAGTTGTTTTGATCTGCTGTTCCATTACTCTCTCCTTCATTGCTCTCACCCTGATCCCTTTTGGCTTATCTTTTGTTTAATCAACTTCTGTTAATCCTGTTGTGCCTAAGCTTTCTGTACATTGTGTACATTTGTCTGCGCGCTCGCGCGTGTGTGTGTATTTGCTGTTTGTATTTACTATTTGTGTCTGCAGACTCGCGAACTATTAGCTCTTGGACCCCGCCTTACTAACCAATCTATTGCTCCTCTATTATTTATATTACATATATTTCTAACACAAGCACACACACACACACACATCCCTAGGAAGCAACCCGTAGCAGCTGTCTAACCAGAACCATTTTATAGCTATGTGAACAGATGTGTCAGGGTTGAAGAAATAGTATAAGCTTTTGAATATATGTTTAGAGTAGGGTTTCCTTACGTTTCTCCTTAACTCGTTTCACTTCTTCACTTCCTTTTTACATTAGTTTTCTTTTTAGTTTGATATTCAAATACAAATCTTTTTTCCTTACCTATCATTAAAATAGGGACCTGTTTATATCGTCGATGTGCCTGATAATCCTTAACGTTGTGATCATTCTCCTCTTTATCCTCTTCTATTTTTTTTAGCTAATCCAACCATTTGTTGTTGTTACTGGAAATAGCCTTTGGACATGAATTATCAAGAGGTTGCTGGCCACCCTCTGATATTTCAGTTTCTTGCTTCATGTTTCATTCTCACTGAATAATCCTCGGTATGTGATACAATCATCTGGTGTTCAGCTTCATATTGCAAATACAGATTAGAGATATTGCATATGCTGCTGCAATTTGTGTCTGCGGAAAGCGACAGGTTTGGTGGAATGTGAGCTCTTTTCTGTCACTATGAATTGTTTTACTGGGACCGAACTACTATAACTATTTGATGGAAAATTCGTAGAGTCTGTCAAAGCTTTTTTTGCTTTTTCTCTTTCATAGTCTATTACCTCACAGCCTTCGTCACCCCGCGTTTCAACGTGTAGGAGTTTAGTGGTGATATAAAAAATTGGGTTTATGGTTTACGTGTTTGTAGGAGTTCGAATGTTTCAGCTTCAGTTTTTAGTTAGTGTTTTTACGTACGTTTCTAAACGTGAGTGAGTAAATGTGCATAATTTAGTGTAAGCTTTGTAAGCGTATGTAATGTTTTGAGTGTGAGTTAGTAAGTGAACGTGTGTAAGTTGTCGTGTGCGAGCGAACGTTTGTAAGGGTGCTCGTGTAAGTGTCTATGTGTGAGGGAATATTTGTAAGCGTTCATATGTAAGANAGCACTCGCAGGTCCAGCCACCTACGCACTTGCCCAGAGCCCCTCTCACTAAGGCACCTACAGACCTCACCCATGAATGACCAGGAGACCCACTCACCTAGAGACCCATTCACCTACGCACTTACCTCGATATTCACTCACCTGTGTACTCAGCATTCACCTAGAACGCACTCACCTACGTACTCAGCCTCAGGTCTGAGATGAGTCTGGCGTCGCGCTGCTCCGCGCCGTCCCACCAGTGTCTACCAGAAGCATAGAATGAGATATTTGTGCGAAATTTTAGCTCCCAAGTTGCTTAGTATACATGGAGGTGACGCTGGCAGCAGCGCAAAATGGTTTACTCTTCCTCTTGAGGCCTCTTCCCTTTGGACGCCCCCCCCCCCCTTATCTCCTCTTCATTTAGTATACCCCCCCCCCCCTGCCTCTTTACTTAGGATACCCCCTACCTCTAGTTTGGCTCTTAAAACACCCCTGACTCTACTACTTCGCTGGCGCAGTGGAAACGCACTCGACTCGCGTTTTGTGAGCCATTCCTAAACTACTACACCTCCTTTCACCGAGCAGTGAATAGGTACCTGGTTGTTAAACGATTGGCAGGTCGTGTTCCAGGGGAATTAGTAGACAAAGCTTACCATGAATTATGGGAAGGGGAAGCTCTCAGCCTAATGGCAGGAATCTGCAGGAGTCTGTTCCTGTACCCACCTGTGCAAAAAAGCAGACTCCTATTCCTTTGACTCGCCTCATTACATTCCCCTGTTCACTCCTGCCCCTTCCATTTACCCTATGCACACCTCCCTACATGCTCTCCCGTTATCTGTAGTGGGTCTTGAACGATGGAAGAGGAGGGAAGGGATGCTCATACATAAATGTAATCTTTTTTAAATGCTAATGTCTTCTTGAGATAAATGTGTCAGCACTGGAGAATAGGCTTAGGAAACGGGACAGGAAAACGTGTAATGTGATGCAACGAAGCGGAAGGGAAAAGCTCTCCCTTCCCTTTCACAGTTTCTCATTCTTTTATTACTAATTTTTGTCAAACACTCGCCTATTATTGTTCCTCTTTATTCTCTCCGTCATTCATTCTCCACCCCCAACATCTACCTCTAAACTCCACCTCATCCTCCACCACTCATTCTCCCTACTCCACCCACCAGCAGACTCCACCCCCCACCATAAGACTCCACCCCCCACCATAAGACTCCACCCCCACCATAAGACTCCACCCCCACCATAAGACTCCACCCCCCACCATAAGACTCCACCCCTCCACCATAAGACTCCACCCCCCACCATAAGACTCCACCCCCCACCATAAGACTCCACCCCCCACCATAAGACTCCACCCCCCACCATAAGACTCCACCCCTCCACCATAAGACTCCACCCCCCACCATAAGACTCCACCCCCCACCATAAGACTCCACCCCCCACCATAAGACTCCACCCCCCACCATAAGACTCCACCCCCCACCATAAGACTCCACCCCCCACAACCAGACTCCACCCCCCACAACCAGACTCCACCCCCCACAACCAGACTCCACCCCCACAACCAGACTCCACCCCCCACAACCAGACTCCACCCCCCACAACCAGACTCCACCCCCCACAACCAGACTCCACCCCCACAACCAGACTCCACCCCTCCACCATCAGATTTCCCCCCAACCCTCCACACACTTCCCTCCCACCAGCAAATTCCCCTCCCCCCTCCCTTTCCTTCCTCACTACACCTTCCGTCTCCACCCCAAGCTGTTCCCTCCCAAACTGAGAAGTGACACATGCATTACGTCCGCATATATAATGTAATAAACTTTCTAATAAATAAGTGATGGAAAAGGGGACATCTAGACTACGTTCGTCCCCCCTCACGCACACACACGAGGACTCGCAGCTGAGTGGATAGCGCTCGTTGATTAAAGCGCTAAGGGCCCGGGTTCGACTCCCGGACCAGGCAGAAACAAATGAATTTTGTTTTCGTCAGAATATATTTTCTGGTGAAAATTTAATTATCTGGTAAATTTAATATAATTTACCAGAGTCAGAATTTATTTCACCTGATGTACCTGTTCCCCCAGGCATTAAATAGGTACCTGGGAGTTAGATGGCTGCTACGGGTTACTTCCTGGAGATGTGTGCGTGTGTATGTTAGAGAGAGAAATATATGTAGTAGACATAACAGAGGAAAAAAGAGATCGGTTAGAAAGGCGGAGTTCAAGAGCTAATATGTCGATTCTGCAGATACAAATACTAACTCATTTCTCCATCTCTTTCTCTATTGTTCTCTCTCGCACTTCCTATCTTTCTCACTCTCTCCCTTTTGCTCTCTATTACAATCTCTCTTCTACTGCTCTCATTTTAGAAAATGAGAAAAGACCAAACTGTAAACTAATTTAGGAAAACTGCGAACTTGTGGGAAAGAAGGGGTGAGAGGTGACAGCAAACAAGAAAGAAGAGTGAGAAGATGAGAAGAGGCAAGGGAGGAAGGGAAATAATGAGAGATTAGAGGACGAAAAGGATAGAAAATAGGTGTGCTAAGAGAAGGGGAGAGATGAGAACGGGTTGAATAGGGTGAAGGTTAGGAGGTGAGAAAGAGAGGAGAGTGTGTGGCAACGAGGAGCAGCAGCGCGAGGCTTAGTGGGCTAAGAATGACATGAACTAAAACATTTTCCTTGATGACAAAGTCTGGGTGTCGGTGGCCAGCATGGATATCCTCGTAGGCGCGCGTGTGGTCAGGCAGATATGGGTTGGTGTGGGATGATATGGGTAGTTGTCGTTGACTGCTGATGGACATGGTCGGGAATGGAAAAGTTTGGATGACTGACTGGATGAGTTTGGGCCAAGGTGGAAGTCGGCGAATGTTTGATGAATGAAGAGACCTCAAGTTACAGTACATTCATCAACTTGCTGTGTTGACCCTTAGGATGTAGCTAGCGTTTGTGAGCGTACTCGTTTTTATATATAATAAGAGTGTGTGTGTTTTTGCGCTCTAACCAATCAAATCAATCAATCAAGTCAACTAAATAATTGTTCAATCATTCAACTAATGAGCATATTAAGTATTTCGATAATTAATATCTCACTGAAATATCAAATCATAATTAAAAACCAATTCAACAATCAATCGCTCAATTAGATAACCAGTAAGTCTACCGTGATTAATAAGTCAAAGCCGTCAATAAACTACCCAGTCATCTAAACCTTACATAAAACATTTTAACCTTCAACCACTAATTTAACTTTTAAATCAACCAACCACCAATCAATCCCACTCACTTTCCTTAATTTCCCTCCCGCCTTATTCTCTTCCTTTTCCGCTGGTAACATGGAACAGGCCATTGACCCTCACCACCGCGATCTGTACGCTTCTTGACACTTAGTTGTAATAACAGTTCTTCTTGACCTCTTCCCGAGACCTTAAACATCCTCTCCTCTCATCTCCTCACCTCTAATCTCTTCTCAGTCCTCCTTCCCCTTCCTCAATTCTCTTATTCACCTCTTTCACCTCAATTTTCTCGAGAAAATCTGAATAGAAAAGACCACTTGAGGGATTGGTGAACGTGGAGAATGGAGCAGACAATATAGGAAATCCTGCAAGAATAAAGAGGTGATTGAGGAGCCGAAGGAGAACTCAAGAGGATCTGCGGTATAATAGAGAGTGAGGTGAAGAGACGCAGAATAAGAAAGACAGAGTGATGGAGAATGGGGGAGATAGAGGGAGAAAGAGAGGGAGACACAGAAACAGAGATAGACAAAGACTGAACCACATATTCAACCTATCAGTCAATGCAGCCAAGAAACTTACCTACCTCCATCGCATTTCGTTCCTTCTTAATAGTAAGGATTGCAAAATCTTGCATGAAGCACAGGCTCGCTCCTATCTTGAGTATGAACCTTTGACAAGGTGGAGAACCGGACTAGAAGCTCATATCTTGTCCTGATCCGTTCCGGTTGGACTGGTCAGGACATCAGGGCCTCCAACACTGGTGAGATGTTGGCGAACTTACTGTTTTGCATGAGGCCAACATTCTCAAAGTTCCCCACCTGGTCCAACTTCGTGGACAACCAGAAATTACTATATGTTTCACACGGCTTTCCACCATCACCATTCTCATGCTGGCATACCGTTCTGAAGAACATTACTCCATCAGTACACACACAGAAATTACAATAGCGTGATGCATCAAATGAACAAATCCACACTTGGCAATATGTTTTTATGTCTCAGTGTCTCGGAGAGGCTGCAGGATCCGAGTAAAATCAGTAGAACTTCCGGATGCAATTCTTTTTCCATGTCGTTGCTCAGTCGATTAATGCAGCGTCTGGGATCCTCTCGGACGTCGGTTCGAACCCTCGTCACTGCCCTTGTGTATTTGCTCATTACTCCATCTGCTATCATTCATTCTTAGACTTGTTGTTGTTGTTAAAGATTCGCTACCTGGAACAAGAAGTTCCAAGTAGCACGGGCTATGGTGAGACTGTATACAGGAATTCTCTGATTCTTAGACTGACTCGCATCTGGTAATTGCTCACCTAACACGAGGATACTCGGGAAATTAAGTCACCCGACTATACGAAGGCTCTGGGACTTGACTGCTGGTTCATTCTTTACTTTCAATGATAGTTTCTTAGCATTCAATTTATTTATTGAGCATAATATTTGCATTCATGGAGTAAAAAAGTTTCTAGGGATTAGCTGCTGTAGGATAACAGCATTTTGTCTTTAGTTCAAAGTGATCATCTGATCGGCAGATAGACAAAAATAATAAGACATAGTCAAACAGCTGTACCATAAATAGGTCAGTTAATTCACTTAAGCTCACCTAAGTGAAACGTACGCTTAATAGGATATGCCCTAGAAAAAGAGAGGATTTTTCAATCATACTTTTACCACCAAACTGTAAAATATTTAATCTCAATTAATATAATGACTTTGTAGTTATAAATCCCTTTTAACTTTGAAATGAGATAATTTAAAAACATTTAAATAAAAAAAAATATGTATATATTCATGATTCATAATTCATTTACAAACACTGAATGAATATTATGATCTCTATAACATAATCCAAAGCTTTAATCCCAACAAAAGAACAAATGTGCTACTAGCTTTCAAAGTTAATAATAATGTATCTGTGCTCTAGTGGAATAATCACTCAACATTTTGAAACCATATAGATATAACCCAACAAATAACTGGGAAAACATTTTTCGCATCGTTGAGCGACTCGGTAAACGAAGTTGAATACCTCTTGATGACAAAAAAAACAGAAGTTTAGAAACAGCATAAAAATATCCTTATCATAATCTCACTCACAAGACATTATTGGACATGACTAAATCATATCAGGTCTCCTAATTTCATCCTAGAAATCCCTCATAACCATATTAGATACACTAAACACCAAATACATTACACTCATCTTTTAAAACGTAAACACACTCTAATATCTAGTAAACGCATGTTCCAGATTCCTGCTCACCTTCAACAAGAACTAAGAAGGTAAGAGCAAAGAAAGGCCCGAGCTAGTGACCCATTACAAGCTTAACTTTCACAGTCTTCCTCTTTGACTGTTTACGAGCTGACTCGCAATTATAAAAAGTAGCAAGAAAGCCAGGTCATTAGGACGCCCAAAATAGGGTTCTTGATTCTCCAGGGCGTTTTCTGTCTGAGCTGTTTGCAAAATAATAACATTTTTCCTAATATATATATATATATATATATATATATATATATATATATATATATATACACGTGGTTAAACCTACTCTCCTCAAGAACACAACAACACACCAACTGCCTCAGCCAGCTGACCTGGTACGGGTAACATGTTACATTCTGGTTGGACTGAACCGTACATCACAGTCCTGAAAGTCGGAGAGATGTCAGTGGTTTTACTGTGATGTATAGCGCTAGTTTTCTCAAGGTTTCCTACCTCGCCTGTATTCGTAAACAAGGTTCAAAGCGTGCATGAGTAACGAAACAGAGAAAGAAAGAATATGACTGGAACTTTCACTTTCCAACTAAGGAAACCATGAGAAAATTGTTTATCACTTAAGGATGCAAACTTCATGTGCATTATCCCTGACCCTGCTTGACCTCTTTTATGACAATTAAAATGGTAATTATTAAAGTTTCTTCGTTGATAATCGTGTAGGCATAATAGTTTTAGCCCATTAACCGTGATAGGAATGTAAATGCAATATGCAGGAGGAGTTTGGAAAGGAATTTAAGGGGTCATGGAAAAGCTTTGAGTTTAAGAGTGCGAAAATTATTTTTAGGCCGTCTATTTCTCTCCTATAACCCGTCTCTCTCTCTCTCTCTCTCCCCTCCCTCCCTCCCTCCCATTTTCCTTATCTACTCTCCTAATCTCTTCCAAACTTAAAACTGGACGCAAGAGTTCCAAATGAAGAAATCAACTTGGAAATTTAATGACAACGTAATGACCAACTAGACGGCAGTAATGGACAGGAGTGATGGATGGTTGTGTGTGTGTGTTTGTGTCCATTGTCATGATGAATGGCTGAAGAATGAGAAACTAATGTAAGTTATGCAGTGAGTTGATTCAGAGTGAGCAAGAGGGATAGAGAGAGAGAGAGTGAGTCTTCAATTGGCAATGGGGGTAATGGAGCGTGTCCCATATGTATCCCATATGTATTTGGAGATGTATAGTGGATACAAAAGTCTTTAAGTGAAAATTGACGTGATTGAAAAGCATTTATGACGTAGAGTAGAAGTTACATGAAGGAGGTAGGCGACATTAGAACGGAAGGTTGGAGGAATAGTGAGATGTTCGAAGTATGTCAATTTCGGGTGAATTGCTCAATCAAGAAGTATATCATATTCAGTTGATCAGCCCCAGTCGGCAAAGATAATCAACCGGTTGAGAAACCTGGGGTCAGGAAGTATATTGAAACAAGATTGTGAGCCTGTGTCACTAAAAATATTCAGCCCGTGATTAATAGCTTCGATCAGCATGTATATCACACCGCTGCTATTGCCGGGACAGGAAATATGTCCTCACAAAAGCTATGAACCAGGGGCCAGATTCACGAATCGGTTACGCAAGTACTTACGAACGTGTACATCTTTTCTCAATCTTGGCGGCTTTGTTTACAATTATTAGACAGTTAATGAGTCCGAAGCACCAGGAGGCTGTTATAACAACACCCACAGATGATTGTGAAGTTTTCATGCTTGTAAACTTAATAAATGTAAACAAAGCTGTCAAAAATTGAGAAAAGATGTACACGTTCGTAAGTACTTGCGTAATGCTTCGTGAATCTGGCCCCGGGCCAGCAAATAAATCCCTCCCAGGGTCACTGGTGGGACTCGAGGATGCTACGCAGTACAATTAAGGTGATCTCGCCTCACAACTGGTGTGTTGTGGTTTGTTGGCTGAGGGTGGAAATTCTTCAAAATATGTATTTACATGAGTGCGTAATACCCTGACAGGAACTACGAGTGCGTGTGCACGCATCTTTACGAGGATTTGTGTGTGTGTGAGAACAGCCTCGGAAGGTTTTGACTCTCTTGTCTTAGATTTCCGTCTTTTCACGGTGCTATATTGCAACGAACTGAGATTGTGGAGATAAAACAAGAGGGGCAGATGGTGGATGCATCTTTGGGACTATGTGGTCGAGTGGAGGCATTAACAGCTGGGTAAGGAAAATGGTTGTTGAGATAAGGTCCCATATCGTTGGTTTTCTGTGGTAGTAAGTGGTTTTACTGGCTAAGGGAGAGTTGGGATGAGTAGCTGTGAGATATTAGTGAGGGAGATGGAGACGGAGACTGTGTTTAAGTTGTTCTAGTTGTAATAGGATCACATTTTGGTGAAGGAAGTTGGGATTCTGTGGAGCAATGAGGGTGAGCAAGAGGGAAAATTGAGTAGGTATAGAGGGAAATGGATGAATAGAATGTGTTTGACGGTGGAGATATACTGGATATTGGGAAGAAT
>WNGS01145354.1:1323878-1334810 GCA_020271785.1 Procambarus virginalis
ACCGCCTATTGTCTTCATAGCACTTTGTATTTTGTGTGTTGGAGACCATCACGTCCAAAATAAAACGTATTGGTTTGGAGAATCATCCCAAAAATATACTTAAAAATTGAATTTAAATCAATACAATATGAAAGGAACAAAAATAGTCTTCCGTTTGGTGTAAACATCATGAAAAAATGTTAAATTTGTTATTCAGTAAACTGTGTTTCAACACTCGCCCGATATGCTAAAAAGAGTTAATTAGCACTTGCAAATGTTATGTCAGAGCAGATCATAACTTTCTCCAATATCGGTAAAGCCATTGAGGCGCTGGAGCGATTCCAGACTTGCAGGTTTAGACTATCACACACACGGTAATTCACTGAGGAACTAATCCAATCTGTCGCTAACACAATCATTTGGTAATATACCCACACGAGAACACACATTAATGCACTTGCACTAAAAATGCAGACTCTTAAAACACACACACTAACAAATTCAAACAATAATTTACTGTATTCACACTCAAACACACCCATTAACTCACTAATACACTAACAAATTCACTCACATATACACACACATAATAACTACCTCTCTCTTTGCACTAATTTCTGAATAACAGTCACATAGACTAACCAGTCATTCCCAAATGACTTTCAAAGAATTAACACCCAGATAATAATATGTGAATCAATTTCTTGAAGCAACGTTATCCAATAGACATTCGATAACCAATGTCTATTGGTTATCCATCTCGTCATAACATCAACAGGGATAACATATTGCCTTTTTGGATTTTAATTCTGCCTCTAAGGACGCTAAATTTTACTGTACAAAACCTGTCGGGTCCAATAAATTGTCAAATGAATCATGGAAAGTTACTTGTTACTAATCTCACTGCAGTGAAGATGAGCCTTTAAAGTATAGGAAGATTCATGTTAGAATCAATGAATCTTATTTTGGGGTAATATTTAACTCTCACCACTCCCTCCCATGATTGTCTTATCATACCTTTTATTGTCATCATATTTTACCTCCCATTGTTGTCCTGTTCTCCCTTCTATTGTAGTTCTGTTCTCCCTCTCATGGTAACTATATCCTCCCTTCCATGGTCGCTCTATCCCACCTACCATGGGCATCCTATTCTACTCCCTCATATGTTGGATCTGCCTATCTTCTTTCATAACACCTAACCCCCTCCCATCCCCACGTTAGGCCTCCGCTTTCCATCCCCCCCACCATCCACCTCTATCCACGTTTTCCCTTCCTCGCTCCCCAGTTCGTTGCCCCTGTCCCCCCTCCATGTCCCCCCCCTTTACCCCACGATTCCCCTCCCTCTCCCATCAGGGGGATTTCAGTCCCTCCCCCTTGTTGACTCGGGCCGCTGTAAATGGGAGCACGTTTTGCAAATACGTTTTGATAGTAATTATTGGTTCTCTCCCATGCTGAATGACTTTTTGGTTCATATGCGCCTCGAAATGTTTTTTGTAAAATATTTATGGAGTAATTTATGTGTACATGAATGTTGGAGGATAATTATATGTACACTAAATTATACTTCAGGTTGGTATACACACACACATACACACACACACACACACACATTCCCAAATGTAGGTTCAATAGACCCCAATCGACTCGGGAAATTGTACATCCGTTTGTTGACAATTGAGAGGTGGGACGATTGAACCGAAGCTCTTGAACCAGACAAGGTATCGACTGAAATGCTTAATGACGTAGTAAAAGTATTGTTCAGTCCCCTTGATATAATAATGAATTTCTTTCTGGATATGGAAGAGCTTTCAAACTCCTAATATTGTGCCTGTGTACAAAAAAGGGGAAAGATAAGGTGAGGAGAAATGTAGAAGATTAGGACGAGAGAAACTGACGGTATTAGACGAAGGAACAAAAACATGGGTTGAAACAGAGAATGTGAACGAGTACAAACGAACATGAACAGTGTCAGAGAGAGAGAGAACATGTTTTCTCGTTCCACAATAGTCGAACGAGAGAACACTAACAGCACTAGAACGACAGAACATGTATGGAAAGTGGAAACTCAAATGAGCCGCAGGAATGTTGAAAACACTGTCGTCAATATCAGAGTAGCGAGCAAGAGAAACGAAGAGAGAGAGAAAGATAGATGTTGCTTACTGCATATGGTGATAAGCAACAAGGATGAAAAGCCATTGCAAAAGGCAACCAGTGACTGAAAAGAGGGGAACCAAGAGCTGTAACTTTCCGAGCACACACTCACAGACTACATGTACACTCAAGGACGTGAGCACATGTGCTCGCGTACATGTACTCGCGTACATGGACGTCAGAACACACAATCAAATGAATATTTACTGTTGTTATTTATTTCAATATTATACAAATATTATTTTAGTATTGCTCTAATATTATTTGATTAATATTAAAATTATATATAGTTATTAATAATTATCTCAAATATGTAATAAGTTTTAATTTAATTTTTGTTTGTAAAACAATAGAAAGACGTATAAAAAAATATTGTTAATAATGATATTATACAAACGGTGAACACAAAACCATTTTTAATAATGTCCCTCGCGTCATTATTATCAGCGTCCTTATTTATGTCCGCATCCCTTATTGCCTCGCCTTTATTAGTCTGGTAAATCATCCACTTATGTGTCATTCCTTGTGATATCAGCGTGAGGTATTGCCCAATATCATTCTCTTCCTCTCGGGCGCTTCTCTATCGCTTCTACATCGTTTGTCTCTCTGTTTCTATCATTCCAGATCTCTTTTTCAAACGGTATCTCTCTCATTTTACCCTTCAACCTCTCTTTATCTCACACATATTGCGATGTTTTTAATTTCATCTGCTTTGTCTCTTGTTCCCTGTTTCTCTCGCTCGTATATCACCTTCTTTATTGCGTCCTCATTTCTTTATTGTTCTTACCTCCGTTTTAAATTACCCTCTTTATTCTTTTCCCTAATTCTCTCTCTCTCTTCCTATATCTGTTACCTCTCACTATTGTATCTCTAAAGTCTTTAATCCTGGTATCTTAATTTATGTCTCTCGCTCGTATATACGCCAGATTTATTCTTTCCTTCAAAACCCTCCACTCTCTCTTATTTTCTCTCTCTCCTTATCTCTACTACATCTTAACTTCCCTACTCGTGTGTGTAAAGGAGCGTGTCGTGCAGCCCTCAAGACACTAACCCACTCAGACATTCACTCACCGGCGCTAATTAACTGAGCTGTGATCGGTATTTACCTCATCTTAACCCACCATCCACTCGCATCAAATGAATCTGATGTCTTTGCCAGAAACATGTAGCTGGGGTATATTAATCTTTGATGTCTGTTGGCAACGATTTGATGGAAAGAGAGGCGGAAAGAGAGAGGAAGAGAGGCGGAAAGAAAGAGGAAAGAGAAAAACATAAGTAACTGGCAGATGGGATGGTTAAGTAGATATGTAGCGGACAGAGGAGCGGGTAACAGTGTGAATAACTGACAGAAGGGATGGGTAGGTACATAATTAATGAACAGAAGGTCAGATAATAACATAAGTAACGGACAGAGATGGGAAATTACACAAGTGACAGGAAAAAGGGGGCCGATATTTAAGTGAGGGACAGATGGTCAGATAGGGGTGAATAAATATATTAACGACTAGCAAATAGCTGAGAGAGTGAATATATAGTGAATAGGGTAAAGACAGAGGGTGTGAGTAAATTTATAAACTAGCTGATGAAAAAACTATGTAAAAAGAACAACAATGCCATGTATATAACAAAAATCAAAACTCTTCCAGAAGATTTGAACAAGTTGAGAAATTGGAGGCACATATGGGCAATGAATTTGCAGTCCAATTTTGGAATAAGACACCAGCATATTCTATACCTCTGAACGAGGAAGTTCAGGGTATATACCCTCTTCCAGTGGGGTATAGACTCATTCTCTCAAAGCTTGCTGATGATGCAAAAATGATGTGAAGTCATCTACAGGACGACCTGGAAAAACTGAAGGAATTGTCTACAAAATGATTACTGAAGTTTAAGTCAGGAAAGTATAAAGAAATGAAATTAGGTGAAGGGAGCAAGAAGCCGAACAAAAAAAGAACCATCTGGGAGGTGAAATCCTGCAATAGTCAAATAGAGAGAGAGATTCGAGGGCTTTATATTACACCGAACCTGTCCCCAGAAGCCCACATCGAAAGGACATCTTCATCGGCATATGCTAGATTGGCCAACATAAGAACTGCCTTTATGAACTTGTGTAAGGAATCGTTCAGAACTTGTATACTACTTAAGTCAGGCCAATCCTGGAGTATGCAGCTGCAGCCTGGAGTCCATACCTAGTTAAACAAAAGACAAAATTAGAGAAAATTCCGAGGTATGCCACCAGACTAGTCTCAGAACTGAGAGGTATGAGCTACGTGGAAAGGATACGTTGACTTAACCTCGCGTCCCTGGTAGACAGAAGAGTAGGGAGACATACTCACCACCTAAAAAAATATCGGAGGAATTGACAGTGTGGACAAAGACAAACCGTTTAGAAGGGGTGGAACACTAACAAGGAGATACAGGTGGAAATTGAGAACCCAAATAAGCCACATACAGTAGAAAATACTATTTTTAGTGTCAGAGTAGTTAACAAATCGAATGCATTAGCAAGTGATGTGGTGGAGACAGACTCCCTACAGATTCAATAGTAGATATGATAGAGCCTAATAGACTCAGGAACCTGCACACCGATTGATTGGCAATGAGAGGCAGGGCCAAAGAGCCGAAGCTCAACACCTGTAAGCGTGGGGTTGAGCTGAGTAAGTTGAACTTCGTGAGTACTCGCTTAGTTATACTCTAGGTGAGTACAATTAAGTGCGTACACGCAACTCAATAAGCCTAACAGGCGTCCTGTCACAGAAATGGGAAACGAGGAAAATATATTAGAAGTAAATCGATGTTTGATGTTAAAAATAACTTTTAGTGATGTGTTTTTCCGGCACACAGGTCTATAACATTCGCAACTAAATATTTTTTAGTAAAATCAATTTAGAACAGAATGCTGTGTGTATTAAGCTCAATATGACATTAAATTTTCCCTTTTTGGGGAGATTATGGGATTTTTTTTTTTTTACTTTTAATAAAGTAGGGGTAAGCTTCGATACAAGACTTGCACACTACCATCATCTTTACCACCCTGTCCATGGAGGACAGATGATAACATATATATATATATATATATATATATATATATATATATATATATATATATATAATATATATATATATAATATATATAATATGCTGGTTAGCGTTGTAAATGTGTGACCATGTCTGTGGTAGAAAATAATTTAAAACAAAATCAATGTGGAAAGAGTACCGGATAGATAAATATCGGGTACCCCCGAACAAAGACACTGAGACAGGGCAAAAGATTTGTCTTAGAGGGCTTTTAATAGTTTGTAGTTCATTTAGGGTGTGGAAAGAACAAACCACTTAAAGAGGGCTCTAGTAGATAGTAATATGCGCCTATTCTGTTCCAGAATTATAGTAATCCTAATAAGAAGACAATGAAGATATAAATATCAGATAATTTGACCTGACTTTGGAAAAGAGAAATCGACCGACAAGCGAAGGACTAACAGGAAATTAAGGATATTTACGGGTTATTTTTCAGTGGGAAAATTAACAAACTTCTCGACCAGTTACGTCTGCAATTATCATTACCTCCAAATTTCAAAGATAAAACACAGTAAAACTCGCAACATTTTAACAGTAAAACTAGAAAATGAACAATAAAGTAATAAGACAAGATCGAAGGGCCAGACAGAGAAAATGAAAAGGAAATATGTGAAGTTTCTAAGACAATCTTCCAAGGAGTGATAAACTAGCACTTGAGCACCTACATAAAGCAGGAAACCCAAGAGTTACGAGACTCGGCATAATGAAAGTAACAATAGATGAGATAAAGTAGCAACATTTAAATACAGATGTGCTTAAAATCTTAGGACCAAAAAAGTCTTCCCATGGATGGAAAAAATTAAAATAAAGCTCATAACAAAACTCTAAGCAAAGCTCGTTTAATAACAAATAACTCTTAAAAAAAGTGGTTGCCTATTTTGACAGCCAAAAAAATGCTGAAATAGGCAAAAAGGAACTAAAATGTATCATTTACTTATATATCCTGCAAGATTCTAGAACAGTTAATAAGGAACAAACCTTTAACGATGGTTGATAGAGGCGAAGTCATGGAAAAAAACATGTTAGATTCTATGTCATGATATCAATGATGTTACAGGACAAAGGAGGATAGGAACACTGCTTTTTCCTAGACTACCTGAAAACAGTCGAAACTGTTTCTGACAAAATTCTGAAACACGCTATTGGAAACGTCGTGACTGTGTTAAACAATTCGTATTCAATATAATATTAAACACACACACACTTGCCACCACCTACATAATTGCAGTCACCAATGTAATTGATAATATCCTCATACTTTGTATCAGCAACAAACTAGCCCACTCCTCACACATTCCAATACAACCAAATGGAAAAAAAAGATACATTTTTGCTGGCTACTTGTCCACATTGGCACTCCAGGGAATGAGACAGTGAATAAAAAAGCATATTTACTAATCTCCCAAGATCCAAACTTGATTCCAAACTATGACCTCAAAGAGCTTATGAGAGCAAATAAATGAACCAAATGGTCAAGTAAATAGAATTTGACTGTAAATAGCAAACTACAAAGGCTAAATTCATTAGTTATTCCAGTGAGGCCATATGAATAGCCCATCATGTGTCACGAGCACAACCTTACAGAGCCGAGGAGGCATCACATAGTCCTCACCCACAGCTGCATCATGGAAAATAACCAGTTATGATAACTGAAACATGCCGTGTAGCTCTCTCCACTGAGACGTCTCTTGCAAGAATGTCACAGTGACAGCTGACTCTCTTTTAATGAACGACGTCGTTATGGCACTAAATTTCAATACACATCCAATGCATTGAAACGGCAACAAACAACCATAATTGCAACCACGAAAAAAGGAGGAAAAAAGCTCTGGGAGGCAAAGCTTATTGTGGAAACGAGACAAAAATATTTGCCGAATAAAAATATAATACGTGGTCTGCCATTCTGCTATAACTTGTATCTCGCTCACGAACGCTTTCGTTCTTGACTTGGGCGTCACCGACACATGCTGCACGCGGTGAAGACAAGCAATAAATGACCAATAGGTCAATGGATTGGTTATCTATTGGAAGACAAGAGAAACTATCCACACTGCTGTTGACACTCCTATGAACCGTGTAAGAGGAGAGGTCGGTAGGGGCAACATGAGGGCTTTATTTCACGCTAAACATTTTTCCGGATAACATTGCTAGCTAGAAAGTAATTCATGAAGCAACGCCGTACTAAGGTGGCAAACTGTACATCAGTATTACGAGCGAAAGACGGAACCTGAGCTTTGTGCTGGGTTTAGTGTTGAGCCATTCAACCTCAAGAGGGTTATTAACGCCACCACAGTACCCTACTAACCAATGAACAAATCCACAGGGCAGTGAAGAGGATTCGAATCTGCGTCCGAGAGCAGGTTCGAATCCTGCAACCAACAAGTATACTATAGCCCTGAATATATTTCCAGATTTTAAGTAAACTCTAAGTGAGAGTTTACTTAGAGAATCAATGTGTACCTCTTGGAATATATCCCTGTCTTATATACTGCAACTACAGTACTAATACCACAAATACTACTACAGTCGCTTGTGCAACTAAGTTTACAGTCACTACAACAACATCTGACATGAATACAACTACATCCACCCCTCCCCTTCAGACTACATCACATCGTATGTCGTTAAGTAAGAATATCTTTAGTTTACATAGATAGATTCAAAGTGACTATCCAGCTATATCTTAAAATATTTGTATAGAATTTGCACTTAGAAAATAGGTTTGCAATTTATTAAAATTTGTAGCAGTTTTGAATAAAAACCAAAACAAAATTGTCCCACTCTTGAATTGTATTTACTTCCTTCAGATCCATGCCATTATTTCTCATTGTCTAAGCTGTCTGCATCTTAAAATGTTTTTCATGATTGAGCTTACAGAAACAATAAAGCATCTTAAATGTAAAGTCTTCTTTAATGAACACGTCAAAGAAAACAAGTCCTTGAATCTTTATTCGAAATAATTACTTTTTTAATGATTAAATTTCTTTAGTCTTTTATCGCTGTACTCTTTAAGCTTCTCCTGAACTTTTTTGTAATTAGTAATCGAAAATAGTTTAAAATATTCCATGTCAAGTCTGCCAACACATTATACAGAGAGAGAGAGAGAGAGAGAGAGAACGAGAGGGAGGGATAAAGAGAGGGTGGGAGAGTGGGAGGGGATGTCTGAGAGGGGGCATGTGGACGAGGGAAGGCATATATAAAAAAGTTCTTTTTTACCATGATATATAATACGATAAAAGCTCTTTTTGCTGTGAATCACAGATTTGGGTCTCGTGTCCGTATCGAGTTAGAGAGAGAGTGAAAGATGAAGATTTAGTGTGACGGATTGGGTTCTGTTCTCTTATTCATGCCTGCTTGCATCACAATACCTATCAGGAAAAACATGCAATGACACACGTTAGCAAATATACACACAAAAAAATACGGTACATAGGTGAGGATTCTATGGGAGGAGGGAGCCGGTCGGCCGAGCGGACAGCACGCTGGACTTGTGATCCTGTGGTCCTGGGTTCGATCAAGGCGCCGGCGAGAAACAAGGGGCAGAGTTTCTTTCACCCTATGCCCCTGTTACCTAGCAGTAAAATAGGTACCTGGGTGTTAGTCAGCTGTCACGGGCTGCTTCCTGGGGGTGGAGGCCTGGTCGAGGACCGGGCCGCGGAGACACTAAAGCCCCGAAATCATCTCAAGATAACCAAGATAACCTCATGGATACACATTATAAAACATTAACTTTCATGTATGCACATACATAAATTTATTGAATTGAAGGTCTTGAGCTGCGAGGAAAGATTTTAGGTATTGATCCGGGTCACATTAAACGAGAGAAGGAATATGAATGACATAACTATAAAAGATTGCAAATGAGACTAACAGACTAGACAAAGCAGCATTGTTCAGAGCTTAGAACAGTAGAACGGGGCGGCACACACACACATTACCAAGTACCACTTATAATTATCGGAAAGAGGATGTTGAAAAATATAAGCAGATAAAAACTCGAGTCTGTGAAACAGAATAATTCAGCTGATTTTAAATGATTTATCGCTAATTTTTTTAGTCCTCTGACAAAGTAGTAAAGATTCGTAGAGAAAGATAGTGTTAAATACATTTTCCTACACTGGAAAACTCCTTTGACTATCTCCCGTTCAAAAGGATGATACATAAGCTTGAAAATCCACCTTGTGATACTTGGAAGGATACAGGACAGATTATCGTGACAGATGATGAAAAATGGGAAGAAGAGTCCATCAAGGCTTGGCACTTTGAATATTATTGTTCTTCATTTACGTGTATTACTTTCCAGAGGACGAAGGATGCTGCATGACTAGAAATATGACACACAGTTTCATAAGATGATACCCTTCAGGTGTCATAAGATGACGTCTCCCATGAAATCTTCTCTAAGTTGTCTTAAGCAATAGTCAAATTAAAGTTCGTGAGGAATAATATCCATAATCTATGCTTTGGAGACATAAGCAATCAGAAAATACCAATTTTTTTCTGGGGTAGTAATTGTTGCACAGCCATATAAACTGATGAGAAGGGTAAGAACCGAAGAAGACTACATAACACTACAAGAGGAACTTATGTTGTATTGGGGTGGGTTGGGTGTTGTCATGTCGTTGGTCCTTCTTTATGGACAACCCAACCCAAAACTCGGTAGAGTGCTTATACTTTACCAGGTGATCACCCTGGGCGCTTCTGGCTCTTGGAGAGGGGGGCTGAACGTCACACGTTTAGGGGATGCGGCTCGAATACTTAGCCTTGTTGTCACGTGCACACACCCACTCGAGCCGCTGTGACTCCCCACTCTCTCCTTGTGTGATATGATCTCCTCAATCCCCTTTGTTTTATTGATTATTCCGTTCTACCCTGTCTACAGCTGTGACTCTTTGTTCTTTCTCTCTCTCTCCTTTCCTACTTCCTGGAAAACCTCACTAGGACAAGGGCAAACACCAGCAAATTTGAATACATTTACTGGACAAAGCACATACACAATACATACACACATATAAAAATAATAATAATGAATCCTACACTCTATACTATTTCAGTCAGGTTGCACTCCAACACCATCAGAACTCTATCATCTGCTTACCAAATGGTATCCTATCTTCTGATTCACCACCTAATACTACCAACCTCCTCAAGTAGGTCAAATCTTATAACACAATATTGCACTATCAGCAAGAGAATATTTATCTATAAACATTTGCAAGGAAAATCAGCATATGAATGCAATAACATAAATGTTAGTATAAATGTTCCTTGATATACACAATGATCCAATCAATCACCTTATCAGTCCTAGAACACATATGTATGCCTCTGTAGGTAATCCAGCCTACGACTGTAACTATACTTCAGTATAAGTATTCCTTGGCACACAAATGGTAAACAATCACTCATCTTTCACTGCGTCTTGCACGCTAATGACAACCAAACACTCTACCAACTCCCTCCAAGTAATCAACTAGAACTTCCCTTACACATCTGGAAGTTCACTACCCAGACATCTTCAGGTTCTTTCGGGCTTAACTACCAGGATCCTCCGCAGCTCCTTTGGCTGCTACACCATGAAATTTCCTCGAACAGAACTGGAGTTTTGCCACTGTATTACAGAAGCACGTGACACCCTCTTCACTGCTTCTCCTCCCAGTTTGAGGTCCTACTCTTCACTGTGGGGGTTACTCTTCCTCGGAGTACACTACTCCTTCCACAGTC
>WNGS01145354.1:1334835-1345226 GCA_020271785.1 Procambarus virginalis
GTTTGTCTCGCCACCTTCTTTGCGTCTTAGTTTCACGCTAACTATCTCTTACCCAAATTTCTCTTTACCAATTTCCACTCTCCAACTCTTTCACATTGCGCAAAACTTTACTAACTTTTAAATGGAAAAGCGCTTCTTCGCTTCAGTTTCAACAGTACAGTCGAATCAAGTTATTGCAGACACTGAACATTGCAATCTAGCCATGACAGGCGGAGTTGTCTGTATTTCTCATTGGTACTGTAGCCTAAAATCCAGCTCCAGGAGTAACTGTAACCCTCACCCCAGCTCCCACTGACACTGTAACCTGCATTTCAATCCCCACGTAGAACTACAGCTGCACTTTTGGCGAAGTGTTCAATTCCTATCGTGGGAGTTCATTTGTTACATGTATATCCAGTTCTTTCCTGTGCTGTTCTTATTATAAGTCAAATCACAGTAAAGTTCTCTTTATTGTTTAGGAAAACAAGACTTTAGTCATTGATGCTAAAATATTTAACAAAAATATCGCACTGAACATGGAATCAAATTTGCTTTTCATCATATTCGTAACCAGACAAATTGACATTTAAAGGGAAAAATGAGTTCTTGAAGACTCCCGACATTCCACTTCGAGGACAATAGCGATACGAGAAGTGATTTTGATAGCCGTACTAGTGCGTGCGGCCCCACACGCAAACGCGCGCACACGCACATACGCACGCACGCGAGGGAAGGGTCGTGAGGAGCGAGCGGAGAGCGTCCCTCCTCCACCGCGGGCTGGTTGAGGTGAACTGATGTTGGCGCGGCTTCCAGACCCTCGGTGTCACGCTCCAGGGTGTCTGCCACCTCCCTCTCCTGCCACCACCACCTGCTGCCACCACCCCCTGCTGCCACCACCCGTCTCCTGTCACCACCCGTCTCCTGTCAACACCCTCTCCAGCTGCCACCCCCTTCTGCCACCACCCCCTGCTGCCACCACCCTCTCCAGCTGCCACCACCCTCTCCAGCTGCCACCACCCCTCTCCTGTCACCACCCTCTCCAGCTGCCACCCCCTTCTGCCACCACCACCTGCTGCCACCACCCCTCTCCTTCTACCACCCTGTCCTCTTAATGCATTAGATAGCATTAGATAAGAGATTAGTTAAGGAACAGAGGGGGAGACATGATAGCAACATGTTAGATCCTAAGGTGCAGGGCCAGAGTAGATAAGAATATGTTTACGATGGGCAGTGGTCGAATGAGATTGTTGGAAGCCAAAGGCTCAGGTGAGACAATAAGGTGGAACGAGAATATAGGATAACAGACTAATCTCACTAATATTTTCTGTGAATATATGAAACGGTTTCGACATTGTCGGGGTCAGAAAACCTGTTAGGCTGACTGTTTTGTGCCCAGGTCTACCCACAGCAGTCGTCACTACCGGGGACCAAATAACTGCTAGGTGAACAGAGGCATTAGGTGTAAGGTAAAGTGAGTAAGCATTTCACCCTGTCGCGGGAATCGAATTCGGGTCATATCGGTTGTGAGCCGAGTGCACCAACCGCTGCGCAAGTGAATGAAATCGATGTGTGATATACAAACAGGAAAGGGAAGGGAACTATGAGGAGAAAGCGTCAAGCCATTACGGGTATACTGCACTGGGAAGGGGTCAGGATAAGGATTGGGGGTGGGACGGGGTAAAGGAATGGTGCCCAATCACTTGGACGCCCTGCGATTGAACGCCGACCTGCATGAAGCGAGACCGTAGCTCTACCGTCCAGCCCAAATGGTTGGGTATACAAACAAGGATATAAGAAGTGCTTGATAACAAGATAAATATATTATCAGAATAGTTATGAAGAGACAGGAAGCTTATGAAATTAAAGAGTAAAAAGGAACAGTTAAAAGAAAAAAAAAGTTAATGAATATCAGGTAAAGAGAATTAGAGCAAAAATGGAAGAAATTTTATCAACAGTTTAATATTGCACCAAGAATATTGGAACAGGCGAGAGGGTAATATTAAGGACGCATGGAAGAATATTAACTAACATAGAATTTAATGTTGACCAAACCACACACTAGAAAGTGAAGGGACGACGACGTCTCACAATCGACTTGAGAATGGTCCAGGACGGACCGAAACGTCGTCGGTCCTTCACTTTCTAGTGTGTGGTCTGGTCAACATATTTCAGCCACGTCATTGTGACTCCTCGTCTGCATAGAATTTAATATTTTGACTGATTAGTTTTGCTGCTGTGAGAAAACATAATGCCTCAATGCATACACAAATATAACAATATAAGAACTCAGTCCATTAATGTAGAAGCTGACTTGTGAAAGCAGATGTGTGTGTGAGGTATGTACACAAAAATAATAACATACAACAGATAAACAGAAATGCAATAAAAGTGTAGACTTTGCCCTAAATGGTTGAGAAAATGGTACGATGCCAAACGGTTAGACAAGAGCCATTATAGTGCCATTAAAATAATATATGAATGAACGCTGTGAGAGTAAGAATTATAGAGATATTTGTCCCCCAGAGAGACGTGGAGAGTTGTATTGCGTGATAAGGATGGGACATGTCTTGAAAATAACTGAGAATTTGGTTTGTGATTAAAAGCAGAACCAACAGAAGCGTGGCTCTGACATTTGCTCTGAGATTGCTATTGATGAACGGTTTTGAGAACACTTCGCTTGCATGTTCTTGTGAAATGTGAAAATAAGATGGTCACTGAATAGTTTTAAGCATATATGGAGTTTATAGAATGTTGCTAAAGGTAGAGAAAACTTACCATTCAATAGATAAGATAAGCGCAAGCGTTAATTGAGTTATGAATGACAAATAATAATGTATGGGTTCTACAGAGCTTAATATCCACTTGGTAGGTTAGTATATATGGAACATGTCATGCTAGAAATATTTCTGAATTGAATGTGTTATAGGAATGAACTGAATATGAAAAATGCAGCAGTTCGAATGAAAAATGTGTAAATATTTTACCTGATTATGTTGTTGATGTGTGTGAAAGAAAACGAATAAAATCGAATGTATTCAAAATCAAAGTGATGGTGGAGGACAGAGAAATGAAAATAATCCCAATTTCAATTAACGATTGCAACTGGAGGATATTATGACTACGCCAGATGTTGTAATAGGTTCTGGGTCAGGTTACTTGTAATTGCATTTTCACTTTATCCCTGAGAGCGCACAAGAACCTTCGTCATGAATATGGGCCAGATTCACGAAGCAGTTACGCAAGTACTTACGAGCGTGTACATCTTTTCTCAATCTTTGACGGCTTCCGGTTATATTTATTAAGCAGTTTACAAGCATGAAAACTTCCCAATCAACAGTTGTTTTTGTTATAAACAGCCTCCTGGTGCTTTGGAGCTCATTAACTGTCTAATAACTGTAAACAAAGCCGGCAAAGATTGAGAAAAGATGTACAGGTTCGTAAGTACTTGCGTAACTGCTACGTGAATCTGGGGTCAGATCATGACAATGGAGACAGGCTTGAGGGAGGCTGGGACACTGGCCGGGAAGAATCTGCTACGTATATGAAAGTAGTTTCCTCTTAGTTTGTTAGTTTGTGAAGGTAGTGGCAGGACACATTCTCTGAGGATGGAATTTCTTCAGCGTTATGGAAATATATATATATATATATATATAAGTAACGTGTGTGTGTGTGTGTTTCCTAATCGTCACACCAGCTCAAATTTTATTGTATTAAACAGTGGAAATAGGAGAGTAAAATTTACATTGACATCCAGAGCTTTGTCAGGAATTCAAAGCTAACTTCCCATTTTGCATAATTCGCAGACTGTGTGTGTTATATGTCTCATTGTGGAGCTGCTCGCTGCAAAAAAAAAAATATATAACATTCTCTTCTGCCTTTAGAAAAAAAAATTGAATCTGCCTTCAAGTGGGACGCAAATACTGCTTATTGAAGCACGTTACAATACAGTAAATAAATATAGTCATTCAAGAATTGTCTGATATTCCTTGATGGACTCTCGCACAGGCGCACACGCACACGCATATGCACATGCACACGCACACGCACATGCGCACATGCACATAAACGACACATTTCTCCCACCTCATCATGTGTGTAAGTAGTGTCTGGACCACCAGGCTAAATAACCCAGTACCGGACGACAAACTTTCCGGTGAGAGGCGCAGTAAAGAGCTCTCCTCTATTAGTGTTTATGGCCTAATAGAGCCGTAGTAAGTAATGAAACTAGCCCATGATCAGCTTCCTGAAGATATATACCAGTCATTTTTCCCCCTTGGGCGTATTTTATTACTTAGTAAGGAAACGAGTAAAGTACATTGTGGTGCCAGTAAACATTATTTGTGTTCAGGGTTTAGCTGGCTAATTGTTACAAAGGATATTATTGATTTTATTTTCCTGGAGGGTTTTCGGGACAATAGAAGATCATTATGTTTGGCGTTCTTCAGCAATGTTCTTGCTTGTATTTGTGAAGCGTGTTGGTTTGTTTGTTGTTTAAGATTCGCTACCTGGAACAAAAAGTTCCAAGTAGCACAGGCTATGGTGAGCCCATAGTGGGTATAATAGGGCTTTCTACTCTTTCTCTCACTAGTACCATCACTCCGGTACCAATTTACACATTTCACATGTGTCGTGTACCATCAGGCAGTGGGGGGGGGGGCTCCCATGCACCTACGTACACTGTCAGAATGTAACTGTTCGCTAGAACAGGATTTATCGACCAATATGGGGCTACAACATATAATTCAATCCGGGTCTCTGGGTCCCTGAGCGGTTAAAATGTCGGTAGCTTATTAAAGTCTATTCCGTAGCCTACCAGGTCAATGACTGTAAATAAGGCTTCGGTTACTGATCTCAATTTCACGCGTTAGAACTGTCAGGCAGGGAAATTAAAAGTCCTTAGAGCAAATACTGAATACAAACACTCTTCGTATACAACATTTCAACTGAAGCTTCTAATTAATTCGAATTAATTCTAATAACCCTAATCTTAATTAATTCTTAATACCTGGTATTTTAACTGAATGAGAAGTCAGTATTTTTCATGATTGCTAAGATAATACTCAACTAATATCAGGTAAAGCTCAATATCTGCATTTGAATTCTCTTAGCTTGTCATTCTAGCGCATACTGATGGGAGACAATGCATCATGAATGCCCCAGTGCCCTTGTACCCAGCTTATCAATCTGTGAAGGTTTTCAAGCCACTCCTTTCTCTGGATTTGCCACAACGTACGAAATACAAAGTGATAAACTAGCTAGAAACGGATAAAACAAACCACACCGCCTATTGTCTTCATAGCACTTTGTATTTTGTTTGTTGGAGACCATCACGTCCAAAATAAAACGTATTGGTTTGGAGAATCATCCCAAAATATACTTAAAATATGAATTTAAATCAATACAATATGAAAGGAACAAAAATAGTCTTCCGTTTGGTGTAAACATCATGAAAAAATGTTAAATTTGTTATTCAGTAAACTGTGTTTCAACACTCGCCCGATATGCTAAAAAGAGTTAATTAGCACTTGCAAATGTTATGTCAGAGCAGATCATAACTTTCTCCAATATCGGTAAAGCCATTGAGGCGCTGGAGCGATTCCAGACTTGCAGGTTTAGACTATCACACACACGGTAATTCACTGAGGAACTAATCCAATCTGTCGCTAACACAATCATTTGGTAATATACCCACACGAGAACACACATTAATGCACTTGCATTAACAAATGCAGACTCTTAAAACACACACACTAACAAATTCAAACAATAATTTACTGTATTCACACTCAAACACACCCATTAACTCACTAATACACTAACAAATTCACTCACATATACACACATATAATAACTACCTCTCTCTTTGCACTAATTTCTGAATAACAGTCACATAGACTAACCAGTCATTTCCCAAATGACTTTCAAAGAATTAACACCCAGATAATAATATGTGAATCAATTTCTTGAAGCAACGTTATCCAATAGACATTCGATAACCAATGTCTATTGGTTATCCATCTCGTCATAACACCAACAGGGATAACATATTGCCTTTTTGGATTTTAATTCTGCCTCTAAGGACGCTAAATTTTACTGTAACAAAACCTGTCGGGTCCAATAAAATTGTCAAATGAATCATGGAAAGTTACTTGTTACTAATCTCACTGCAGTGAAGATGAGCCTTTAAAGTATAGGGAAGATTCATGTTAGAATCAATGAATCTTATTTTGGGTAATATTTAACTCTCACCACTCCCTCCCATGATTGTCTTATCATACCTTTTATTGTCATCATATTTTACCTCCCATTGTTGTCCTGTTCTCCCTTCTATTGTAGTTCTGTTCTCCCTCTCATGGTAACTATATCCTCCCTTCCATGGTCGCTCTATCCCACCTACCATGAGCATCCTATTCTACTACCTCATATGTTGGATCTGCCTATCTTCTTTCATAACACCTACCCCCTTCCAACCCCACGTTAGGCCTCCGCTTTCCATCCCCCCCACCATCCACCTCTATCCACGTTTTCCCTTCCTCGCTCCCCAGTTCGTTGCCCCTGTCCCCCCTCCATGTCCCCCCCCTTTACCCCACGATTCCCTCTCCCATCAAGGGGGATTTCAGTCCCTCCCCCTTGTTGACTCGGGCCGCTGTAAATGGGAGCACGTTTTGCAAATACGTTTTTGATAGTAATTATTGGTTCTCTCCCATGCTGAATGACTTTTTGGTTCAATATGCGCCTCGAAATGTTTTTTGTAAAATATTTATGGAGTAATATGTTATGTGTACATGAATGTTGGAGGATAATTATATGTACACTAAATTATACTTCAGGTTGGTATACCACACACATACACACACACATACACACACACACACACACACACACCACACATTCCAAATATAGGTTTAATAGACCCCAATCGACTAGGGAAACTGTACATCCGTTGGTTGACAATTGAGAGGTGGGACGATAGAACCGAAGCTCTTGAACCAGACAAGGTATTGACTGAAATGCTTAATGACGTAGTAAAAGTATTGTTCAGTCCCCTTGATATAATAATCAATTTCTTTCTGGATATGGAAGAACTTTCAAACTCCTAATATTGTGCCTGTGTACAAAAAAAGAGGAAAGACAAGGTGGGGAGAAATGTAGAAGATTACGAGAGAGAAACTGACGGTATTAGACGAAGGAACAAAAACATGGGTTGGAACAGAGAATATGAACGAGTACAAACGAATATGAACCGTGACAGATGGAGAGAGAGAACATGTTCTCTCGTTCCACAATAGTCGAACGAGAGAACACTAACAGCACTAGAACGAGAGAACATGGATGGAAAGTGGAAACTCAAATGAGCCGCAGGAATGTTGAAAACACTCTCGTCAATATCAGAGTAGCGAGCAAGAGAAACGAAGAGAGAGGAAAGATAGATGTTGCTTACTGCATATGGTGATAAGCAACAAGGTTGAAAAGCCATTGCAAAAGGCAACCAGTGACTGAAAAGAGGGGAACCAAGAGCTGTAACTTTCCGAGCACACACTCACAGACTACATGTACACTCAAGGACGTGAGCACATGTGCTCGCGTACATGTACTCGCGTACATGGACGTCAGAACACACAATCAAATGAATTTACTGTTGTTATTTATTTCAATATTATACCAAATATTATTTTTAGTATTGCTCTAATATTATTTGATTAATATTAAATTATGTATAGTTATTAATAATTATCTCAAATATGTAATAAGTTTTAATTTAATTTTTGTTTGTAAAACAATAGAAAGACGTATAAAAAAATATTGTTAATAATGATATTATACAAACGGTGAACACAAAACCATTTTTAATAATGTCCCTCGCGTCATTATTATCAGCGTCTTTATTTATGTCCGCCTCGCTTATTGCCTCGCCTTTATTAGTCTGGTAAATCATCCACTTATGTGTCATTCCTTGTGATATCAGCGTGAGGTATTGCCCAATATCATTCTCTTCCTCTCGGGCGCTTCTCTATCGCTTCTACATCGTTTGTCTCTCTGTTTCTATCATTCCAGATCTCTTTTTCAAACGGTATCTCTCTCATTTTACCCTTCAACCTCTCTTTATCTCACACATATTGCGATGTTTTTAATTTCTTCTGCTTTGTCTCTTGTTCTCTGTTTCTCTCGCTCGTATATCACCTTCTTTATTGCGTCCTCATTTCTTTATTGTTCTTACCTCCGTTTTAAATTACCCTCTTTATTCTTTCCCTAATTCTCTCTCTTCCTATATCTGTTACCTCTCACTATTGTATCTCTAAAGTCTTTGATCCTGGTATCTTAATTTATGTCTCTCGCTCGTATATACGCTAGATTTATTCTTTCCTTCAAAACCCTCCACTCTCTCTTATTTTTCTCTCTCTCCTTATCTCTACTACATCTTAACTTCCCTACTCGTGTGTGTGAAGGAGCGTGTCGTGCAGCCCTCAAGACACTAACCCACTCAGATATTCACTCACCGGCGCTAATTAACTGAGCTGTGATCGGTATTTACCTCATCTTAACCCACCATCCACTCGCATCAAATGAATCTGATGTCTTTGCCAGAACATGTAGCCGGGGTATATTAATCTTTGATGTCTGTTGGCAACGATTTGATGGAAAGAGAGGCGGAAAGAGAGCGAAGAGAGAGGAAAGAAAAAAAACATAAGTAACTGGCAGATGGGATGGTTAAGTAATATGTAACGGACAGAGGGCAGGTAACAGTGTAAATACTGACAGAAGGGATGGTAGGTACATAATTAATGAACAGAAGGTCAGATAATAACATAAGTAACAGACCAGATGGGAATTACACAGTGACAGGAAAAGGGGCGGATATTAAGTGAGGGACAGATGGTCAGATAGGGTGAATAATATATTAACGACTAGCAAATAGCTAAGAGAGTGAATATTAGTGAATAGGGTAAAGACAGAGGGTGTGAGTAAATTCATAAACTAGCTGATGGTGAAAAAACTATGTAAAAAGAACAACAATGCCATTTATATATAACAAAAATCAAAAACTCTTCCAGAAGACTTGAACAAATTGAGAAATTGGAGGCACATATGGGCCATGAATTGCAGTCCAATTTTGGAATAAAACACCAGCATTTTCTATACCTCTGAACGACCTCTGAACGAGGAAGTTCAGGGTATATACCCTCTTCCAGTGGGGTATAGACTCATTCCTCTCAAAGCTTGCTGATGATGCAAAAATGATTTGAAGTCGAGACTAACAAGACGACTGGAGAAACTGAAGTAATTGTCTAGAAAATGATTACTGAAGTTTAAGTCAGGAAAGTGTAAAGAAATGAAATTAGGTGAAGGGAGCAAGAAGCCGAACAAAAAAGTACCATCTGGGAGGTGAAATCCTGCAATAGTCAAATAGAGAGATTCGAGGGCTTTATATTACACCGAACCTGTCCCCAGAAGCACACATCGAAAGGACATCTTCATCGGCATATGCTAGATTGGCCAACATAAGAACTGCCTTTATGAACTTGTGTAAGGAATAGTTCAGAACCTTGTATACTACTTAAGTCAAGCCAATCCTGGAGTATGCAGCTCCAGCCTGGAGTCCCATACCTAGTTAAACAAAGACAAAATTAGAGAAAATTCCGAGGTATGCCACCAGACTAGTCCCAGAACTGAGAGGTATGAGCTACGTGGAAAGGATACGGAGACTTAACCTCACGTTCCTGGTAGACAGAAGAGTAGGGAGACATACTCACCACCTAAAAAAAATCTCGGAGGAATTGACAGTGTGGACAAAGACAAACCGTTTTAAAATGGGTGGAACACTAACAAGGAGATACAGGTGGAAACTGAGAACCCAAATAGCCACAGACGGTAGAAAATCATTTTTTAGTGTCAGTTGTTAACAAATTGAATGGATTCGCAAGTGATGTGGTGGAGACAAACTCCCTACAGTTTCAATAGTAGATATGATAGAGCCATAGACTCAGGAACCTGCACACCAATGTTGATTGACAATTGAGAGGCAGGGCCAAAGAGCCGAAGCTCAACACCTGTAAGCGTGGGGTTGAGCTGAGTAATTGAACTTCGTGAGTAATCGCTTAGTTATAGTCTAGGTGAGTACAACTAAGTGCGTACATGCACCTCAATAAGCCTAACAGGCGTCCTGTCACAGAAATGGGAGGACGGGAAATATATTAGAAGTAAACCGATGTTTGATGTTAAAAATAACTTTTAGTGATGTGTTTTCCGGCACACAGGTCTATAACATTCGTAACTAATATTTTTTAGTAAAATCAATTTAGAACAGAATGCTGTGTGTATTAAGCTCAATATGACATTAAATTTTCCTTTTTTTTGGGAGATTAAGGGATTTTTTTTACTTTTAATAAAGTAGGGGTAAACTTCGATACAAG
>WNGS01145354.1:1368396-1383396 GCA_020271785.1 Procambarus virginalis
GGTGCAGAAAAGTTGTTCAATGTCAACCAATATCTTTTGACTAGTTGTATATGAAAAGGGCTGCAATTGTCCCATGTTTCAGTACTTCAGCGTAAATAGAAGGAGTTTTTTTTTTTTCAACGTTTTTTTCACATTTTCAATTCGACACTTCTTCACACACGTTTCAGATATAATTATTCTGTGACCCTTTTCTGACACATTGGCATATAATAAAGGATTGGATGTAAAAGAATTTCCAAAACATCTTTAGTTTTCCTAATACAAATGTTCAAAGTTCCCCCCCAAAATTATGCAAATATGGCATGTTTATTGCTATTATAAAATCAATAAATGAACTTAGAGAAACATGAATACTTGCACATGTAGAGAGAAGCCATACATTATATACTGTGTAAGTTTCATGTAAATTGAATAAAAAATTAAAAAGTTTTGTAAACGTTTGTGTCAATTGAAAAAAAAACAGAAATTAATAAAGTCTAAGGTTCTAAAATCTGTGGCTGAGGTTGACTTCAACCAATTTTCTCCAAAATTGGCATCCTTACAGATAGGCTTACGTACAGTAAGGTCTGTAAGTTTGATGCAAATCGCCCCAAAAAAATGAAAACAAAAATTTTGAAAAAAAAAAAAATCCTTTTTTTTTCTCTTAAATTTTTTTCCAATTAAACTAATTATAATATTTGTTTAATATATGCTATTGTGATAGCAAAGAGTCATAGCTATGATTTCAGTTGACACTTTTGATTCATAATCGATTTTGACCATTTTGGCATAATTTTCACAACTACTTCATTATTTTTTTCTCCCTTCCTATTTATGCTACGATGCTGAAACTTGGACCAGATGAAACACTTTTCATATAGAACTTGTCAAAAAAGTTTGATTGAAATCGAACGAGTTTTCATTTTTTGCATTTTTGGAGCCAAACAGGATTGAAACGCCTCCTTTAGGCATTGTATGTACTAGCTCTATCTATAAATCCATCAATGTTTGTATCACACCTTGTATGTATGTACTTTACCTGAATAAACATTTGAATATTTTTTTTCAATTTTATAATGGTTCCGGCAGTGATTCTTGTAGGCCTGGGGTATATTTGCTTATTCCAATTTTCTCTTTTTTACCTTTCTTAGATTTTTAATTTGTTTCACATTGTGTAATACAAACCGGCAGTCTGTTACTAGTGCTGTCAGATGCTATAGCTTATACAAGAGTCTCTTACATGTAAAAGACGCCAATGCTCCCATGCAAGTTAATAGTATTATGACTTTTTGGGGGGTTTGACGTCGGTAATTTTACCATTGAGCCCTAATAGGCTTAGCAAGGCAAGCTTCCTCTCTTTTAACCCATTTTGGTGCTGTGATATGAGGTTAATTTTCTTGCAAAAATATTTTCTTCTTTATTATTCTCTCAAGCACTCTGCATAGTAAGCGTGCTAAGGGCATTCTATAGTAGTGTGGTTTCTGTTTGTTTCCTTTCAGGTATACTGATTTGAGCGTGCGAGTGTGTGTGCATTTGTATCCATATACGTGCACTCGTGTTCGTGCTTGAGCCGTATTTTTCAACACACATGGGGCGTGCTCCTCTCTTCAAGAGGAGAAAAAGGGAAAAAAGGAGAAAAAGGTTAAGACATTTCCAGTAGAGCCCTGAACCAAGCTTACTGGAAGTGACAACAGAAGAGGCGCTTCGCGCTCTCTCTCTTGTGGAAACGAACTTGATAACAATATTTGTCTCTTCCTGCTTCCTCAGACGACACAGACAGCCTTGGGACGAAACTCAGCGCTGCAATATTTTGTCTCTAGAATTTTGATTTAAGCAAATTTGTATAAGAAATAACTTGTTTTCTTTATGCGTGTAACGAGGGTTTTATAACGTACAAGCTTTTGTGAGATCAATTATCAGTATGGTAACAGGATTGGTGTAGTTTAAAGATAGGCCAAGTCGGTAGGTTTAGCGATACAACCTTACAGATTTGTCTCGTTCGTTAGTTATTTGCAAGTCTATTTTTGTCTGTGTTAATGTTCCTTAAGGAAAGGAACCTTAAAGAAAGAACCTTAAGCTTTGTTAAAGTTCCAACTTTGAACCGAAGGAAAATAATGGAGAACACCTGCACTTATATGAGAAGGCACATGTATTTACATTATTGACAACACGTGAATGTTCACTCACATGTTTGCGCTGACACGTATATGCAAAGGCACGTGTATACAAACACGGAAATACGGCTGTAAAATAATAGCATTTAGTTACTCTCGAAACCACAAATCTAAACTATAGACGAATACGTCTTGTAAGATCAATGGAAGTACTCAATAGTAATTAACAGGGTTGGGGATGTTTAGTTCAAACAAATGAAGGAAACTGTATGCTACAACCATTTGAAGTTTTGAGGTCACTTTAGATAAAATACACAGTGAATGGAACACTTTAAGCACTTGACTCTAATTCTTCAACTTAAAAAAGAAAGAAATAATAGGGGAGTAAACACACACACACACACACGTACACACACGTGTTTCCAAGAGCTAATAGCTCGATTTTGCAGGCACAAATACTGAATACAAATAGTAAACTCACACACGCATCTATGTAAAGCAACTGACAAGGACAGGACGCTCCAGAGAGACTTAAATAGATTAAAGGCGAGCTTCGGGTTTTTTATTTTACTGGACATCAACCCAAATAAATACAAGGCCACGGAAATAGAAAAGGCGAATGGAGTCGAGAGGAATCACACACATTCAGAGGGAAGATGTTGAGGACATACATCGTAAGAAAACAGGTATTCATTCTGCTCCAACTACCCCAAAGGACCCATACGGTCACGGGCAACTGGCTGACCTCCTCTGACCTCCCTTCCGTTATTTGTTTTGTCAATTACCGAAAAAAGACAATAAAACAACGAACTTTGTTTTGTTTATTTAAACACGTTAAGTAAATCGTTTCCAAACACACACACACACACACACACACACACACACACACACACACACACATTTTTAGAATGCAGCCGTAGCAGTTATTTAATTTCCAATATTTATTTACGGCTTGGCGAACAGAAATATCAGGTGAAAGAAAGTCTGATTCTAATGGATACATAAATAGGAGATTGGATAGGTAGATGGGCAAATGGAAGACACAGACCCAGGCAGTGCCCAGTTCTATACTAATTATCAAGCATTATTAAACTCTGTCTTCCATCACCGACTTTGATTCTTAATTTTCACATTTGTCTCTTTATTGCATAATTATCGCCACCTTGCTTCATCTGGTTTAATATAGATGTCCCTTTCCCCTCTTATTGAACATTTCAAGTTGAATTCATCAACCATTCGTATTGTTCCCCTTTTTCGTTGCTTTGTCTCAGTGACACAGTTACACTCTTCTTTGCCTGTTGTCTTACCTGTTATTTGCACTTACAGCTATACTCCAAAACGTTTAAATTCAGGAACCTTATTGAAATTAGAAGTTTTGTAATAGTCTCGTTAAGATGAGCTGACGAGCCAGGTTAGGTGGATTGCCTTGGTTCATACGAGCTGTCAGGCAAAAGTCGATTCATAAACGACCATTGTTAAATCAATGGAATGAGCTTCTCTCCTGAGATGTGAAGTCAGATGTGACCCCTGTCTCTCTCTCTCTCTCTCTCTCTCTCTCTCTCTCTCTCTCTCTCTCTCTCTCTCTCTCTCTCTCTCTCTCTCTCTCTCTCTCTCTCTCTCTCTCGCTCGTCTTGAGCTTACATATAGGATTTAACAGAATTAAACAAACTCCTGGAGCTCAAAAGGGATTAATTAATTTAAATTTATAATAAAGTGGTTTTCATTGTATCGTAACGATTCAGTAAGAAACATTCATAGTAAAGAGAAAAACGGAAGTTAGACATATTTATGTGCCAAAACTTTTAGAAATGCCTAGTTTATCGAACCTCTATTATATTATGAGATTTTATATGCATGTCTCTCTGTCTGTCTGTCGTCTGTCTGTCTGTCTGTCTGTCTGTCTGTCTGTCTGTCTGTCTCTCTCTCTCTCTCTGGCTCTCGTTCTGTTGCTCTCTTTCTTGCTCTCCTGCTCACTCTCTCGCTCTTTCTCTCTACCCCTTTTTTTCCTCTTTTTATTTTATCCATATATCTTAATGCACGTTTCCCTGCCATCTTGTCTGTGTTATTTTTTTTTAAATTATTTCCGTGATTTATAACATTCTCAGTTTTCCTCTTTTGATGTAACTTTTTAATATCCGGTTTCACGGTCTTAGTGTGTACGAGCTTGTTTGTACTCGTTTGTACTCACTTGTTTGTTCCTGATGGGTTGAACCTCAGCTGCCGGTATCCTGAAAAGTATGCGTTTGTGTGTTTGGCGGGAGCGTGTGCGCGCGCGTGCTCGCTATTTAGTTGTCAACAACATCAAGCTATTTAATCTCGTATCATTTTTATTGAACTTGGTGTCTTTGTACCAATATATGAATAAATTATATATAGGGAGGAAGTACCACCTCTGGCTGGAAGAAGGGGACCCTTAGCCTCAGAGGAAATCACACATAACGCATTAGAGGGAATGTTTAGGTCCCTTCCAATACCGGTTCTGTGTGCTTTTTTCCTTCCACCCCTTCCGTTTGTGTTTTCTTGTGCTTTATTATATAATTTATATAAATATAAGTAGCTTAGACACCCGGAGGTATCCGGGTCTTTGTTTATCATTTATGTGGAAAGGTGGATTAAGGGGAACACACCTTCTGAACCCTGCTACCCGGCTTAGAGTCTTCCCTTGCTATGAGCCATGGAAAGTTTTACCTTGCCAGATTTTTCCTGGAACACGACGTGATAATTAGTTTTTCTTCCAGGTCACCAATTAGTGCTAGGGTGAAGAGGACGAACCGCTATAGAATGGTTCCCTGTTATCCCCTCATGGTTTTCTCACGGGGCGAGTGTTTGTGTGTAGTGTACATAGTGCTTTTGTGTGTGTGTGTGGTGTGTGTGTGTCTCCCAACTAGGCCAACAACAGACCATCCGAAGGTACAAGTTTAGTGATAGAGGAAAGGAACATAAGTTGAAAGAATAATCGACTAATTTGTGTCTGCTCTGGGGAGATAGGGAGATAGAGGGAAGAAGGGAAGGAGACAGTGAGACAAACAGACATAAAGAAAGAAGAGAGAGAGAGAGGGGGGAAGAGTGAGTGAGGCAGAGTGAATGAGCATGTTAGAGGCAATTTATGGCTGTCTGGACGTTGAAGAAATAAGCAATAAAAAGAACCGTGATTTAGGGCTGTCAATGGCGGCTCCGGGACACAGACGGAGAAAGATCTGGTGTGACCTACTTAACTGGAGAATATATTCTGTTTGTTTCTTGGGGCTCGTTCTCCATGGTCTGGAGGCTCGTTCTTCAAGGTCTGGTGGCTCGTTCTCACGGTCCGCCAGCTCCTTCTGTATGGTTCAGAGACTATTTTTGCATGGGCCAGAGGCTCGTTTGAATGGTCCAAATGTTTGTTCATAATGGTCTGAAAATGTTTATTATTGTGTTGAAATATACTTTGAGAGGTATAATTTTCTCTGGGAGATGAGAGCAAATTATGAGTTGTTTGAAAGAGCAGTTCATACACAGATGGTCTGAAATTACGAAATCTCTACCTCTTCCGTGTCCACTTACGAGATCCGTACTTTTCACGTGTCCACTTACGAGATCTGTACCCTTCACGAATACACTTACGAGATCTGTACCTCTTTCACATCTACCTTACGAGGTCTGTACCTCTGGTCTCGATCACGCTGGCATAGTTTGCATCTGGTACACAATTTGCGAATTCTGATAAGAATAACAATCATAAAGAGTTGTGGAGAATCTCGTAGCGTTTGCGAGCTCGTCAGCTGTTCAGTAAATACCGATTTAGATGCTGTGATTGAAGTAGTCACACACTAGATATGAACCTCGATAGTGGATGGCTCGCACTGGCCACGTGTTGTACTCGCTGGCCTCTTGTTGTGGTTCGTTTGTTAATTCATATCTGTAAGTTTAGGTACTTAATATTTTGAGTAAGTAATTTCGGAATGTAATATGTGAAAAACATATTTGCAGGCTTACTCGTTATTATTTAAATTCTTAATATGGTCATAACAGGTTTTATGAATTCCATGATATTCTCAGATGGTCTGATGAATTCGTGAAGGGCCTACTGATGAGCTCCAGTTCATCTTCAGAGAAATGATCGTTTAATTGCAGTCATATCTAATTATGAAAATCAAACATTTTACACTCAACTCATCCCCAGTTATTGTATAACCACAAACGATAATTTCTCGGGAATTAGTATTATGCATATTATAATTATGTGTACTGTTAGTCCTTTGAGTAAGTAAGTAGTCATCATGAGAGGTTGGGTGTTTTGGTTTTCCTGGCAGTTATATCTAGTTGTACTAGGTGGGTGAAGCATTTTAGAGCGGTGCGTTTGAACAAAGGAAACGAGGGTTTGGATAGATGTGGGACTAAACGAGCGTTTTCCATTATATATATGGGCTGGCTGTTACACACGACTCGCGACTGAATACGCTTGAAATGTTGACATTCTGTGTTTGAAGCTATTTTTCTCCTACATCGAGCTCATCCTAAGCAGAAATTCATAAATTTTAACGTATTGGCCAATCAAAATCACTAAGGATTCGAACCTAATCAACTACCATATAAGCAGACCAGTACATCCTAATGATCGTCGTACCGACCAGTTCCAGTTGATGGACAGACTTATCCTAATAACTAAATATCTCTTGAGAGACTAATTTTACTGTCATGAAATAGCATGGACTAAAGTCATGTACAAGACGTATATCACTGCCCAGGTAAGAGAGACTCATTCTGGAGGCTACAGAAAGCTCACAGATTAAACCCTGGAGCCTCTCTGGATATGGAGTGGGTAGCTTGCTGTCTGCAGCGGCCCGAAGGGCATTAGAAACCAATATGCACTTAATGCGATCTACAACTCCATTTCTGGGTTATTGTTCTGTATGCGATAACAGCAAACACGGAAACGCAAGGAGTGTGTGTGTGTTGTGTGTGTGTGTGTGTGTGTGGTGTGTGTGTGTGTGTGTCTGTGTGTGTGTCTGTGCGCGTGTGCGCTTGCATGCGTGCGTGCAACGTACAGTGTCCATGTGTACTTGGGGAAACTAGTTTATAAATAATAATCAGTTCATTTGAATACAGAAAAGACAACTTTCCTTAAGCGACGCAGAACTGAGCTGGCTAATGAAGAGTCGGCATAAGAAGAAAGAAGAGGAGGTGGCGGCCTTGTGGTTGTCAAGGAACACCAAAAGGCTTCCAAGGACTGTCAGCATGCAGGGGTCCTGAGTCAATATGGAGGCACGAGCAGCAGAGAAGCACACCAAAAAGTGGAAAACATTTGAAGGAGGAAAGGAGCTGGAGAAGAGGAAGAGCTGAAGGAGGATGAGGAAGGAAGACATGTCGAAAAGAATGGCTGTTACTGAAATAAAACATCGACTGTCGACAAGATTTTTCACACGTGCTAAAGGAGACGCTGACCAGAATACATTGATGACCACTTTACATTAAAGTCACTATTGTAAGATCACATTAAGTCTCATTAAAGGTCACATTAAGGTCCCCAGATCACCAGGTCGAACGTATGTTTAGGCTGCAGGTCACTAGATAGAAGCCTTATGTTGGCTGCAGGTCACTAGATAGAAGCCTTATGTGGGCTGCAGGTCACTATATAGAACCCTTATGTGGGCTGCAGGTCACTAGATAGAACCCTTATGTGGGCTGCAGGTCACTATAGTCGAAGCCTTATGTAGGCTGCAGGTCACTATAGGTCGAAGCCTTATGTGGGCTACAGGTCACTATAGGTCGAAGCCTCGTGAGGGCGCGACAGATCACTTGGTCAAGATAAACATTGGAGAGAATCTAGGATGAGTTCTGTTGCAGAAAAAGATCGAAGGTCTATACAAATCCTTTAAATATAAACAAAATGTTCTTATAATTTAGTTTTATAGTTATACTTTGTAGTTTCTCTGTGTCTGTCTCTCATGCGCTCACAAGCACACGCGCCAACATCTTCCCTCCCTCAGTAGACGAACACACTCACACCGACAAACTGAGGAGCAGAATTTAATTCCGACTATCATTTGAACAAAGTCCATACCTCCCTTCGATCATTTAGAGGGATTGTGTCCCAACGAACGCCTCTGATAACACAACCGCGTCCCTCGAAGTTCGAGCTCTGCTTTCATTGCTTTTCAGCTGCTCAGCACCGCAGGGACTCGTCAGGACTTCAGACTGACAAATGCGTTTCGCTGGGCGAAGTAGTTGGGACGAATGTCTTCAGATTGGGTGAATTGATGGGTGGTTAGAACGTGTGGAAGCGAGGGTGTGTTTGTGTTTGAGGGAGTGTAGGTGTAGGTTTGACTGGGTGTGTACATTGTTATGTCTGAACGAAACATGTGGTGCACTGATTTATCCAGATTTTTCTAGTGCTTTGGCATATCTGATTTAATATTATGGCTTTAGCTGTCCTCTACCACCTCAAAGAGGGCAAATCCTTAATCTGTGGCCTTAATACATAGTTTCAAAAGCACATATAATTTAATTTCAGTTTTTTTTAATTTTTTTGGTCATTACGCTATCCGTTAACTAAAGGAACCGTTTATCAAGTCTGATCCTATTGTTGATCTTTTTTCAGTTTTGTCTCCTTCCAGGAAGCGGCTGATGAGATCATTCGGGAAAACTACAAAGCTCCTTTTAATTCTATTGTAAATCATTCAGCAAACCACTTTTCTAGTTATCTTCTTTATTTAGAAAGCTCAAAGCTTCTGCTGCAAAATACATCACTGGCATCACGAACGTGATAAACAGACCTTTGGGAAAATATCTAGTGTATAATCTTTAAAATTGTCTGAAAGTTTGTAAGTCTTGTATATAACTCGGTTGATTTCCTGTTTAGCTGTGTGTGTGTAGTAAAAGGGCTTCGTGTTATATCATATATTTTGTTTCTCTGGATCTGATCTCCATTTGCGTGTCTTTATTATCAATACGTTGTATTGTTTTCATGTTTAAAGTTAAACGGCAAATTTTCAGCTCATTCGTGCAGCTTATTCGGTCCCTACTGGACATTATGAAGTGTGTGTGTGTGTGTGTGTGTGTGTGTGTGTGTGTGTGTGTGTGTGTGTGTGTGTGTGTGCGTGCGTGCGTGCGTGCGTGCGTGCGCGTGTGTGTGTGTGTGTGTGTGCTCGCGTGCAAGACTACACAATAGTGAGAGTATGAGCGCCTCTCTGTCTGAGTGTGTCAGATCCAATATCAGTAAGTGCCAGCATCAGAAATAGACGCAGGAACTTTCACCAACATGTTATCCAACACCACAAGTTCGACCAAACTAAACTTTTCCCCAAATTCAACATATTCTCAATGATTTCAGTTACCCTTTAATTTTAATCTCAATACAAATAACTTGTGACAGGAAAACAAAATCTAATTTATTTCTCTGTCATAGAAGATTCATAACACTTACCGTCTGCGAGCGAGGTGTGGGAGCAGGAGGCGGCAGCAAGCATGACAATACAAGTTCTCCAGAGCCAGCTACAAGCGCCTCCGTCTCTATTACCCAGTTCCGTCATGGTCGTGGTTCACGATGTGGCTAAACTTGAACTGGGGGGCGCGAATCGGGAGGAGTGCACGCGTTCGAAGCCTCGCTTCTTCTTTCGTTCCACGTGGCTTTGATTATAGTTCAATGTCGTCTCTGGATTTGGGTTAAATCATGTTTTGATTTTCTGGGATAAATGGCACTCAAATCACGCTTGATCGTTAGTTGATGTTCTCTGGCACATCGTCACTCTAGTCTGTCACTCCTGCCACACCAAACTAATGTGGCAGGATTGTATAAAAAGAACTATATAAATGTAATTTTTCTCCACAAATGTTCTTTTTTACATTCCTGAAACGGGAAATTTTCTAACGTTGAAGAACATATAGTCACAGAGCGACGTCGGAATTTAGCAATATGGTTTCTTTCTTTGCTGTCCATGATGTCTGACACACACACACACACACACACACACACACACACACACACACACACACACACACACACACACACACACACACACACACACACACACACAGATGCCGAAGAAATATAAGAAAATTCACTTTCGCAAATAGAGTGGTAGACGGTTGGAACAAGTTAGGTAAGAAGGTGGTGGAGGCCAAGACCGTCAGTAGTTTCAAAGCGTTATATGACAGAGTGCTGGGAAGGCGGGACACCACGAGCGTAGCTCTCATCCTGTAACTACACTTAGGTAATTACACACACACAAACTCAGATGAGGGGCATGAGCTACAAGGAAAGACTACTGGAATTAAACCTCACAACGTTAGAAGAGTTTGGGGAGCTATTATAATCACCTACAAGATTCTGAAGGGAATTGACAGGGTAGACAAAGACAAATTATGTAGCAAGAGATGTACACGAACAACGGAACACAGGTGGAAAGTTAGTATCCAGATGAGCCACAGAGGCGTTAGAAAGAATTTGCTCGTGTCAGAGTAGTTAATAAATGGATTGCATAAGGCAGTGATATGGTGGAGGAAGACTCTATACACAATTAAAATTATAGATATAATAGAACCAAGTAGGCTCAGGATTGATTGATGGTTGAGAGGCGGAACCAAAGAGCCAAAGCTCAACCCCCGCAAGCAGAACTAGATGAGTACAACTTAATACACACACATTCACACAGTATGTCAGTCACAACACTGTGATAACTTCATAACATTGCGTTATATAATTGTATCCGTCATTACAATTGGTCATATAAGTACGTCTTAAGACTTTGTAATAACATTACGTCAGTCATAACGTAGTTCCATAACAACACGTCTTGCATAACACTGCGTCATAACAGTTCAAAACACTATATGATAATACATCATTCCAGTACGTCAGACCTTATCTTCACACCAGTTCATCATTCCAGTATGACATACCCGTACTAGGTAAATATGACATGTGTGTAATGATAAGTGACACTACGAATTAGACAGTCCACTGTCTCAAACAAACACTCTGTCATATCAACGCAAAAACACAAAACAAACACACTAATTCACTAACGAAAACGTTCGCGTTTGGAGAGACGAGACAGGTAGAATTACTTGTGTTGAGGCATTGAATTTATATATTTTTTCCTTACTTTTATTTTTTTAATTTATTTGCCTATTTGAACGGCCTTTTCACGTGATGTTTTATTCAGTTGCATTTCCGTTCTCTTTTTTCGTGTAAGTTTCTGTTCATTTTTTGCGAAATCACACACACTGTTTTGTATTCAGTTTCTCATACCTTTAATCCTATTCTCCTTTGTTTTTATCCTGTAAGCACCACACGCCCTCGGGTACAACAGTCAATAACACGAACACGAGGGTAACGGAGTCTTTTGGGCACGGTGGTAATGGAGACCTGTGGGCACGCGACAAGTGCAACAAGAAGACACCTACTTTATCTATTAATGGTGCTTATCTTTCGTCAATTGCAATTCTCCACGCGGTCATCAATCTTTTACCCTGAAAAAAAATAGTTTCATTAATAAAGCGACAGGATTCATTTAATTAATCGTATATTCAAATAGATATTCTCACGTGTTATGGCTACAATTTAATTCATTGATATGAATAGATTTAATCTCCCAGACACCAGAATATATCCCATTTCTCGAACAGAATACATTTCACCAATAAAACTTTGATTTTAATTTAATATACGATATTGTACAGTGTGGTGGGTCGACCTTGTTGTGTTGCTGACGCAAGTGTCGAGTGTTGTGGAGAGACTGTGTACAACATTTTTATTTTTTGCAAGAGATTACTGGCTTTAGCTGCGGTGCTTATTGACATTTGTTCTCTGTTCTGCTTCGAGAACAAGTGGTAGTTGTGTTTCTGTGTTGAGTTGTGAGTGAGGACGGGTATTGCTCACTTTTTCTAATAAAATATATAAATATATAATACACTAATTCTGTTAGAGGAGTTAACCACCAGTTAAGAAGCTGATTTACAAGAGAATTACAACATATTACAGGTGTTTTACACGAAATACAACTGCATCATCACCATTGTTAGAGTACTAACATCACGGTTACTTCATCAGTGTACATAGCATCTTGAAGAAATTTTGTATATTGTCTATTTCATGTTGTTTTTTTCTTAATTCAATCCGTTATTTTTGTCTTGGTTCAGTTTAGATAACGTAGTAAAAGTTTACTATACTTCTATCATATTGAACTCTTTACTCCTCTTTACACTTTAATCCTCTGTTTCTGCCCTGAGCCACTTCAATGTTTACTGAAATTATTCATCGTTCGTTCTTACTGCTTCTGTTCACACTCTGGCTACTGAACAACTTCAGTGTTTACTCTGTTTATTGTTTCGTTCCATTCTCACACTGACCTTCCATAGGAATCCGATTAAGCCCGATAATTTATATTAATTTTCTATTCAATATAAATTGTCAAGGAAAGTCTGCTATGCATACACAACCAAAAGAACTGTTTCGTAGCTATTTTGAAAATAAAATAACATGGATGAACCAATGACTAAACTAAAGAAGGTGGAAAGATGATACGAAAAACAAGAAGATTTACGAGTAGCTCAAGTCCAGCTTCTGGTAGGCTTTCACGACCGAGCATTAACTGATATTGATACTGAAGCAGAGGAAGTAATAAGAGATCAAGCATCACTTGATAGGCTCGTCAGTCAGTTACCATGGATGCTGGAAGAACCTGGACAGACTGAATTTTCTCATAATATTTTTAAAATAAATAGAACTTCAAAACAGGATTTGCCTTGTTGATAATCATTAACATTACGAAGTAAGTGATGAAGTCAGATGAAGGGGACTTCAGCGCACGCTCGCGCGCGCGCGCACACACAAAAACACACACACACACACACAAACACACACACACACACACACACACACACACACACACACACACACACACACACACACACACACACACACACACACCTTTTTCGGTGTCAGAGTAGTTAACAGATGGAATGCATTAGGCAGTGATGTGGTGGAGGCTGACTCCATACACAGTTTCAAATGTAGATGTGATAGAGCCCAGTAGGCTCAGGAACCTATACAGCTGTTGATTATCAGTTGAGAGGCGGGACCATAGAGCCAGAGCTCAACCCCCGCAAGCACAAATAGGTGAGTACACACCCACCCACCAGTAAGAACTTTGTCAATGTTAGAGCTGTCAATAAATTGAATAGGTTAGATGCAAAAGCCGTTGAAGCTAATTTCATTAAAAATGTTCAATGTAAATATGATACAAACCTGAAATATAAGTCAAAATATTAACCTAAGAACGTTCGCAAGGCGGGGCTAGGAGCCTAGCTCGACCCTGCACGCACATCTAGGTGAGCGCGCGCGCGCGCGCACACACACACACACACACACACACACACACACACACACACACACACACACACACACACACACACACACACACACACACACACACACAAAACACATCACTGTCGATTTTTCCATCAAACACGAGTGCAGGCGAAAATAGCCGAACCCTTTGTCTGAGTCAGCTGTTTTAAAAGAGCGACTCGTAGCTCAGAGGTGCAGCGGGGAATTCAGCATTCAGTTAATGGATCCCTTCGCTGTGTATTTTAGTAGATGTTGCTTTGGCCACCAGAGTTATCACCATGACAAGGGAAGTAATTGCTTCCAAAATTATCATGTAGGAAGTTCTTGTTGTCATATTGACCAGTTATTGCACGTGCCTCTCAAATACATATATCTATGTGTGTCAATCACGAAATTAACACGTGATGAAAAATGTGACAGTGTCAGACCATGGAGGAAGAATTAAAACTGGAATTTCCTTAAGTACTTTCGTAAATTAATACATCTTCAGAAGGAATGTATTCCTTCTTTCTGAAGATGTATTAATATATTTCTTCTGAAGATGTATTTTTGTACAACGAACTTAAAGAAATTCCTGTTTCCGTGGTATGACACTGTCACATATAGCTATATCTATAACACACAGCCTGTCTGTCCGAGGCTGAAGGGCAGAAGTTTAGGTCGTCACCCAACTTTTCAAGATGACACATCGGGGGTATGGGAGAGTCATGTATCAGTCGGGGTTGAAACTAGCGCCACATTTCAAAAATTATTGCCATTCATAGCGACCGCTTTTGAGATTTTCATATACAGTCCGAAATAGACGTTGTATTGTAACGTTATCTAGCAGTTTGTGTTTCACAGAATTAATTTTCTGAGAGAAAACTGAGAGATGGGATGGTGGAAGAGAGTGAGAGAGAGAGAGAGAGAAAGTACGAGGTAGAGACGGGGAGGTGAGGAGGGAGAATATTGAGAGACGGAGTGAGGGGAGAAGAGGGAGGGAGCATAAAGATGGAAAAGGGAGAAGAGGAGCGAGGGTTGAGAAGGTAGGTCAGGGGTGAGAGAAAAGGAGAAGAGAGGAGAGGCGAGTGTAATTGGGAATAGAGATAAGTTGGAGAAGGCGAGTAGAAAAGTGGATATAGGGAAAGGGTAGAAAAAGTATGAGAGGAGTGGGGGAATGTTGAGGGAGGAAGGGGTGGAGAGGGGAAGAAAGAGGAATCAGAAGGCAAGATTGTAAAAGAGAGGTTGGAGAAAGAAGGAGAAGATTACAGATCTGGGGAAGAGAAGGTGGAGAGGACTAGTAAAGGTGGAGATCGGGATAGACGTGGAAATGACAAGGGCAAATGAGAAGAGGGTAAACAGGAAAGAAGGATGGATATAGGGAGAGGGAAAGAGAGAGGGATATGAGAAGAGAGATAAGAGAGAGTGAGAACTACAACTCCTGATCCAACGATCGCTGGTTAAGTGGTTACAGTACTGAACTACCAAGAGTATGTCTCTAACAGTCCAGGTTCGAATCCTGGAGAGCTCATGGAGTTTATAGTTGATCAGAGGTTTGGGGACCATTCAAGCTTTACACATGGTTGATATACACTCACA
>WNGS01145354.1:1388396-1405415 GCA_020271785.1 Procambarus virginalis
AAGAATTTTCTCAAATTTCTCCTTTATATTCACATTTTGATACCCGTCTTGCCAACCTTAGCGTAGGGAATCCCCTGGGAGTTGGGAGGGTCGTGAGGACCAAATTGTAGGACTCATCTCAGATGTCTCCCGGAGCCTCGTCCCAGAGAGCGTCTACCAAGCACGACACGAAGAGCAATGTTGTGCTGATAGTGGCACGTCATCTTGACTAATATGTGAGCTATCGTGGATAAAAGTTCCCTTTTTTGTTAAAAAGTAGCTTTTTCCTAGGAAAAAAAAAATATTTTTTTGTAGGAAAAGAAGTTTTTTTTTTTGTAAAAACAATGATCTTTTCGTGCGAAAAAGAAGCACAATTAAAAATGTTATTTTATATTTCGAAAGCCAGATATATTTAAGGAAAAATACGTCAAAATGTTTGACGATTAAAATAAAGTAAAAGTAATCAAAATATGAGAAATTAGGCTTTGAGTAAGATATAGCTGAAAATAGAGTATTATCAAAGAAAAATTATTCTCAATGTGTGAAACTGCAGTCATACCTTTGATACATGTTTCTTATGGGGAGAGACAGGAACTTTACCTTAGGAAAATTTACCTTAGCATTGCAACAATACTTTCAATAGGAAAATGAAACCTTACTTTTTGAAAATGTAATCTTAGATAATGTATCTTATCGTCGAATTAATTAACCTTAAACTGGATAAATTTTACACGTTAGAAATGGAAAATTAGTCATGGTGATAAGGAAAAAATATACATTATTTTCATGTGAAATGAACCAATTTTTGAAAAAAATTTGTTGAAAGGGGGGAGGGGTGAAATGGACTTTATATAGAAGGAAAAAAACTAAATTTAGATTTCATTCGATTTAAAACGTTTCACCATTTTGGATATAAACACGCAAGAGAGCTCTGCATGCCCCATGGAAATCTTCGATGCTGCTGAAATGGGGAGAATTATATCTAAATGGGAGACATTTTTTAGTAGGTAACGTGTGTACTCAACTAATTGTGCTTGCGGGCGTTGAGCTTTGGCTCTTTGGTCCCGCCTCTCAACTGTCAATCAACTGGTGTACAGACTCCTGAGCCTACTGGGCTCTATCATATCTACATTTGAACTGTGTATGGAGTCAGCCTCCACCACATCACTTCCTAGTGCATTCCATTTATTAACTACTCTGACACTGAAAAAAATTCTTTCTAACGTCTCTGTAGCTCATCTGGGTACTAAGTTTCCACCTGTGTGGATGTGTTCGTGTGGGTGTGTTTGTGTCGATGTGTTTGTGTGGATGCGTTTGTGCGGGTGTTTTTGTGTGTAATTTGAGTGGGTTTGAGTCTCCTGCTTCCCTTCGTGTCCACTGGTCTTAGCGTTTCTCCCTTTGAACATTACCTGCTTGTTCACCCTGTTGATTCCCCTAAGTATCTAGTATGCTTTTATCATATCCCCCATTAATTGACTTTCCTCAAAAGTGGTGAGTTTGAGCCTCCTTCAGGCTTGTAAGTAGGTCTGTCCCCTCAGCTCTGGTAAAAGTCTAGTCGCTAATCTCTGTGCACTTTTAATTCTATACGCTTTCGCGGGTATCACAGTTCCTATGTTTCTCGTTAAATTTGCTTCGTCCGTAAACATTGATGTGAATGAACTCAAATCCTCTGTTTTGTCATTCACACATTAGGATGATAATGAGACACTGTTATTGGGATCTTTCGTCACTTATTACACTTATTATTTATTTTATTACACGTATTATTTTTACACCTCATTACACTTATTACACCTCTTAGCTTTGTTAACTTCCTTCAAAATGTGATCTTTTGACACTATTCTGAGAGGTACACCTTCACCCAATATAGCACTCCACTAGACTCCAGTCTGCCTTTATAATTTAAGCAAGAGTCCTGAGGAACATTTTCTGAAGGTTTCTGAAAAAATGAAGATGCAGTCCTGCCAACTCTCTCACCTGGTTTATTGCTGAAATATTTTACGAGGTTTGTGCATTGATTATATAATGTTGTTTCAAATTACTCACCCCTTTTTAAGGAGTAATACTGATTCTCAACAGTATGTCGGGCTGGCAAGCAGTACTGTTATGGTAAGTGAGGGGTATAAATTAATGTATACATGGTTGATGTAATGATCAACTGAGCTCTGACAACATACGTGCTGTCGACAAAACAGGTCAAATGAAATGATTTGGCCAATGCGTGGAGACATGTAATATAATCGATACTTGATTCATGATGATTCTTGTTGTCCTCTCTACTCAATTAGCACTCCTGTTGACGTTAAGATGATTTAATGGGAGGCTGACAAGAGGTAGAATGTGTAATGTGCGACTAAAATATTCATCTTGAGTGACAGTGATTGATTTATACTTGTAGTTGAACCGTGTTCTGGTTGTTCATGATTCAGCAGGCAAGTAATCTTGAATCTGGACACCAACAAGGATTATTGGTGGTGTACTGCAATTTTCACTCCATATGCAGGCATCTACACGTGAGTGTACTGAACAGTGGTAAAAGTTTACTGATAGCAGAAGATCTACTGCTTATGTTAATCACAGTTTGCTGTGAATCGCCCCGTGGATCTTGACCCTAATATGAGACGACCTTTTCTTTTCTTGACCCTGGCCGCCTAGGCTTGATTCCTTCAGAGGTCATTACAGTTTACAGTGATAAACATGACTTGGGGATCATTCAAGCTTTGCATTTATAACGAATAATTACAGGCTTTGGGGACCAAACGTCCTCACCTTTATATATATATATATATATATATATATATATATATATATATATATATATATATATATATATATTTATGAGAGAGAGGAACATAAATTGTAGGAGAGAAGGCAGAAGACAGGGGCTGAGTCAAGATAGGAAGCGTGCGTGTGTCGGGAGCCTCTGAAGACCTAGAGAAGATGGTGTTTGGGCAGGCGGGAGCAAAATAGTCGTCCTGATGAGAAAATGAGGAAGCAGTGGAGGAAGACTAATTGACGAGGGCCAGACAGATAGCGCAACGACAGGAAGGGGGACAGGATATGCGGGTAAAGAGGGAAAGAAAGAGGAAGATAAAGAGTGAGAGTCAGAGAGAATGGGAAGAGGAGAGGGGGGGAGGGGATGTGATTGGGGAGTGATGATGGTGAATGTGTTGAGAGAGTGAAGAATGAGCCTGCCGACGGGAGGCTGAGTATGAGAAGAGGAGATGCGACACAGAGACGTGCCAAGAGGATGCTTCAAAGCATCCTCACCGGGATAAAAAAAAATGCGAGAAGCTAATATTAGTTTTTCATTCAAGATACAGCGAGAAAGTTATTTTTGGCAACAGCCCACAGTATGAGAATTAAAGCTATTGTGTCTGTCCATTGAAATGTGAAAAACGAATTTTTTTTATGAAAAATAATTGTTTATAAGGTAAGGATTAAGGAACGTTTCGTTTGAGTATACTGAACCGTTCAGAGCGTGTTAGTACGTGCATGCGTGTCAGTATGTTTGTGAATCAGTATGCACGTTCATCTGTGTACGAGCATATATGTACACACACGTGTGTGTGTGTGTGTACTTCTCTAGGCTTACCTACCTAGCTGTGTTTACAGGGGATTTGAATGTTAGTTTCAGAACCTGCTTCTTTAGTTTTCTAAAAAAAAACGTAATTATGCTCAATCTTTCCTGTTCATGTAAGCGATTATTGGAACCCTCACACTCTATACATACGTCGTTCTACGTTAACATTACCATAATAGTGGGAAAATATATCTTCCTTAAATTCCTTGAGTTCAACGTCTGCCTTTAACCACATTGTGTGAACTTGGGAATGTTGGTATGTGGTTGTGAACATTTCTATACTTATACACGTTTCCAGTGTTAGGAGATAAATTTGTTGAAGTCTTCCATCGTATATTTTATCCATCGACTCTGGAACCAATTTGGTGGCCAAAATCTTGTTGGTTTAGTAGGGACGCTATGCTGGTGGTGTTTACTCTAAGCTTACTTTTTCACACTTCGTTTCGAAAGTCAGGTCTAGTCTGCTTAAAGGTCCTCTTCACATAGTGAGTCAGGAAGTTCCTTGCTGCTGCCTCCACTAGTTTCACGTTCTTGTCTCTGTTTCTATAATGCAAATCTGATGTAAATTTCCCTCCTCCAAGCCTACTTCCTCAAAGTTCCTATCTCTTTTGATCATCAGCGGAATGTAACTTCCTTCCCTCTTTTTCATTTCTCATTTTGGTGTCTGTTATTACGCTGCTAACATCTCATTTGCTACCATTCTCATTAGCATCCATTCCACTAACGTTTTCACATCAGTTTCATTCCACATTTTTCTCTGTTTCGTGTTCTTTAACACGTATACCGTCATTCCTTCAGCATTTGTGTAGCAAACTGTGTCCTCGGCCTCTGAGACCCTTGTGTGAGGGTGGAGGCTGACCCTTAGGTTGGGATGTGGGTAGTGTGATTGGTAGATAGAGTTAAGAGAGTGTGTGTGTGTGTGTGTGTGTGTGTGTGTGTGTGTGTGTGTGTGTGTGGAGCAACGAAATCCGATTACATAGGTCTAGAGGTTTGTACTGATGGGTCATGAGTATGAGAGAGAGAACAGCGTTCTAGCGGGAAGAAGAATGAGGGGTTGTCGGAGACAGAAGAACTTTGGCAGGTGAAGCATTAGATAAAAGTAAAGTCTAGGATTAGCGTGAAAAGATGTATGGATGAGGGACTCTGTGGAAAGGGTTCAGAGTTTACGGATAGGAAGGATAGGGTGTGGTATTGTTTGGGAAGTAGGCGAGTAGTGGAGAGGATAGGTGTTGCTAGGGACGTAGGTGGGTTTTGCATTATGACTCGAAATGATGGGAAGTGAGAGATACTAGTATGTAGTGGGAAAAAGGATTTTAGGCTAGTAAGGAGGAAGCAGCAGTAACAAGGAGGGAGGATGAGAGAACCTTAAGGGAGAGGGAGGCTAGTAGTGTTGTTGTGTTAATGGATGCGAATTGAAGCCGGGTTTAGACAGGAAAATGCCAGTGGGGCGGGGAGGGAGAGCGGTGAGTGGGTAACATGTTCCAAACGAACAGCTGGAAAGGGGGATTTCCAGTGGGGGAGCGGCAGCAGCTTGGAGGAGAGAGAGGAAACTGGAAGCGGGTAAGAGTACCGTGGGGGGGGGGTGATGATGGAAGAGGGACGGATTTGCGCCTGAAGAGGACAGCTTCAATGTGGTAGGAAGCGGTGTAAGAGGAAATATATATATATTCATGTCTGTTGGGAGTCACAGGAGGGTGCCAGATGTCTGTGGTTCACAGGACTGCATTACAGTATCAGTTGTGATTCCTATAGAGAGTTGTTTTTCCTGTCCCTTATGCAAGTCCAATACGGGCTCGCCGTAGCCCGTGCTTCTTGGAACTTCTTGTTCCAAGCAGCGAATCTTAAACAACAACAACAACAACACCCTGTCCCTTTCGTGCTCAGGTTACTGGTATTATATCCAGCTTATATTTTAGTGTAATGTGTGTGTGTGTGTGTCCTGAGTACTCCTTTATATCTCATAGAAAACGAGACGCTTTTCCATCTATGAATTGGATTTTAGTGTAAAGATTATATTTCCTATAATAATCGAACCAAATGTGCCTACGGAATATATGAACGATAATATCTTCCAAAGGTATAGTCTGCATCCAAGACTCTTAACCCGTTCATTGTGGCATCCAACTTATTGAATTTTCTCTCTCTCTCTCCTCAAATAGAGTGCAAATCCTGGGATTCCATGAATATTTTTTTTTCTTTGGGCCTGATTCATCTATAGTTTTCAGGATTATTCGTTTTAGTTTGTTTACATGTGTCAATCATAAATTGTTTTTAGTTCTTTGCCCAGAAATGGTATTTACTTGGCTTTCTTAATATAGTATTTATGTCTTGTATTTGCGTCCTAATATTAGCTGTCATCTCACTTGTCGATGTTGCATTTTCTTCCTTGACGCTTATATTTGGTGCTTTCACCTACAGTAGGTTTCGTGAGAAACTAACTTTTTAAATTAGCAGATCTCTTCAGCTATTATGGGTGTGTTCTTCTCAGTGAGTTTTTTTTTTTCACCGGGGTCTTATATAGCTTCCTTCAGTTTTCATAGTAATTTTAGGGGAGTTTCTGGTTTCTGCGTGTGTGTGTGTGTGTGTGTGTGTGTGTGTGTGTGTGTGTGTGTGTGTGTGTGTGTGTGTGTGTACTTACCTTTTTTTGCCTGCATGATCGAGCGTCGGCTCTTGGATCCCACCATTCTAGCCACCTATAGTTTAAACCAATGGCTAATGTGTCTCTTCTCTATCATACCTAGTTTTAAAGCTATGAATAGTGTTTGCTTCCACTGCTCATTTGCGTTTCTAATTCCACGTGCTTGGAGCTACCACACTCAGCCTGTTATTACTCTTAAAATATTACCTTTGAATCAGTGAATGAAAACACTTCCACCACATCCTCTCTGCTTCGTCTCACAGATTTCCTGCTCATGTTAAGTCATGTACATTGTTAGGTAGACTAATATCTTACCACTCTTATGGCTCGGGCCGTATGCAGGCGACGTTTCACAATAACGTGGCTGAAGTATGTTGACCAGGCCACACACTAAAAGGTGAAGGGACGACGACGTTTCGGTCCGTTCTGGACCATTCTCAAGTCGATTGTGTCTTTCGGAAAGGGTCTTTCGGGCCCCTCAACATCCACTACGGGCTCACCATAGCCCGTGCCACTTGGAACTTCTTGTTCCCGGTAGCAAATCTTTAACAACAACAACTCTTCTGAGTATGTAAATATGAGAAACCGGTCTATAGTTCGTAGCTGGCTGTGTCCCCAAGCTTTCTTGTATATATACGAAATACATTTGCTGTATCTCAACTGCTTAACATCCCTAGAATTTATTCAGCTGTATCGTCTACAATAGTTTATGGCTTGTTCATGAAGTCAGCTCCTCCATTCAGGATCAGTGACGATATTTTGTCTGCTCATATTGTCATCGTCGTATACATTTCTTTCAGGCACTTTTTCATCGTTATTTGTTCCAAAACGCCTTTTCTACAGCAAATCATCATCCAGTTTCTTCAGCTGTGTCTGCTTCATTGTTGAAATCTTTAGTTCCATTATAAAGTCTATGAAAGATCACCTCTGTAACAAATATAGTATTGATGTGGACCTAACAAGCCTATCGTTAATTTTCGAGCTTCTTTCAGACTTCTTTATCATTGGTGAGTTCACCAAAAACATATCGGTCAAATCTAAGCGCCTCAGAAATCTCTTTGGCAACGTTGTGTTCTTCACAGACTCCCATGAAGACAGATTTTTCAAGTCTGTCTGTCAGACACAGACAGATTTTTCTCCTTGAAAACCATTTTGTCGTGACAGGGCTTCTCTGAGACATCTCTGTCATTGTTCAACTCCTAAAAGATCTCCTTTTCATATTTGAGCTTCGGACTGATATCTTAGCCAAATTTGACCTTGTAACAAACTAGCTGTTGTAGAGATGATGCAGAAGGTTATAGAAACCACCTGACCCCAGCAAGGTCGCATCCCCTGGGGATTGGCGGTGAAGATAACTGGCGCCTTTGTTCACAGTTTCGTATAATGAATAATTCTATAATATTCAGTAATTCAGAGAAATTAGTCTTCATCCAAATTGCATAATATCCCTGTTTAAAGTATACTTCAGAGTATCGTAAATTGTCAAACTACTTCAGTAAGTCACCATTAGTGACGTCACTAGCGGGACTAGACTTGGAGGCGGAAGGTTTTGGGCAACCTTAGGTCACGAAGGTCACCAAAGATCCATATTTTTGGTATTTTCTCAAAGGTCAAATAGCCAATTTGTAAACGGAAATAGCTCTTCCCTAGATGCTTGTGTAATTAACTTCAGTTAAAAGAATTCAACCAATCTGGATCAGTCAGTGCAACAGAGAACTAGTTGTTAAACTTAGGCTAGTTTGCTAGTGACTTAAACTAGGCGGAAGGATACTCTGCTCTGGTCAGTGAAGGACCAGACGGACGGGCAGACAGTGTGGTATCGAGAGCGACAGAGGGAAGGTGTTCACTCCACCTCTTCCTCAGACCAGCAGTCCACCGCTGGTCGCATTCAAGGTAGAGTTGCTTAGAGTGTTGTTATAGGGAATAGTTCAACTCATTGCCGATAAGGTCAGGGCGTGATCAGTCTAGGGAGTGCATTGATTTAGATTTTTAGTTTTGGAATAAACCATTTAGCTAGTAAATTTGTCATTTTATTTTATTTTCATTTTTCTTTGTAATTTATTTACATGATCGGTCCACGTGGGTAGCGTGTCCTAGTTTGAGTTGGGCAGATTCTAACACCGAATCGTAATTCATTATCCCTTTGATTTTTAATTAATTCCACATTTACGGAGATCCAAGTTTATATGTTACTAGTGGGGATCAAGCCCCAAAGTTATTGATTAGCATGATGGATCCAGACTTCGGTCATTGCTCAGTGTTACTGGTCTGGTGGTGGCAGCGCAAGGCGGTCCTAGGGTTTTGCTAGAAGTCGGTTTCCACGTCATAAGGTTGTAGAATCTTAAGTCGGTCAATCGTCTTAAGACCACGTGGCGTGGGGTCGCCTCAAGTGGAAGTTTTGGGGTCCCTTGATATAGAGATTTAAAGTTAAAGTTAGGATACGAGTAGAATACGAATACCACAGCCCCCATGTTACATCCTGCCTAATATCTGCATCACTTTTGAACTCCTGAATGATATCTGTCATATTTGACTTTCTAATAGACTGATTTGTCATTGCCCTTGAGCTATCCCGTGCTATCTTTTATGGAGAAAAATCGATTGTTTGACGGGATTTATCTATGTGCATTGATGTTAGAATTATTTTGACTGGACCTTTGCTTTATTGATAATGATAAATTCTCTTCTACTTTTATTATATTCCGGCATGATGTTTCTGATTCTTCTGGTGTTCCTAATCCTCCTAATTATATTTTTGTTTTCTGCAGTTCAACCAGGCTCCATCTCAGGGTGTCTTACACCTGGTTTTCTCTTCCTGTGTTCATTTCTAAGCAAATTTTTGTTAGTGTCAATAACCTCCTTCGCTTCATGGTTCTCCAAGCACGTTTGTGTGAAGGTAATCATCATATCTTGACCCCAATGCAATGTGGTACACCAGCCAAGAGCTCTCTCAATGCCTCGTAATTTTCTTTTTTCTCTCATTCTGCTCTCTTTCTCACTCCTCTCGTCTAACAAGACGCAATGGTTGCAAGCGTCTACTGCAATATCTAACTCTTGATCTCTTTCTTGCGTGAATATTAGGTGAATTCTGTGAGGCTCATCTCTTAATCATAAACTCGTAATTTATCACCTCACGAAATTTTATCGTAGTGCATTCATTAGATTCATTGTCCGTGTCTTTGTTTCTTAAACTCCAAAGCAATAGGTAATGTTATTTCCAAATGACTCAAATCAATCATAATCAGTAGCTTCAGATTCCTCTTGCAATCTCGTCAGCCTTCATGTTGACTGTAGTGTTATCTTGGTGTTCCTGCTGGAGACTCAAGTCATATGGGCCACCCATTATATTTATCCCAATTATATTGTATGCAATTCCTGGGTAATGTGGTAATTCCAGAGCTTCGGTGGTCCATTGTTGCCTGCATGTGTGGTGGGAGGACGTGGGTTGAGAGGTGCGGTGGGGTTGGGATGTGGTGGGGTGGAGATGGGGGATGGAATGGGAGATGAAGAAGGAAAAGAGCGGTGAGGGGTTGAGAAAGTTTTGGGATGGGAAAAAAGGATGGGAAGAAGTGGGTGATGGGGAGCACATGGGCACTTTTAAGACCAAATGGAAAAGTGTAACAATTATAAAGAACAAAATAATGATAATAAGTTATGATGACAATAATAACAACTAAAATTACTATAATGTTAATATTTTTATATTAACCTATAAAAATATAGTACAAATACTAATAATAATTTAAAAAAATTAGTAGTAGTTACAATTAATAAAATACACGAGTATTNCCAATTGATTTCTTGGGGATACCTGGACTTGGCCGTAAGGGAGCCGGTCGGCCGAGCGGACAGCACGCGGGACTTGTGATCCTGTGGTCCTGGGTTCGATCCCAGGCGCCGGCGAGAAACAATGGGCAGAGTTTCTTTCACCCTATGGCCCTGTTACCTAGCAGTAAAATAGGTACCTGGGTGTTAGTCAGCTGTCACGGGCTGCTTCCTGTGGGTGGAGGCCTGGTCGACGAGGACCTGGCCGCGGGACACTAAAAAAAGCCCCGAAATCATCTCAAGATAACCTCAAGAAGAAGATGGCTTACCTGAACAAGGAGACATTTTTTTACGCCGTAAATCATAAGTTGGTTTGATTGATTACTTATACCTGCGTCCACGTAAACAAGTGTCGGCGTGTGAAAACGTTTGCACGCTTGCGTGTTCCTAGCACCGCTGCGTTTAACGAGGCCGTTACTTATGTGGCAGCTGTTCCCGGCTGTTACGACCAGCTCGCGACAACTGCCCTACCCCCTTTGCCCTACCCATGATCCACCCCCTCTCCATACACCATCCCCTCTACCCTGCAAGGCAATATAGACCTCGTATTTATCCGATTATCAGTATCCCGTCTCTTATACCTTCTCTTCCGCCATATTAACACACCGGCGAGTCTTGTGCCTCAGTCTTAGACCTCTCCTACATGTAACTCTTACAAGTCTCTATCTTACATCTATCTCACAAGTCAATACCTTACATCTAGCTCTTTCTCTCTCATAAGTCACTATTTCTCACATCTCTTTCTTTTACAAGTCAAACCAACCCGTCCTCGCAAATTCGTATAGTCAATATTGACTTATTAAATACGTGCATAGGTGACATACTAAACATAATAGTTTACCTTGAAAAGCTTCATAGAAAACACCGACCTTACCTAACCTTGTTAGTATGTTAAGATAAGGATCTTATAGCTTCGTAATTACAATTGTTACTTAACCTATTATAGGTATAGGTTAAGTAATAATTGTAATTACGAAGCAATAAGATGCATATCTTAACATACTAAGAAGGTTAGGTAAGGTCGGTGTTTTCTATGAAGCTTTTCAAGGTAAACTAGTATGTTTAGGCGATGAGTCACAATAACGTGGCTGAAGTATGTTGACCAGACCACACACTAGAAGTTGAAGGGACGACGACGTTTCGGTCCGTCCTGGACCATTCTCAAGTCGCTTGTGACCATTCACAAGCGACTTGAGAATGGTCCAGGACGGACCGAAACGTCGTCGTCCCTTCAACTTCTAGTGTGTGGTCTGGTCAACATAGTATGTTTAGTATGTCACATATGCACGTATTTAATAAGTCAATATGACTGTAAGAAAGTGCGAGAACGGGTTGGACAAAGTCATGGCCGAAATTCAGAAGGGTAATGAGAGGTAACAAAGCAACTACCCATAACTTTTTTGTGTAAGAATACGGAAGTTACGGAAGTGATGTGAGCCTTTTTTTCACGCCCTCATATTCCCCACAATCTCTCATCTCTATTTCAATCCCCCACTCACTCACTCAATTCTCTCACCTTATGCCTCATTCACTCATGTTCTTCTCATTCCACTTTTGTCATCCAGTATTTTGCATTGACAACAAACTATATAATAATGAAAAGGTTATTGCATAGTAAAATAATTACTATTTCTATTACTAATAATAACTTAAATAATAGTAAAATGTTAATATATTATTGCCGTTTAAATAATAATAAATAAACTAATTGACATTAAAAGGAATTACATTATTAAACTGATGAAAATTACTATTTATTCTATTAATATTAGTAAATTTAGTAATTAGCTTTTTTAAATTTAAATTATATATGTTGTTATATTATTTTAATATAGCAATAATATATTCTAATTAAACAGAGGCAATATTTCTTTGAATCTTGACTAGCCAACCAATAAGGCTGTATTACCCTTCTGTAATCATGCCATAATCGACCATTAAAGAGGTGCAAACTTTACGACGTGTAATCGAACCAACCAATGACAGTCCTTAAACTCGCCGAAGCCTTCAGGTATCGACCAATCACAAGCCATGCAACTGGAAACTCACAGCGACTATAATGACGTCATAAATTACCGCCAAACTTGTTCCCGAAAATGATCATAGAGTCGTTGGTGGGTGATAGCCGCTGTTAGTGTGCTTCATGACACCATTCCGCCATGATGGGACCTCCGTGTGTAATGTCATGGACTGTGCCTTGTATTGGGATTTGCTGTATTTGCTGTATTCGTTATCTGTTTCTTTTTTTATCTCTGCTCTCAGTTTCATTGTATTCGTTCTTGTGGCTTTTTTGGTGTTTTGAAGTTTTTTTGATTGTATTTTATAGTGTTGTCTTTTTTCCTGTTTTTTATTTGCGGTTAAGTAGTGGTTACTTAAAATATAAAATTATTTGTTTAACGTAACTGGAAGCAGATGATTCTGTCAATCATTTATGATAAGAACATTAATATTGTTATTTCCTTCATCTGTCACATCCGTTCATCTGTCAAAACAATCTCTCAAATCAATATCATATCTGTTCTTGAAATCCTTGGTGTCATACTCAATGAATTGCATCTACAGTGTTCAGAGCAACACAATCACCAACGAGGTGAAAACAACAGGTGAATGCACCATATTAGATTAAAAAATATAACTTATATATGATAAAACGTGAGAAATAAATTATATACACAGAATGTTGAACAAAGAAGGTTACCTGTGCAACACACAGACATCCTTACTAAGTTCGACTCTCTTTCCTGTGTAACACAAAACTGAAACCCTAACATCAAACCGACGTTAAGGACCTAAAAAGATCAAACGATATAACCCAAGATTTGTTTCCGAGTCGGAACGACTGAGAAACTGAACATAACAGTACAGCCCGTACTCCAAACAAAGATCCAAAGTGATTCCATGCACCCGCCAAACCCCTGTTTATGAATGAAAAGCGGGTTACACACGACTCACAACTTCTGACGTTCGAACATATCCGGAACAAGTGCTTCACTGACGAAACTTGTTGGTTCGAACCACAACTTTGTAAATGCTTCACCCACGTACTACTAATACAAATAATCGCCAACAGATCTAAACACCTGACCTAACCTAAACCTATGCCTATATATACACCACCAAATATGTTAATATTTATAATATTAATTTATACTGAGAAAATTCCCGTTTTAATGAACAGCATGTTAAACTGTGGACGTTCGAACATATCCGGAACAAGTGCTTCACTGACGAATTTGTTCGAACCACAAACTTTGTTTAAATGCTTCACCCCACGTACTACTAATACAACTAATCGCCAACAGCAATCTAAACACCTGACCTAACCTAACCTATGCCTATATATACCACCAATCTGTTTATATATTTATAATATTAATTTATACTGAGAAAATCCCGTTTGAATGAACAGCATGTTAAATTAAAAAAGGAATGCGTCTGTGGAATTGACCGCTGGATGTAATGGACTTGAGTCGAGGATGGGTTGGAAAAGTACCTGTAAACCGGTTTGAAGACGGGAAACAGTGTTTAAAGATGTACAAGATTTTTAAGAACGCAATGGAATAATGCAGAAACATTTTACATTTTTTTAAATCAATTTGAGAACATGTCAGGAGAAGTACCTCCTAGTTTTAGAACTTGTCGAGGTATAGTATTCTTGAATGGGGTTAAGAAGACCCAGCGGGCGCCGAAATCTGTTATGGTGACTGAAACCAATATTGGTATATTTAACAAAATTCGCTACAGAAGAAAAAACAATTTTTTTATGAATTAAAGTTTTATTTGAAAATATGTGAAGACACGAAAGTTCAGATAAAATAAAATAAATTCAAAATAATCTTATAGCGTTCTAATAAAGGGTTAACATAATCACAGTACGAAAAAACATATTGGCGGGCACATATAAGAAGATGAAGGTTGACAGGCCGCAACGGCCTAGTAGAAATAACAGGGATGGGAGCTGTGTGGTGACACAACCAAACTGGTAGGCAACCGTACCCGAAACCACAATGGGTGAGGTAAAACAAAAGAATTTGTTTTACTTATTTAATGATGCAAGTCTGTCGTGCGGAATAAAATCTTGGGATTGACCGGATTGCGGCACGGTGGTCCGTATTTAGAGACAGCATTGATCGTTACTACGAAGAACCAACAAAAATAAAGAGCCCTAATTCTATGTGGATTCTCAATTTAAAATGATAACATATGCCAGTAAAATCTATTGAACTGAGTTTAGGGCGTTACGTATTATGAGATGGTCACATTGACAGGCTAGGTGGCCGAATACACGAAGTAGTTACGTCAAAGCACTTAAGATCTTGTACATCTTTCCGTAGATCTTGGCGGCTTGTTTACCAGATATTAACAGTTAATGAGCTCCGAAGAACCAGAGGCTGTTATAACAATACACAACAGTTGATGTGAAGTTTTCAATGCTTGTAAATGTTTACTAAAATGCTACACCAAACCTCAATATGTAAGGAAAGATGTAACCGTTCGTCAGTAATAAATAACTGCGACATCTCGTTGATCTTGCGCCTAGAATCGAGGTTACCCTATAAGACCCTTATGGGAAGTACACCACACGTGACACACATGCCCCGCACTCATTCACCCATTCGTCTTCCCCCCTCCCAGCTCACCTACCCAGTACAGCCCTATCCCTTGTGCATTCAATCCAGCATCCTAACTACCACCCAACACAGCACCCACAATGCCAACGCGCATCAGCATCTATAACACACCACCCACTTTCACCCCCCCCCCCGCCTCTCCATGCTCACAACACTTCCGCCAACTGATAACAGCCACGAAGAGTCGTAATTACACAGGGAATAATCTTATTCATATCCAGCAATATTATTAAGTCCGTGAGACTTATCGCTCCCCAAAAACTTATGCTTGCAAGAGTGTGGTGGTCGGAGTTTATTGCTCGGAACTGATTTGAACTTTGGGGCACTGGTGTGGCATGTCATCTTCGGGGCTTTTTTCAGTGTTATTCTCAGGGCTTAGTGTGTAGCGAGCTCGTCAACTTTCTGGGCAGAGCACCTGTTACACCTGGGCAATAAGCGGTCGAAATCCCTTGGGGCATAAAAGCGTTCCGGTGTAAGCCTGGGCATAGGGCGTTCTCCTGCGGGATGCGGTTAGTGTCTGGCTTATAGTGTTGCTCTGTGCCCTGTAAGCTGTTAACAGTCTCATAGTGTCATTACCTCCGGAGCGTTGTAATTAAGGATCCTTGAGCGTGTTAAGAGCTCACAGGTGACCTAAAGTATATTACATACAAATGATTGACGAAATACGCCCTCATGATTATCGGATATTAACATGCCAGAATGAGTGGCAGCGACTAAAAACCCTCTCCCGTATCCAGGCTGAACATCACGACACGAGTGGGTAAGTATACCATCCTATATGGGCAAGTATTACCATTAACCTTGGCCAGCTTTTCTACCCGCCAATGCCTGGCCTTCTTGCGGTGTGCTGACAAAAGGCCGAGACAAGGTCCCTCGTTGAAAAACGGCTGGCCGGGTAGCGAGGTAAACAGAGGAGCTTGGGCATAATTCCACGGTCACTGGCCCAGTAAATTGGTGGCAAATGTGTATGTGGCAGACAGTAATGTGCACATAGCTTGGACGATTATGAGGAGCTAAGTCATTTATACGGCTGCTTTATAAGGACCATCCTGGTTGTATTCTATTTTTTCATTTATTTTGCGTAGGAATACAGTAGCGTATTCTGAATTAAGATTCTTGTTTATATATATATACTATATGATAATATATATATATATATAGATATATATATATAATCATATATCAATATATAAAATTATGGAAGGGAGGTACCCACCCTCTGGCTGGAAGAACGGGGGACTCCATAGCCTCGGAAGGAAATCACACAAACGACCAATTGGGGAAGGGGAATATATATATATATATATATATATAATATATATATAGTATATATAATATATATATATATATATATATATATATTATAAGGTATGTATATATAAATGTGACAGAGGGGGGTGTGCATCAATGATTCGTGTACGTATCTTCTCAATTTCTGAGTTGTTTTCACTTGAGAAGTAAAAACAATTATTCTCCAATTTAATTTCTACAGTTTTAAATAGATGGGCACTAAGAGACGCGTTTTATTGAACTTGTCAACATTTTCAAGGGCAGGAGGTGAAGTGTGTACAAGTTAGCTGAGCAACTAAATTTGCAACCAGAAGAAGGGTGGTGTGATGTAAGGTGTCGCATGGGACAATGAAGTAAAATTAAGCAGTCTTTAGCAGTCTTTTTTTCTTGCTTCGTATATTCATAACTGGCTTTTGGCAGTGTTGGATATTCTGCCTTAGTCTTGAAGATGGCAAAATGTGCCCGAGTGTGACCTGGCTGTTAATAGTTGGTTGAAATTGTTTGATATGTATTGTTTCGTCAATGTCTTGTCTACTATTGTTGATGAATCTGTCAATTATTTTAAAATTGTTACAGATATTTCTTAGTTTGTATCTGATTGAGTGTAGAAATTGTGTGTGCTTTGATGGAGACTTGTTGTTTGTGCTTTGGCAGGCGCCTTGAATGTGTTGCTCACTTGTCAGTGTATGAAGATCGTGGGAGGTGAGTATCCCCAAGTGGGCTTGTCAGAGCACTACATCGCTGATCTCTTACAAGGTAAAGGTTGGTGTTGGATTCATGAACAAGACTGGAGGACTTCTTGTTCTTGTGCTAGATTGTCATACTCTGTCTACAGGGCGGTGTCGGTAGGGGTCAACGTGTCTATCAATAAGGTCATTCAGAACTCCTCCGTTTTTTGAGCCGTGGAACAGAAGTTCCTGTTGACCAGACCACACCCTAGAAGGTAAAGGGACGACGACGTTTCTGTCCGTCTTGTACCATACTCAATCGACTTGATAATGGTCCAAAACGGACCGAAACGTCGTCGTCCCTTCAGTTTCTAGAGTGTGGTTTGGTCAACATATTTCAGCCGC
>WNGS01145354.1:1431062-1444416 GCA_020271785.1 Procambarus virginalis
CGTTATTGTGACTCCTCGTCTGCATACTTCAACCATTCTGTTTACCTTCATCTTTACATCAGCAGTAGTATACCTAGTGATCTCTTGAAATGTAGTTGGTCAGGGAGGATGAGGTTAATTTATTCAATGTATTCAAAACATTTTCAAGATGACGTATATTGGCGACTATCATCTCTTCAAGTTTCAGTATGAATATTTATTGCTGACAAAACCCTGCTTCACTTTGATGTTCTTCGTCACTCCTTCAACATGAGCTGTGGAGAGAGCACGGGTGAGGAACAATCGCTTTGTACCGGTCAGGTCACTCACTATGGGCAATAATAGCCATTCCTATGTTAGTCCCCTTAGTAACATAGTCTAAATTTGTCTAAATTTATCTGAGTCTGACAAAATTTGTCTAGTCTAAATTTGGAAAATACCATTCCTCTCATAAGCTGTTACATACAGGAAAAGCAGCTTATTTTCATTCATTTTCTCATTAGTGACATTACGCCCAGTAATTTCGTTATAAAGCTTCCTTAAGCAGTAACAAGTGTTCATTTTAAGGCATCACGGCAAGTAGAAGAAACTCTGAGGGCTGAAATAATTTCGCTTCTCGCTGGAGGTGATTATTTGTTGAATAACGGATGAAATATATAAAAAGTGGAAACGTACTGATAGCCTTTATGATCCATGAGGAAGCCTTCATAATATTGAAGTCAATGTCACATCCAGCCTTAGTAAGTGGCACCCTCATGGAATGCCCAACTGGTTCCGTAACTGAGAGGATTAAGCTGGAGGGAAATGATCAGAGAAATGAGTCTCACTAGAAGACGAGTAGTGGGAATATCACAACACTAGAAGACAAGAGTAGTGGGACTCGCTACAGAGGAAGAGAATAGTGGGAAAGCACAATGTTGACAAAACGACAATGGTCGAAGTGGGAAATGGTGAAAGACAGCGATGGAAATAAACGACGAAATATGAATCACTGAGACGAGAGACAATAATTTTAGTGTATGAGCTGCAAATTATTGAAACCATTCATATTCATAACGATTCAGCTTCATTGACAAATAGGACCAGTTGCATGCAATAGGAGAGTCACTGCATTAACCAATCGATAGGTGAAGGTCGACTATGAAGCGCATGTAGCAGAGAACATCCAGAGGAGCCCACACCCACCAACCTCCACCTGCTCTCATTGGTATTTCCATGTTTTCTTTACACCACCATTTTAGTGCAGTATTTCATCTTGTATTTTTTGGGGACGTTGAAGATAACAAGAACGGCTCCCCTGCTATGCACGCTCCACGACATGTGCAACATTCAACCTTAACAGTTTGGGTGGCTGTACACAAGCCGTTGTTATAGGGAGTCATTTTATTATCTTAATAATTTAATTTTTTTCGTCTGCCTTCAGACACTTCTTGAAATATGGAACATATGTAAACACACAACACAGTTACAACACTTTACACTTATAGATAAACTGAAAAGGTCACTTGTTAGATAATCCTGTCAGGATTTTTTTCTCCTAATGTCTATTGTGCATTAGAAAACATTAATAGGATTAAATTTGTTTTAAATATTATTAGTTAATATTATTCACTCCATATCCATGTTGTGGGACTCGATACCCTTCCTGCGGGTGGTACGGGAATGAATACCCATCCTGTGGGTGGTAGTGGACCCAATGTTATCCTGTGGGCTGTAGTTTGACCCGCATTCCCATCCTTTGGGTGGTAGTTCACATAAACCAGGAATATATTTAGCTCTTGTTTCAGTCCTAGTGATAACGTTTCCAAATTCTATGTTTTCTTCACTTCGACTCTGCTTTCTGTTGCGTACTTTATCCTTTGTAAACGTTTGGTTTAGAGTACTCGACTGAAAGCTTTCTAAAAGTAAACAAAAAAAAATGCAATCTGCTCAACTCATTTGTCTTCACAGATTTACGTCTCCGATAAAAAAAATCGAATTAATTTTAAAGGGAGAGTTTTCCCTCGAACTTATGCTAATGTATTATTCAGTTTTATCACTCTTTAAGAGTATCAAATTGCCTGTTATATTCCTTACCATGACTTTACATGTAAGGGTGATTGACTCTGAATTTGACCATTTAAACTATTGTTGTTGTTGTGTTGCACCTTTCCTGTAGTGTACTTACAGAAAGATGCAAGACATACAATGATGTATGACAATGGGCTTCTTCACTTTTTTGGAAGCATCCACGGTGTGATCTGGGTTTTGTACTGTGTGGTCTCGTGTGTCTTCAAAATATTATGTTCGTACCATATCTCTTGCAGTCTCTAAGTCATTCATCGATGTTTGCTGTAATACTTTTAGTCTCTCAGTTTATGTTGTCCCCTTCTTCTGCAACCCGTCCTCGCAAATTCGTATAGCCAATATTGACTAATTAAATACGTGCATAGGTAACATACTAAACATAATAGATACTCTTAAAAAGCTTCGTAGAAAACACCGACCTTACCTAACTTTGTTAATATGTTAAGATAAGCATCTTATAGCTTCGTAATTACGATTGTTACTTAACCTATTATAGGTATAGGTTAAGTAACAATTGTAATTACGAAGCTATAAGATGCTTATCTTAACATAGTAACAAGGTTAGGTAAGGTCGGTGTTTTCTATGAAGCTTTTTAAGGGAAACTATTATGTTTATTATGTCACCCATGCACATATTTAATAAGTCAATATTGACTGTACGAATTTGCGAGGACGGGTTGTCTTCTGTTGTGAGTCATCTGGGATTGCTGTGGAGACTGTGACACGCATCTTCGGAATTGTTTTTTTTATACAGGTGAGTATGAGAGCAGAAGGCTTACTACGCAGGCTAAGAGCTCTATTTGTCAACGTTGAGTCATATCCTAATAGGTTTTCTTGGAACACAATACTCCAATTGGTATACATCAGATCCTTAATTGCTGGGTGAACAGGGCAGTAGTTGATAAGGTTCGAGCATTGATGTTATCACAGAGCATGTGAAGTATATAAGGACATTATTCACTAAAGTCCTTTAAAACCATTGAGTTTCTTCCTGATATGGCTGTGGAAAGTATGGATTTCACCATTGCCTTATCTGTTGATATTTTCAAGTTACCTATTTGGTTATCTTCTTACTAACTCATTCGTAGCTATCCAGGTTTTCCTCCTTTCAGTCATCCTTTTGGTTATTTAGTATTCCAATGCCATCCATTCTATGTACAATGGCTCCTCTGCCATGTGCTTTAACCACTGGATAACATAATTATGCCATTCAGTATCTTTCCTTCGTACAGGGAAAAAATGAACATCTGCTTTCTAACATTTCTAAGTGAGAAATTACATTAAATGCTACTGGTAAGCCAGACAGAAATTTTGTTGATTTTCTCCCCTATTATGAAAGGCATTTACTAACATATCTGGCTAAGTGCCCCCACGGTCCAAATCGAGTTAAGTTTACCACTGAAATTCTCCAACCCTCTATTTTCTCGGCGCACAATGCGTGTTCGAGATTGAAAACGCTGTTAGGGTGGAAAATCCTATTGTCTCTCTTTCCTGCTAGGTATCCCATCGGAAGCTTGAACAGGAAAAGTTTTTTTCCTTGTGCCACGTGAAGCTTCAGCTTCACGTGGCTTCAGCTCTTGGACCCCGCTTTTCTAGCCGCTGGTTGTCTATTGCAACGACTCCTGACCTATTTTCTTATCATACCTAGTTTTAAAGTTTAGAATGGAGTTTGCCTCTACAACCTGCTTCTTTAAGTCATTCCAGACCAACAACATTGTTATAAAACATCCCAGTCTGCAATAACTGCTAAGCCGTACTGAGGCCCGTATTAACGGGGGTCGGCGCTCCCTGTAGCACGCAGAGTTTACCTTTCATTATGGAGACTTTCGGGCTATAAATTACCGGGCAATTAATATTGAACCTGAATATGGCGTTGCTTGCTCGTTGACGCGTCAGTGTCTGGATGGCCTCGTTATGCTGTCTCAGGTCAGTGCTCGCTCCGTGGCCTTCACAAGAACTCATTCCCGCTTGAGAAAGTTTCCTTTCACCTCATGCACCAATTCACGTAGAGTAATATGGTGGTCGGGAGTTAGGAAACTGTTGAGGGTTGCAAAATTGTCTCTGTGATTTCGATAAGCCTAAGAACAGGCCTTTTTCCCTAATATAAGTAATTATAATTATGTGTGTGTTAACAGATATCATGGAAAACAATTAAGAAGGTTTAGCTTAACACATCAGCAGTCGAACTCTTGTAAATACAAAATGAATAGTGTTTGCTTAATGTTGGAAATGTTGATTAGAATTATTGTTCTGTCATTAAATAAGAAATATAATACATAAATATAAATACTATAATGCATTATATTTCTACAAAATATAAATACTGTATTTCATCATTGTTAAGTAAATATATTATTTACTTTGTTGTATTTTTAGTTCTTACAAATAATTTTCCGTCAATGCTGTATAAATAACAAATTAATTAATAACTTACACGTGTGCTAATTAAACATTTAAAAAACAAGTCGCCAAAAAGATGCCAACAATGTTCAGGTTATTCTTTGACCATCAAGCCCAAGATATCGTCACAACAACCGCTGGAACCAGAGTTCGCAACCACAGAACAAGATACTCGTTACAGCGACCACTAGAACATGATATCATGTGTCAACCACACAAACAAGGTCGCCTGTGTGAACAACACCAAGAAATGGTTGTGTGTCAGCAACCGGAAGAGCACAGTTTCATGTTTCACCAACCACATAGATATGTTTCAACAACCAGAGGAATACAGTATCATGTTTAACCAACCACATAGATAAGATATGTTTCAACAACCAGAGGAATACAGTATCATGTTTAACCAACCACATAGATAAGATATGTTTCAACAACCAGAGGAATACAGTATCATGTTTCAGCAATCACATAGATATGTTTCAACAACCAGAGGAATACAGTATCATGTTTAACCAACCAAATAGATAAGATATGTTTCAACAACCAGAGGAATACAGTATCATGTTTCAGCAATCACATAGATATGTTTCAACAACCATAGGAATACAGTATCATGTTTAACCAACCACATAGATATATTTCAACAATCAGAAGAATACAGTATCATGATGTTTCAACAACCAGAAGAATACAGTATCATGTTTAACCAACCACATACATGTGTATCAACAACCAAAAAAGCAAGATATCATTTGTCGACAACCACAAGAACAAGATACGTTGGGTCATAAGCCACATGTTATCACGTGATAACTATAAAAACATGATACAATATATCAGCATCCACAAGAACAGTATAACGTGTGTGTCAGTCTGTATCCATTCTTTCGTGTTCTATTTTGAGTTGATATATTTAGCACTCCACTTAAATTACAGTTGAAATACCCTTTCATCCATTTGTATTCCAGTTAAGTCTCCTCTTGTGTTATGTAAAGTAAACTTTCTTAACCTCTCTTCTTACGGGTGTATTCTAATTCCTGTGGTAAACTTCGCTATCCTCTTAATGTACAAGTTCTAGAGAATTGATATCTACTGTATGAAATGGGCCTTACTGGGCACAAGTGGGTAGAAGAGTTATGCAAAACTGACTTCAATTAGATGGTTAAGAGTTTTCAGATCCTACCACATGACATTAGCCTTAAACTGCCAATTTTCCTGGAATACGATCCGCCAATCGGTTTACAATCAGATCCCACATTAATGCTGGGAGAATAGGGGCGATTTATTACAGGAATCGGATTTAAGTTTTCCAGTGCTTTTACTTTGCAATAAAAGTGTCATATGCATTTTTACAATAGATTTCTTGATTATTAGACGTTTGCTAGCTAGGTAGCCAAGCCAGCGCAAAAGGCACAGGTTAGGTATTCTGATCAACCTGGCTGTGACTCATACGTCAGGCTGAGAGCAGCCGCGTCCAACAGCCTAGTTGACCAGTCCAGCAACGAGGAGGCCTGGTCGACGACCGGGCCGCGGGGTCGCTGAGCCCCGAAATTATATCCAAAGTAATCTCTAGCTAAAAAGAGTTTATCGTTTCCCATCACGGGTATTACTGGTTGGATGTTGGAGGCGTTCACTCTGCCAGGCTCATTCGTTTCAAAACTGATAAATCTCTTTCCTTCCTCTCGAGATCACAGGCGTTTTACTCAGTCAAATTAACTATAGCTGGATACTGTGCTCTTTATCGCACAATAAAATATAGATATCTACCCACGAATGATTTCCACAAATTGTAGTTGTTATGTTCCCGATAAATAATGCAAATGTTTTAATTATTTGATTCATATATATGGTTCAGCTATTTGTTTTATATTTTATTTGACTGCTGCTGAGTTTTATTAATATTTTCTGCATTTTTTACAACTGGTTCTTTTGTTATGTTCACTTTATATTTATCTTCCATTTTCCTCGTGCGGACTAGTTGCTATTGCCCCATTAAGACTTTCGTACTGTTATTAACCACCATTGTTACTACCACTGTCACCACCACTGTCACCAGCACAGATATCACCATAGACATCATAAACACCACCACAAACACTACCACAAACATCACGTCAGACACCACCACAAACACCACCACAAACACCACCACAAACACCACCTCAGACACTACCACAGGAACAAAAACATGTTTTTCCTGCAATCATTTGATACACGATGTTTGCATCAGAGAGTGAGTGTAAGTGACGTCACTGATCAGAAAACAGATATTGGGACGACAAATAAAATATTTCTGTAAATACTATTACCAACGGTACTGAAGGATACAGCATTTTTTTTATTAATAATATTTCATTCACCTTGACAATCAAAGCCTCGAACCAACCGCCTACCAGATAAACCTTATCAGCAGTTCCACCTAACTTCAGGGCAGACTGCAGTTAAATTCTTGCATGGGTCGTTGATAAACTAACAAGCCTTCAAAGTTGATTTGTTAACATTTCCAGTTTTTAAATGTTAATGTCTGAAAATGAAAATAAAACAAAAGTAATGAAATAATCGGGCTAAAAAAATTACAGGCTTTTCTATATTCTAAAAAAAATCATGACTTCACTATATAGTGTTTTCAAACAACGCTTATTTTAGCAAAAAATATCAGGAGCGAAAAGAAAGTTTATGATTAATATTAATAAAAGCATTTTAAGTGCTCTAATAAAATTATTATGGTTATGGAGTTTCATGTTGGATATATTGACAAATATATGACGAATCAATTATGTAAAAGTAGTAATATATATATTTAGATGAAACATACCGAGTTCTAAAAATATTATGTCTGCCGGAAGGTCGCGTTTTTAATGTTCCAGGCATAGTATGGACTAAACCGACCGAGTCAAATCGCTCGAGTTGTCGTTAAAGATATTTGCGTGGTATTATGTTACGATTGATTCAGTCATATTCCTCCATGACCATTTTCAAAAGGCAGTTTTTCATAACGTTATTACTGCAAATCTTACGATTACCGTCTTTCACATTTGATTATTGGTCATTTCCAGCTTTATTTGTGTTCTCTAAATATGAAAAATGTTATTCCAGGTTATTGAAAACTTCAGTCATTACATATGGATAAAAAATTGAATTGCTGTCACTTACTGTTTTTCCAATACTACTGCTCTTGAAGTGTTCCTTATCACTTCTTTCATTACTTCTCGCCCTCTTCTATACCAATCACCCCCTGAGACGGTGAACCTAATAAAAATTCAAGAGGAAGTAAAAATTAATACTGGTATGGTGTGGAGGTGTGTGCTTCCACTGAAGTACTCCACTAGACGGATTTAAAGGGTTCAGTGTTGCTCCTAATTCTCGATTTCCCAGTCATTAATAATTTAAAGTAGTTTTTTATTGACGATCGACTTCAAATGGTCCAGGACGGACCGAAACGTCGTCGTCCCTTCACCTTCTAGTGTATGGTCTGTCAACATACTTCACCACGTTTTGTGACTCATCGCCTGCATAAGTTTTTTATTTTTATTATTTGTCATTAACTGTGTTTAGAGTTAGCGCCACTATTTAATCGTGTCAACATATTCTAATATTTTCAGAACTTACGTAAAAATAGTTATTTCAGACAACTCTGTTGCTAATTTGTACCTCTGGATTCCTTTCATTTCACTTTAATCTTTTGTTTCTTATTTGGAACATTCATTTGTTGAGCGTTGATCTTTTTAACTGATTATTTCCCTTCGAATGGTTTTAGATTTTTAACCAATTAAATGTTTTCCTTAATTGTAGTGAGTTGCTTTCTTATTCTTTACTAATGAGTTGACCAAACCACACACTAGAAAATGAAGGGACGACGACGTTTCGGTCCGTCCTGGACTATGTGTCAAGTTCGATCTAATTACATTCGACCTCATTTACTAATGAGATCGAATTCATCAAGTCGATCTCATTTACTAATGAGCCCAGTCCCCTCATAGCTTAGGAACGAGATGCGTTGCTTGTTTTGGATATTTCCAGCTGTCTTGCGTGTTTATCACACAGATGTTCAATGTAGTAGATGAATGCCGAAAAAAGAATTCTCGCGTAGGTTATATACAGCTTTTGCAAACTTCTAATGTAAATCCATATTGCGGTCATTTTAAATACACTGCCCTCGTTATTCTGCTAATGTCTCCCTTTGAAGTTATAATTATGGTTACACATTTTTTATGTTCTCTTTTTCTGATACTGAACATTGATTTGACTTCTTTTTATATTTGATTTGCCATTTGTTTCTGCTTCGCCTGTGAATCGAACCGACCCTTATGCTAAAGGACCCCAGGCGTCTATTCACCTAGTTCTATTCACCTAGTTGTGCTGGCGGGATTGAGCTCTGCTTTTGCGGCCCACCTCTCAACTGTCAATCAACTGTTACTAACTACTTTTTTCTTTCACACACACACACACACACCACACACAACACACACACACACACACACACACACACACACGCACACACACCACCCACACACACACACCACACACACACACACCACATACACACAGGAAACTGCCCTAACAGCTGTGTACTCCCGGTACCTGTTTACTGGTGGTAACAGTGAATCAGGATGAAAGAACTCGTCCCATTTGTCTGCCGACTCCGGGAATCGAACCAGGGCCCACATTATTACGAGCCGTGCGAGCTGTCCCCTCAGCCAGCAGCACCGTATGTGTGTGTTTGTGGGGAGGGTGTGCGTGCGTGTGCGCGCGGGGACAGCACGCTGACGTCTACAGAACCTTTCACTGCATAAACCAATATATATCCAGTCTGGGCGGAGGGTCCCTGTTGCCTGGCCACGTTCTTCACTTTTTCATTTACCCTTCCAGCTCTTCAACCCTCGCCAGCTTCTTGCTTCTCTTCCTCTTCCCTATCCCATCCCTATCCCCCTCTCGGGCAAGCCCTCAGTAAGTAAGTAACCTTTAACTACAGTACTCTAACTATCCATCTCCTTTTTAACCTCATTTCATCAAGCATTTTCTGATGCCATGCCTTCCGTATCTTCCTCTCTGGTTCCTCTTCTGTCAACCGTCCCTATCCGTTCACCATTACTCGTCACGCCTGTCTAACCCGCTTCTAACTATTCCGCCTCGGTCTATCCTGTAGCAGCCCTATCCTGTCGCTCCTGTACATCCCGCCCTGTCCCTCCCTGTGTTAATGAACCCGCTCCTGTAAAATTTGTGAAAGGATCTGCTTCAGAAGCGTTCTCCACCTCACCTCATCCTGTGATGTTGTGAGGCTGAAGCAGGTGTTTGGGCTCTTGTTCCTGAGTAATTACCAAGATGCTCTTTATCACGCCGTCAGCCAGCGTCTCACAAGACTATGATGCTGGGTCTAAGCTTCCATCACCCTAGCCGGATCTGAGGTTCCCTCATGCCTGCCGCTCCATCTCGCTGCCTCTGAGGTTTATTCACCCTGGCAGATCCCTTGAGCTACGAGGTTCCATCATCCTGGCCACTCCTTCAGCGTGGGGTCTTGCCAGATGTGGAACGAGTTGGCTTTTGTGTTGTTTTTGCCTCATTAGGCCGGACGTTCTGCAGGCCAGGTGTATATGAACAAGAGAGGGAGGGAGGAGGGAGAGAGAGAGAGGGAGAGAGTGAATGGAGACAGAGTAGGAGTGGAGGGAGGGAGGGAGAGAAAGAGAGAGAGAAAGAGAGTGAATGGAGACAGTTGAGAGGGAGGTCAGGAGGGATGAAGCAAGGAAAGAGCAAGGAACGGAGGTACAAAGTGTGAGTGGGGAGTGGTGAGGTAGAGAGTGAGGGAGGAAGTGAGAGAGAGAATGGTGGGAAAGAGAGAGGTAAGAATGAAGGGGAAAGACTGACGCAAGAAGTAGAAGAATGTTGGACAAGTCTTTTCACTACACACTGTATTCCTTAAAACAAGCACCTTGAAACACGCAGCAAAATTCTTTGTAATTAGACAATTTTGTCTCCCTTTCTATCCGTCTCTCTCTCCTATTCCTCTTTTCTGCCTGTGCTTGTTCTTCCACGTTACTAATCTTCATAGATTTTCTTCCTATTATTTATACACTCAAAATTTCCTAAATACCAAGTGAGAGCGGACCAATTATTTTTTAGAATAAACAGATAAAAACATCCGGGGTGAAGTGTACAAATAGAGGTTTGGAAGATTTCTTGGTATTCTTCCTTTACGCAACAGAAGCAACATTGCAAGTGCACCATTTTCTCAAAATTACCGGTTATATATTGTACAATTATTATCATAACTAATATTTAGGATAAACACGCACACTTTTGTATTGTGGAATTAGTAGAGAATATGCAGGTATGAAATAAAGAAGTGCACACACATACGCACCTGCAAGGCGATGTGAAAAATGGCTCCAGGAAAATTGCCCAGACAAACACTGTTTTACAAGTGAATACCCGGGATTAAGGTGACCTTGAACGCTGTACACAATAAAGGCAGGACGAATTATAAAAGAAGAATTATTTCTGAATTATAACAGGAGAACGAACAAATCCACAGAGCCCTGATAAAGGGTTCGAACCTGGCTCTGAGAGTTCCCAGACGCACTCTAGTCAACTGTACCACGAGAAAGGTTTGGGAATAACATGATCTAAGGTCTCCATTAGTTGAATAAAGTCAAGTACGTAACCAAAATTGTCTTCAGAAATCTTGAGCTTCCTATGCCATTTATAATACACTGGGAGAGCCGCAGCTGAGCGGACAGAACACTGGATGTGTGATCCTGTGGTCCTGGGTTCGATCCGGGCGCCGGCGAGAAACATGGGCAGAGTTTCTTTCACCATGATGCTTCTGTTACCTAGCAGTAAATAGATACCTGGAGATTAGTCAGCTGTCAGGGGCTTCTTCCTGGGGGTGGAAGCCTGGTCAAGACCAGGCCGCGGGGACACTAAGCCCCGAATCATCTCAAGAAACCTCAAGATATAAGACCTACGATAAGATGGAGTTTTTAACAAAGAGGTCCTCTTGAAAGTGAGCATAAGAAGCTAGAAAAGGTCCAAAGATATTTCATCAGGCTCGTTACTTAACTGAGGAAACAGCTACAAAGAAGACTTTGGGAGCCTTATCACATTAAAAGGAGAGAGGAACAATGGGGACAGTATAAATCATACAAATATCTCAAGAAAATTGTTAAAGTTGATAGCTAGAACAGTAGAAGTTGAAGATGGAAACGCAAGTATGGGATCTACACAAATAGAAAGAGAGCACTTTTTTCCGTGAAAGACTTTGAAATATAGGATGAAGGTTTAACTCAAAATTTGTTTTAATTATGTAATATTGAAAATAGAAAGAAGTCTTGGCATTAACCTGCTAATGGGTCGAAATTCAGGCGCTAAGGCGCTAGTACTCGACCGTGTAAACACACCACACACACACACACGCACACGCACACGCACACGCACACGCACACGCACACGCACACGCAGCGCACACGCACACGCACGCTCGCTCGTTATTGATTTATATTTAAATATTTCCGTTCGTCTCCCTTATCAGTAAAACTAATAGCATCCGCCATGAGCCCAGTTAGTTTTGCAACAATTAAACTAGTCTAAGTAGTTTTGCTGTAACACGTAATTGTTTAGGAGGTAACTGCGCAATGTAGCGAATTAACGCGGACTTGAGCAATTAGCAAAGTTGGCAACCCGCTGCTTCAGTCAGCTTGCGGCTCGAGGCCCTCGGGCATGATGAAGTTACTGTGGCCCTCGACTCTAACTCAGAGAGCAATGAAAGTTGTAACATGACTGTATAGTAAATATCTCACACACGCGCGTGCGTGCACACACCCACGTACACACACCCACGTACATACACCCACGTACACACACATCCACTCACACCCCACCCACACACAGCAACACCCCCCCCCCCACACACACACACACACACACACAAACAACACACACACACACAACACACACACACACACACACACACACACACACACACACACACACACACACACACACACACACACACACACATATACCCAGGCCGATTTCATTCAAGACCCAGCATTAGGAGGAGTAATAATTAATTAAAAAATTTATTATAATTATAATTATTATAATGTAATTATTATTACTCATTCTTCTGCTGGGTCATGAAGGACCGAGCTATGAAGGTAGCCATGATAACAACGTACAAGATATCCTTTTGTAAAATAGATATAATAACCAATATTTAAAATAAGGAATATTAGAATGAGAAGACACAATTGGAAACATTGATGAGTTACAAACATCTCCGAAAGAACATTTTCAGTCTCAGAGACGTAAGTAAGTGTAGTGGACTGTAAAAGAAAGTTTTCAAAGCCAATTCGATACACAGCTTTATATGTAAATATGATAAGAAAAACTAGAGGAATGACTACCTGGAAGTTAGACAACTGCTGCGGGATGCATCCTGGGGATGTGTGTGGGGAAGAGATGTATGTAGTTGATGTATGTTGTTGTAGTAGATGGATGTAGTGGACATTTCGTTCTGTTAAGCTAAATCTAAAACAACAACAGGTCAGGAGTCAGTACATTGTACAACTGACTGTAGAAAGGTTGAGTCATGCAGGCAAAGAAACATATTGGTCCTGCAGGCACAGTGTAAAAACAAATAGTAAATGCACCCCCATCCACACACACACACACACACACACACACACACCACACACACACAACACACACAACACACACACACACACACACCACACACAACACACACACACACTAACTCTCCCTTAACACCTACAATTCCCACTTTACATACATACAGACGAGCCTGTACCGGAGTCCATACAGATCCACAAGGCTCTCCCTACACACAGACTTCTTTACAATCATATATTGATTATAATGATGAAATTATACCCACAAGCAGCATAATAGC